>CM035804.1:46344573-46524573 GCA_020466265.1 Siphamia tubifer
ATGTTGAAGGGTACACTTGTTGCTACATACAACACTTTCTTGACGGCAAGAGCACCTCACTGCTGCATCCCAAAAACCGGACAAACCTTCCATCGTTTCCTCAAAGATAAGGCACTTTGGCGTGAATGGGTCAGAAACATAAAGAGGATCCTGCTCCATATTTCACAGTAAGATAAGGATAATTATGTCCACTCAAATGCATTAGCTAACACATTAAGCTTAGCTTACCAGACTTACAATGATGCATCTATGACAAATAGCACTAACAGCCATTTAATCAACCTAATGTCATGACGAAAAAAGAAAATATGAAAAGTGTAATTACATAACACTACATTCTATATGCTATTTCAAGATTAGGTTTTCCATTTTGTGGTTAGCGTACCGATGTCTGTCAGTACTGATGCTATGCTAGCAGCGCCATTAGTCTACTTACATTACAGACAGGTACGGACTAACATTACTTTTCCAGTATTAATAGTACTGTTTTTGCCTATTGTAAGAAGGTAATGATGTACAGCAGGGGTGTCAAAGTGTGGTCCTCGAGGGCCGGTGTCCTGCATGTTTTAGATGTTTCCCTCTTCCATTACACCTGGAGGACATTGCATCATTATCAGTCTGATGAGGAGCTGATTATTAACTCTTTAAGTGTCACTGCTGATGCGTTCTGAATCGATGATTTAATTTAAATATTCAGAAAAATTCAACCGTTTTCCTTTTAGTTTTGTGCCATGCACAAGGTGCCAAAAAGCAAGAGGTTTTTTTTTTTAAAAAATGTATTTTATTTAAACATTTTTAAAGGCAAATTGCTGGGACTAAATTTCAATAGTAGTTTTCCTTCCACATTATTTGTCATTTTGTAAATATGTATTAGTTTTTGTTGCTCATTTTGTTTATTTTTCTACATTTTTTTTTTATTGTAGTATTTTTCTTTGATTTTTCTGCCATTTGTGTCTTACTTTGCTCATGTTACCAGTTATGGAGTTAAAGGGTTAAACTGAATCACATGGAAGAGGGAAATATCTAAAACATGCAGGACACCGGCCCTCGAGGACTGGAGTTTGACACCTGTGATGTACACTGTAGTAGTTTGTAGCTCTGCTTCTTAGAGGGAACATATAACATTTCCACCAGTGAACACAGGTCCCTGGTGTCTCAGTGATCTGTCTGTCACATGGTTTGGTCAAACTACCACAGCAGCCTTGATTCAAAGTTTTACATTTTTCGGTGTATATCCTATTTATATTAATATTATGCTACAATAAAAGACTCTAAGATTACATAAGTATGGCACTCATCAAAATAAAGCATAAACCGTTCATTTGGATTTGAATTGATGCCAAAACATTCACTGCCATTGACGTAACGATGGAATGACACCTTTAAAAAAGTGCATTTTGCATCTATGTCTTCTTTAAATAAAGCATGGATCAGAAGTAGAATAAGGTTTGTGATGGAATTCAACAGATCCAGTGACACATGTCACACTGCAGTGGTCTCTTATTTTTTCCTCCAGAGCTGTGTATGTGTTGACAGCATGAGTGTGTGTATATATATATATATATATATATATATATATATATATATATATATATATATATATATATATACATACCTGTACCTGTACCCTGGAGCCTGTGGCCAGTATTCACAGTAGACTGGGTGATTTACCATCACTGTGAGAACAGTTGTTCAGCTGCTTACTGAAGCGTTTGAGCTGGTCAGAGTGGTCGCCATGTGAGACGAGCGGCGTGTTATTGACAGCCGGCCAGCCTCCTGCCCTCCACTCAAGACTTCTAAACCAAACAACAACTGGATACACTGAGGTGATCTTCACATCAATATGAATCAATTATTCACATATTTATGCTGACTCGCGAAAAGCTGCATTTCACAAGTGCTAGACTGACATGCATTTTGTAGGAGCGGGAATTGAGGGAACCCAGCTATTACCCCGCGCTTGATCCAATGCAGCGGCGTTGAACTAACTTTGGTGCTGTCACAGCGTGAAATAGAACTGTGATTAAGTGGGTCAATGATTCTTATTGTCTGCATCACAGCCATTAGCTTTTATGGAAGAATACATCATGTGCACCAGTTCTATATTTGAAGTAACATGCAGAGAAGCCTGTTTTATTCATTTTTAGATTTGATTCAACACAAAACTGGGGTCAAACCTTAAACTTCTCTGCATACTAAGTGCACTTGAACTGAATACATAAGTAGCAGAGGAATATTTTTGTGTGGGCGCTTTAGATATAGTACATGCTGGAGAGGAAGAAGTGGCAGTAGCGATACGGTCGTAGTTACACAAGCTGCTGCGTCTAGTGGCTTTGGCAGTACTTGAGGGAGATGTAGTTTATTATTCCTTGTTTAGTCAGCCTCTCAGGACTTTTTCCTTGAAGTGTCTCATGTAAAGTATAAAGTACAGCGCCACTACACTTTGTTTAATATGAGCTTGGCTTTAGTATAGACCATCCCATGCTCCCTTTCTGTTTCCCTCCCTCATGCAACATAGAAATATTAAAGCTGTGCCCTGAGGTCAACTCCAACAGCCCTCACTCTCCCCATCACCATGCCCTTATGTTCTTCACAGCCACCGCTATGAGACGGAATGAGCTGAGTTTTTTCAGGTTTTTTTTTTTTTTTTTCTGATCCACTCCAATATCATTAAGTTATTAGTTGATTTCAGTGGATTTAATCAGCATAGTAATTCCCCTCCACGGGATGATAAGTCTCTCTCAAGAGCAGTTACACCGTCCACTACGCCTGCTGATTAGACACAAGCTCCCAAAATAATTCATCAGAAAACTGCAAAAAATAATTTATCAAAAGTGCTTCGCACAAAACCCGCTCAGGACCTTTGCTTCTTAATAATTAAACTCTGCAATTAGGCATCTTACCATGCGCTCAGTGTGAGGCTCCATGTAATATTCATAGCCATACATAATTATGCAATATATTCACTGAAATAAGAGGCCATATATTCACGGTGGGGCTGTCAAGAGGCAAGACATTTTTATTTGGTTTATAACACTGTTTCATCTTATACATGACCAGCTGGCTTCTGGAGACACAGAGAAAAAGCCAGAATGTCTGGTCCTCAGTAGTGTGACACTGTATTCTGTGGTTATGGTTATTAGAGGAAAGGGAGAGAGAAGAGAAGTGAGGGTGGGTGGGGGTGGAAAGAGAGTAAACAATGAGTGATGATGCACTCATCATGGGAAACATGAATATCAAAGTCTATCTACTGGACACAACAAAGACGTAGCTCAGATGTCATCGTATATATTGACCGTGGATTCAGTCAACAGAAGATGCAGAAAGAAAGAAAAAGGCATTAAATTACAATGGAGTCAAGATGGGTTGCTTTCTCAGGATGTATTCCGTGATAAATTATACATAATGTTCATCTCAGCATGGTAAAGAACTATAAAGAAAAAAAAAAAAAAAAAAAAAAAAGAAAAGAAAAAATTGGTCCCGAAGCCCTTGATGGTGCCAGAAGAAAACAGTGGACAGACTGTGGACAAGGCTGGCTTTCATCTGCAGACGCAGTTCAAAGCTACGGGCTACGCACAGAACAAACTGGCAATCAAAGCTAATGTGTAACTGGGCAGTGGTGCACTTCACAGCGCCTGTCGTCTTGAGTGCGCTGGAGATCACACGCAGACGCCTCTCTCACATCACAATGGCTGATTTTCAACACACACTCTTCGGGACTTATTAGCTTTCACCATGTAAATGTAAAAAAAAAAAAGAGAGAAACATACTGTTGCTGCTGTTTGAAGGCCTTCTCTGACATGTATATGATATATCATAAGAGAAGAAAAGCTTACATTTTCCTCTAACTTCACTGTGGTTAACGAACGCTCTCATTCCACTGCAGTGAAGCGATCCTAAAGGAGTTACTTTTTGTCTCCATAAGGATGAATGGTTTATAACTGGGTGATAATAACAACACAGCAGTTATTCAGCTATAGACACAACAAGGTTATAATTAGGGCTGCACGATATTAGGAAAAACTGACATTGCGATTTATCTTTTTTTAACTGCGATATGAAAAACTATCTGTAATGTCGATGGTCAAACAGGTCAGTGGTCGACACAGAACATACAGTGTCATCTTTCTTGTAGCCAAAATAATGAAATAAAATGATTAAAAATAAATAAATAAATAAAAAATGAATAAAAAAAAATGTAAATGTCAAAAATAAATAAATAAAAAAACTATTTAAAAAATAAATAAAATAGAATATAATATAATAAACTAGAAAAGGTGGTGGAGTGGTTAGCTGTTCAACCGCATTTTGTAATAAACGTCCAAAATGTGAGAACTTTTTCATTTCATTTTGTTATGAAGCCGCATTTTGTAAAACTGGCCCAACGAATTTGGTAAGAAATTTTGCCGCATTATGTAATAAGTTATTACATTTTGAGGAGATTATTACAAAATGCACTTGCAACTTTTTTATTCTCTAGAAAATGTAATAACATGGTTCATTACGTAATAATTCTAAAGTATAGTTTATTTGTTTATTAATTGTATTTTACTTTAATTTGGGCATGTATTTTGAGGCAGAATTTGCCAGAAAACCCCCATTGGGGCTTAAGAGATTTAACAACATAAGTGTTTAAAGAGCTGCTGTGACCCGATAATTTATCCACCAATATTCATTTTAAACAAATATGAAAAGGTTAAACAAAACAACAACATTTCTATTTCCAAAATATTTCAGTAATTTCAAATTGTCCTAATGTCTAATATGTCATTTAAATGATTAAATGATTATATATTATGAATATATAAATGATGATTCAGCTAAATTTATTACAAAATACGGTAGTTTATTACAAAATGAGAAGAAAAAGTTATTACATTTTGGACATTTATTACAAAATGGTTCAGGTAGGTTAACTGGTTAACTGGTTAACTGGTTAACTGGTTAATCTAAATCATCCATAGGTGTGAATGTGACAGTGATTGTTTGTCTATATATGTTCAGCCCTGAAATGAACTGGAGACTCATACAGGGTGACCTCTGACCCCCCCTTCACCCATTGGAGCTGGATTAGACGAGAAACTAGAAAAGCAAACTTCCGCCAAGGCAGACCCCCCCCCCCTCCAAATAAAGAGAGGTCCGCCAAGGACGTCTGTCAGCAACATTAATCAAAAAGTTATAGATGGATGTTGATAAAATATTCAGGATGTGTTGGGGGTGTCACAAGGAACAAATTATCTGGAAGAGATCCTGGATCAGTTTTTATTTTCACATTCCTGTAAATGGAGAATAAATTTCAACGTGGTCCAGAACCCAGGATCTCTTCCAGATCACCACCAAAATGTAATCATTTGTTCCTCGTATTATTTTGTACTTTGCTTCCTGTACCATTCACACCGTTTTAAACACACACACACACACACATATAGTGGGATTGATTTGATCATCTATTGAATGACTCCCTTTTGTTGATAGAAAGACATCACAGCTGTGAGTTCTGGATGAGCACAGGGACATTGGCTCTATTTTTATGTCCCTCTTCCATCACACCTGGAGGCCGTTAAATCATTATCATTCTTCTGCAGAGCTGGATGATGAGGTGATCATCAGTTGAATCAGGTGTGATGGAAGTAGGAAATATCTAAAACATGCAAGGGTCCTGGCCCTCGAGGACAAAGGACCCCCCCCATCCTTGACATAAAACACTGTTATGACTGGAAAAGAGAAAAGGGAAGGACCCCCCCCCTCATCTACAAATGGACGTTCATCCATATCCTGTCCGTCTATGGGAGTGGATCTGTCCTTCACTGTGGTTCTTTCACATTGGGTTTTGGGAGTTTTTTTCTTGCCGATAAGGAGGGTCTAAGGACAGGGGATGCTTGGGACTTCATCTATTTCTGTGATTGATTTTTCTCTGCAAACAACCCTGTAAAGCCCTGTCAGATGACGTTGTTGTGATTTGGGATCTATAAATAAAACTGAATTGAATGAAATTCAAAATTCTTAATTCTTAATTAATGCAACCTTTATTTTTTATTTTTTGCTCGTCTTCATCTAAATCAGTGAGTTTTATCAGTAGAGAAATAATTATCTGTACTGTTAGATCAGTTTACCGTTAGCTTAGTGCTGTAAAGTTTGTCTCTGGTCTGTTGTGTTATTAAATTATTCAGACTATTGGCTTTTTTTTTTGTTATTTGCTCATGTGTGCTTGCTGTTTGGATGGTGTTGTGTTTTCCAAAAAGTTGGATTTAATGATGTCCTTCTGGTTATGTAGACGTATAGAATCTGTATATTGCTTCAAGCGTCTGTGTAGTGTTACCACGGTAACACAGATGCAACTGTGAGTGCCTCCGTTACCCGGGGCAACCGGGCTGAAAAGGCTAAAATCATATAGTAGTAACAAAGCTCGGAGAGAAATTTGTGAACACTGGCTGATATCTAGCACTGGTTTAAGATAATGTTCAGACCTTGATCAGCTCATGTTTGGTTATTTTTGATGCCATTTATGTCCCGAGTCCTGACACTGTTCATGTTTTTTGTCAAGTGTTTCGTCTTAATCTTGTTCTGTCACAGTGTCTTTATTTTATTTTAGTGTCTTTTCTCAACTAAAGACCGAGTTTGCATATTAGCTACTTTATTTATACAAACCATATATACATTGGATCAGTTGCATACTTTAAATAATACCTATATATAAAATAAATTACGTACTGTAATTGTCTACACCCGGGTGCAAATACCATCTGACTATTGTATATACATATGTCTGGTGTTTGTGCAGAAATTATATATTATTTGTTTGACTAAGAAGCTGTTAGAATTTTTTTTTTTCTTTACAATAACATAGAATGTACATGTTTCTGTGTTTCATGAAACCTACTCTCTGTGTAGTCTGGGTAATGATTTATGTATCCAAGATTAAATGTTAATGATATAACCACTCAATAATATTACTAGTACATACCTTATAAATGAATGTAATGCAGATCAAAGCAGGATCATTAATGTTTCATTTTTTCTAGGAGAGGAGGGAGAAAAAAAAAAAAAAGAATAAAAAGGGATATTGTTAATACACCGCGTACACACTCATTTTAAGACTTAGTCAACTATGTGATAAACAAAACCATCGCTGTCAAACGCTGCAGAGCAAAACAATGACCTTTTAGTATATGACACAATTTTAGTGTCGGTATAATACAGATGTGATTAACATAAATAAGAGTTAAAGTCAAATAGGCGTAAAGGTCGTCACTCAGGACTAGTCCCGGGTCCGCCAGGTGATTTACAACAACTTAATTTGACTGTGTGGAGTAATTTATCTGCGACAGAGCAAGCCATGCAACTCTCTGCGTGTAGTATGCACATACTGGCGACAATATGCCATGACTGCACACATCTCATATCTATCCAATCAGTCAAGATGCTTTACAACTTCTGTCAGGGGTCCTAACAGTTCTCATAAATTACAAGGCCATTGTACATGGTGCCAATAACTTTTGAAGGAGAATCTCAGCAAATCTGAACCCACTAGTATCTCTTGGAAGTCGAGACGGAAAGCCCCTGATAAACTATATGAAAGAGGCAGGCCCCGTACTTTGTTTGATGGTGGATTTAGAGTACTTTTAGTGTACGCTCAAGTGGGAAAAATAAAATAAAAAAACTTCCTTTTGAGGATAACAACTGTCCCAGATTTTGACATTTTGACGCAAAGCAGCTGGCAGGTTTGATTCTGTTAGAGATCACTTGCATTTCCTTGAACATCCTTCTGCAGCTCTGCAGTTATGCTTCTGCATCTGTGTCATCTGTAGATTCAGTGTGACAGCGAGACAGTATGAAGTATGAATCATGTAGAAGCGTTCCTAAACAGCAGCAACAATATAATGTGATGGGCACAGGAGGGGGAAAAAAAAATGAGTATGTTGGTCTGAAGTCTGCGAGCAATAACGCGCTGTGATTTATTTCAAATGCCCCCTGCTGTGCCCGTTGATATTCTGTTGGGAAATCACAGCCGGTACAAGTGTGTACAAGGCTGTATTATGACCTCAAGCGCTATCAATATGAGGATAATTGAAACAGAATACATGTGCATACATAAAAATCATGCACATGTGTTTGAGAAAAGAATGCAGATGTGAAGCGGGGTGTGTGTAGAAGAAGTTTCCGGGCCAAACAACCCGTGTTTGTGTTTGTGTACTTTAGGATGGATGACACGTGAGAGAGGTGGGAAGCCTGCTGTTAGCGCGGATGCAGTGATTTTCTGGTGTCACACTGACACAGCCAAGCACAGATTGAAGGGCAGACGGTGATAACCACCTGCAGGGATTCACATCCCGTTCCATTTAGTCACCTCTGGAATTTTCACAAGGGACAATAGAGGATGTTGGGAAAACACAGTGAATGGGCCTCACTGCCAAAGCCTGTGTTTTGTAGGCAATTAAAATGAAATTGCTCGAACCATCTGAAAGGCACATTCCTCCAACAAAGGAAAATGTCAAGTTTACATCATTGCTTCGGTTTGTATTTTAACACCATATTATTCGGTTTCCCCCCCATAATCAAACAAGAGCGGACGGCGGAATAAAATGTTGTCATTGTACGTTTTATGCAAATTACAGATATATGTGACATATCATATACATTTCACATCAAGATTTCATAATAAATAAATATATATCCACGTTTTTGTGTGTTTTATTACCTTATCGTGCCTGTAATAGGACTGTAAATAATAATAATGACAAGAGCCTGAGGTTTGTTTACTGCCATAGAATAGAATACAATACAATACAATAGAACACAATAGAATCTTATGAATATTGAAACTAAACGTGCAGGAGTTGAAATTTTTTAGATTTTCAAATTTTGAAATAAGATTTTCTTCCCTTTTCAAGGTCTCTCCCCTCTGTTGTAATAAAACTACTAAATATTGATTGTTGGTTTAAAAAAAAAACAAAAACGGTTTTCCAGGCTTTTGTGTCGTTACATCTGACTGAATGTCATTCATCATGGTCATTTAAAGGTATATTAAAGTTAGACTAAAGGACACTTAGCGGTTTTAAATGGAATTATGCATTTTAAAACATTTTCCTGTGATCTACATCAACTATAAATGCTCTGTTTTGGTCTGAATTCTTCATTATTTCAACTCCACAGGTCCATCTTCAAACATATTTCTCAGTAATGACACCAGAAATGTGAGCGCTGGCCCTTTAAATGTACATGACCCCACCCCCTACAGGTTGTTTACCTTGCTTTTTGTCCCGTTCATCCACCTGAGTTCATTAAAACAACCAACAACTGGACATTTTAGGCAATCGGCTTGAAGTTTGGACATATTTTCAGTTTTTACTTCAACCGGTGCTGTTCATAAACAATTATGTCATACTCTGATAAATATTTGTCACCAGTCTTGATCTTATTGGTGCAAATTTCATGATGTCACTAGTTAGAAAATGTAACAAATCAAGAAGGGATGACATAATGAGGAATTAAAGTGGGTTTTTGAACTCGGCTCACAGGACACTGCCGGGTGCACCAGAGTAAAGATAGTGATCTAATACAGTTTCATGTGAAAAATACAGACTATCCCTTTATAAATGCAGAATAAAAACTTGGGGGGAAACACCAAAACCTGACCATACACTCCATCCTTTTTGGTCTGAACCTAAATCCTAAAACCCTAACTACATCACTGCAGATATTTAGGCAAACTGATTTTTATGCCTCTTTTCCACATATAAATGAGGATTTAGTTTGTGCTTCTGAGAATTTATTTTACTGAGATATTGGAAAAATGGTGGCACCATATTCCATTTTACACATCTGTTGTTGTTTTGGACCTTAAATGATGAATCCAGGTGAATAAATCAATATATGACCTGCAGTAGATGAGCACAGATACCTTTGGGAGTGGACCATATTAGTGTTATGAACAAAGCCACATAAGATTTAAAATCTCTGCTACATCTAGTATATTCTATGGTGGAGGTTTTAGTCTGTTTTTTTGTATTCTTATGTGGACCATATATATATATATATATATATATATCTATCTATATATATATATATAGATATATATATATAGCACTCGTGCCTCACAGCAAGAAGGACCCTAGTTCGAATCCCGTACCAGACCTTTCTGTGTGGAGTTTGCATGTCCTCCCCGTGTCCGCGTGGGTTTTCGCCGGGCACTCCGGTTTCCTCCCACCATCCAAACACATGCACTGATAGGTTATAATTGGTTAATCTAAAATTGGCCATAGGTGTGAATGTGAGAGTGATTGTTTGTCTATATATGTTCAGCCCTGCGATGAACTGGCGTCTCATACAGGGTGTACCCCACCTTCACCCATTGTAGCTGGATTAGGCCCCCAGTGACCCCCCGTGACCCTAGTGAGGATTAAGCGGGTTCAGATAATGAATGAATGAATGAATGAATGAATATATATATATATATATATATATATATATATATATATATTCACTTTTGTTTCGTATAATATATATATGAACATTTTAGGTCATAGGCCAATGACCTAAAATGTTCAGTTATCGTTTGAACAGGACAGAGCAGCACAGCCAACAACATGGAGGGGGCGTGGCCTGAAGTGGCTCATATGTATTTAAAAGGCCAGCGCTCAAAACCACTTTCCTGTTGTCATTATCAGAAATACGTTTGAAGATGGACCTGTTGAGTTGAATTAATGAAGAATTCAGACACAAGCAGAGCATTTACAGCTTATGTAGACCACAGGGAAAAGTAAAATATGACCCCTTTAAGCAATATCAAACGGTTTCTCAACACTAAGCATTGGTTTTTTTTTTATTCTAGACCCAAACATTTACAGGAATCAGGTTGAAAATTTCAGTCTCTGGTGGAAAAGACCCTGAATTTGATTCACTCATCCATCTACCTCCTGCCTATTGAGCAAAAGCAAATGAGCTGCAAATTATTTCTTAACAAGTCAAACATGTGTAGCTTGAAACTTATGTGTAGATTATATCCAGTATATAGTCCTCTGGTTTCTAGAAATGCTTCTATCAGCTTGTATCAAATGAAACTCACTTTGTATTTTCTCAGAGGTATTTTTCTCCACATCTATCACGTGAAACTTGGACCATGCAGTTCTACTTATGAAGAGAAAAAAGATGGATTTTCACAGTATCGGGGCACAGACTCCTTTCTCTTTCTGTGAGAGCGGGTCCAAATTACAAACGACATGGCGAATAAAACGAGTATTGAATAATCCCAGTGCTCTCAGCAGTGGCACACCTTCATGTGTGCAGGTGCCTTTAATACTAGAATAAGTCATCTGAGATTGGGAGGCTAAGAAACCCACTCAACCAGATGGTCTCCATAAAGCATGGCGTAAAGCTTTACCAGATGTTGAGAGGTGGTTGCGGATCCGGTGACATGCAATGTGAGGGAGGAACTGGTAATGCAGAGTGTATTAGTGGTCTCTTTATGGGTGCATTAGGTGCTGTGGAGGGGAACGCGGGGGCCGCTGCCGCCACCGCCAGTGAGCTACTATCAGGCTTTATGCTTTGATGAACCTACCCTTGAAAAAGCGGGACATCCGTGACCGTATTCCGTCGAGCCTGGAAGACACCTCCCTCTCCTTAGCCTCCTGGAAAACATAAATCAGTTTCTCATATCATCATCTAGTCATATTCAATGCATAAGCAGCTCTAATCAGTAAATCTGTCAGCGAACTCCTCTTTTAGTGATATATCAGATTCGTAATACTCTCCCACATATGCAGTAAATCTCTGACAAAGGCTATGTTTCTTAAAAAATTCAGAGACGGAGCTGCATGAAATGGGGAACTTCGCTTGGAAACCGAACCGAGGAGGAGTTGAGTTGAGTTTAGGATGTCTCTACTGAAAGCTTCGGTGCATTCCCAAGTGTCATCTCTTGTCTTACCACTAAACAGTCGCCTGGACAGGAAGCCAGAATGAATTTCCTCAGTTCATTGTCCCCGCTGAGGACTAGCAGAACATCTCAGTCTGATTAATGGCTGTACACTGTCTAATGAACAGTAATTGAATGGTATAATGCAGTAGGTCCTTAAAAGCCCAGAGGAGTTGTCTTCCTCTGCCTGGCTCTCTGGAAAAGCAAGGCGGTGACATTGTCTAGAGTTGATTATAGTTGACCTTGCATGGATAGGGGAGGGGTGGGGGTGGGGGGGGGGGGAGTTAGGCCTTTGAAATGGCTAGCTTAAGCTGCAGGGAATAGCAAAACAGAAAACAGCTGAGAGACAAATGAAATGGACTGGCATCGGAAAAGGAAAAGGACGGATCAATGCGGCATTCAATAACGATTCGATTTTTTATCACAAAATTCTTAAGAAGAGGAAGACGATTGATCAAACATCCCTAGTCATATTGGCATTTCTAACAATATTAATTAAGAAAAAATGCTTAGCTGACCGGTTGATAAATCAGCCGATATCCTTAAATCAAAACAAATGATAGTTGTAAACACAATACCGCACCAGTGAGTACAAATCTACCCTCGTCCAGATTTCCTCAAAGTGTATGACATGTGCGACATAGAACGAGTACACCCCCCCACACACACTACCGCCTCCGCCCTTTGTGAAATCAATCAGCTCCTTAACAGAGTGCACTCTAAAGGAAAACCCAACCTTCAGAAAGCCCAACAAAAGTCAGTCAAGTGATTATAAGAAAAGCTTTGATAAATGTGCATCAGGGCTGGAGCTCGCCATCCTTCTCTCCCTTCCACTGAGATAGCCTGTTTTCACTCCCAGCGGACATCTCCACTTGGCAGAGATGCTGAATCTCGTTATTCTTTATTTGGCCTGGACCACACAGGTCAATATCACCCTCCCGTACTACCTCACCGGTGTACTGTCTGTAAACGTATTCACTATTTAAATTCAATGCAATAAATCATTTAAAGCGCCGGCTGAAAATGTAATCATGTAATTGAATTTGGTCATCAATATCTACTATATACATGCACATAGTGTATATGCAATGCATGGAGCGTTTCACAAGCATACATGAGCATCGGAGTGGGAGGAAATCTGTCTGAACTCAGCTCAAAGTATGAGTCATAGCGGCACAGTTATCCCTCATTAGTATTCACAGCCTTCCAAATGATGAGGCTGCCGACAAACCAGACAATCACAGTATGTTTGGTCTCAAAGAAAAAAAAAGGCGACATGATTGTTAGATTTAACTTTCAGGATATTTTACCTACAGTATCCTTATCTGTTGTCTGACAACATGGATATGCACATAACACAACTACCACAAAAGGAAGGTCTACTTTTATATCAGACTGATAAGGGTTCAGAAACAAAACTCACAAACAGGAATATGTTTTTATTACAAAAACTGAAATTCACTGTAAGGTGGGCCGTCAGGTGGCGTGCAACAGCGACTGAGGGGTACAGCAACATTTACATCAAAATCCAGGCAAAGGTCAGAACCAGATGGTCTGGGAAAATACAAAATTATTACCAGCGTCCAGGCGAAGGTCAATACGTGGATCCAATAACCAGAACAGGACCGACAAAGGCGGGGCAAACTATCAGTCAGGGACAGGTGCAGGGTCAGGCAACAGGAGGCAATAATCAGGCACCAAAACATACAAGGGGTAGACAACAGACAGAAACCAGACCAGATACCAGACCGCTTATTTGCTCCATGAATGGCAGACAAACTCGCACCAGACAAACACACAGGAGGAGTTTATATAAGACCCAAAACAGGTGAACCACATGAGGCTAAATGAAAGGGGGCGGACAACCAGTGACAGGAAGTAAAACAAGACATAGTGAACATGAACCAACATGACAAAATAAAAGCCCAGACACTAACAATGACAGAAAATGTACAAAACAAGACAATAGAAGTCTGGATCGTGGTTTACATAACACTAACACTAACGGAAACCGCACACTAACCGTGTAAATCAGGGGTGTCAAACATGCGGCCTGGGAACCAAATCCGGCTTCTGGGATAAATTTGTGAAATACAAAAATGATAGTGAATATGTTGATAAATTTATTTCAGGATCCACATACAGATCAAAATGAGTCGGATCAGTAAAATACTATCATAATAATAACCTATAAATAGTCACAACTCCACATTTTGCTCTTTAATTTAAATATTTTCATGTCATTTTACTGCATTTAAAATAAAACAAACTATTTCACAAAAAACACAAATAACCTGAACAAATATGAACATTTTGAAATGTCTGAAGTGTAAGTTTAACAATGTTCTGCCTGTTATTAAATGTTTTGTGTATTTGTAGATCCACTAATAAATAATCTGTACATTGTAATTGACGTGTGTAAAAGATAAACAGACAATTTTCTAAAGAAGTGTCAGTTTATTCATGTTATTCACATGTTTTAAAGGACAGTTGGTAGATGTGAACATTTTCATCACATAATTTAACTTTTTTTTTTTTTTGCTCTTTATATATTATGTTATTATTTTAGTGGTTCCGCCCAATTCAGACCAAATTTGGTTTAATGTGGCCCCTAAACTAAAAGGAGTTTGACACCCCTGGTGTAAATGAATAACAAGAATATACTGTAACAGAGGAAAAATCCATCATAACTTTGACACTAGCTGTGCCACTCCCTCATGTGTATTTTGGAACCATGAGAAAATTAAAACAAGTCATGATGACATTGAGGGATAGTTTTTAAAGTTGCATGTTCACCGATGAGCTGTCAATTTCAGAAAAATACTGAGACTATAAGATACCCGAGACTAGATGGGAAAATATTCTCTTTAAGAATCGCACAAGGCACAACTGGAAGAAGACTTCAAGAACACACGGTTTCAGGAATTGCAAAACAACTCATGGTTGAGTTCTGTGTGTCTGCGAGTGTGTGGAAGGGGGTGTAATACGACCTGTGAGAATGAAAATGTGTGAGAAAATGTAGCTGGAGCAGATTTGACTCATGAAACTGGATAGTGAAGAAAATGTAAATTATATCAACACTGTGATGAAAATCTTCTGCAGCCCATGAAGTCCTTTAACCATACTGTAGCTCTAAGAACAGAACACTACCATGACATTTACTTCAATATTTTGTTGTTTCATTAACACAAAAGGCCACTATCATCATTATCTGTCATCATCATTATCTTTATATCCACACTGGGATAAAAAACAAACAGAAAAGTAACAAATAAATGAAATAAATACATAAAAAAACAGGTTAAAAACACAAATAAAACATATTATTAAAAAAGACAACTGTACTGGTGTCGCCACAAGGATGACTGGTATCACACCAAACTATGACTGGGATTTATCAACAGCATTATGATGGAGTTCTGAAAATCATTCAATTGACAAATGCATTTGTATGGTTCTGTGTGTGTGTGGTGTGTGTGTGTGTGTGTGTGTGTGTGTGGTGTGTGTGTGTTGCATTCCTATCTTTGCCATTGCCATGTTTACAGTCACACCATGGGGACCTCTAGCTCTATGGGGATCAAAATTCAGGTCCCCATGAAAGAAAGATCCTCACTAATAAAATAGAAATGATGTAACCCTATAAAGGCATTAATTTGTTTTTTTTCAGGAAGTCCCCGTAAAGCATGGGGTGGAAATAGGTGCAAAACGAAACGTGTATTTTTCAGCGGTTTGAATATGTGTTTACTGTTTTAGTTTTTTAATGTATGTTTTTTATTTTAAAAAAATATTTTTATCTATTTAATTTGTTTTAATTATTATTATTTATTCATTCATTTTTAAAATTGTATTCGTTTTTCAAAATTTTTATTATTATTTGTATTTTATTTTCTCAAAACCCCCCAAAAAACGATGTTTACACGCACAAACCAATGGCTACGTGACTACAAACTTGGTCCTCATGAGACATGGAAACATGTGTGTGTGTGTGTGTGTGTGTGTGTGTGTGTATGTGAATGTACATGAATGGGTGAATGTTACTCAGTTTAAAGTAGTTTCAGGACCATAAAGGTAGAGAGGTGTTATATAAGTGCATGTCCAATAAGCATAAGCAGAACATTTCCATGTAATTTAATAATACATCAAATAATACTTTGAAAACAAACATAGCTAATAATTCTAATACAAATACTGAATCATTACAAATATTCCTCAGTAACTTAAAGACATTTAGTTTATTTCTTATAAATGACTTTTTCTATGCACTTGCAGTACCATCGGTGGCCACCAGGGGGAGGGTCTTACAATCCACACTTTCTGATAATTCTTGCGAGATTGGTTTGATGAAGTGATCAGTTCACACCTGCTCAGGTACACGTTATGGTTTCTGTATTAGATCTTACATGGATGTCCAGATTCATCAATGCAGAAGAAATGTTCAAATATTAAAAAATAATTACAAATAATATTCACAATATATAAGAATGAGGGTATTATTCACCATGTACTCACTTTTGGTTATGTAGATGTGTCTTTTTTTTTTTTTTTAGGTAGTTAGTATTTACTTGTATTTTGCTAGCACAATTAAGAAATGCAAAGGTAAAAAGTGTATGTGTGTGTATGTATAAAAAAAGAGTAATGTAAAAAGAAGAGGAAAATAAATACACACGTTATTAATATTTCATGAAGAAGGGGCAGAATAAAATAAGTCACACTTCTTCCCACCCCTTTTCAAGCATATAAATGACATTATTGTGCTGTTATTCTTCCCAAGATTGTTGTGATTGTTGATTTTTGTATCATTATTTATATTTTACTTGCTCACATATATGTTACATTTCATTGTATGTTCAGAATAAATCGCTAAATCAAATCAAATATCATTCCATTTATCTTGTCAAAAAGGTATGAGGGCTACTGTGACAGGTAACAAAAACTACAGCTTAATGTGTTTTCCAAATGTGGAAATCATGTATTCTTTTTCTACATACATAATGCATCACGCCAGCAGCCTGAGACAAGATAGAAGGTTGTCTAGGATTAGGGTCACTATACAAAATGGGGTTACCAATCTGTGACATACAAGTGGTTTTCAGAATATGATTATTTTTTCTTGATAGTTTTATACCTAAAAGTTCTTGTGTGGAGGGTGCTAAAACAAGCATATTCCTTCAACACACCAATCAACAAATCAAAACCTCCACTTTATTTTCCCACATTGGGCAGATTATGACAACAAACCTAACTTTGTTGCGAGTGTAACATTGTAGGACACCAAACTCACTCACCTGTCAACCCAAAAAAATCCCCAACTGCCTGGCGGATGTTGATCATGTGTTGCAGAAATAGTATGTCACATTATTTAACTTTTATGATCTACCCACCATGAAAAATGCAGCACCTTGTGTTTCTAACGTAACTGTAGAAATTTGGACACGAATGCAGTTCAAATAATTATGAAGCTACTGCTCTGTAATGGTCCATACAATGAGTTTGAAATTTTGACAATATTTCAACCACGTGTTGTTCTCCAGGACACAGCCTCTTAAACTAGGTCATAGTCTGTTCCAAAATATTTGTGACGTCTGTTGTGAGTGTAACTGCTCTGGACACCATGTGTTACATTAGCAACGAAGATTTTGTCATACGCTATTTCAGAAAATATTTTTTACACACTGACAACAAATTCAAAATACAGAAAACAACTATTGAACTGTTGTATGAAATGATTTAATTACAATTATATTGGGTATCTAACTCATATTGGACAAAAGTGCACAAATGACTTGGTCATGTCACATTCAGGCACTATTTAGTGTCCAGCGATCTTAATTAATTCTCAGTCCTGAAAAAAATGTTAATGACCTATTGACTTAACTCTATGTTATGTATCAAATGACTGGTTGCTTACCATGGATAAGAAATATTTTATTCATACTGAAGCACAAGATAGAATAATGAGCTTATATTTAAGACAACCATGCTGGTAACCCCTTTTTGTATAGTGACCCATTAGGAATAAGACCACCTTGTCCTGATGTCACCCTTTGGTTGGTAGAAACAGTCTGACAAGATGATTATTGCAAAAAGTAGCTGAGTCTGGAATGAGACTATTATTATTATTATTATTATTATTTTCCATTATCTAATGGTCATTCCAGCAATCTATAGCCAATCTGAATCAGCAACATTCATGTTTGACTAAAAGCAATAAGTAATGAATTAAGCTATTGATGAGGTCTTTAGCCAGGGTCATAACAGGCCCCCTGGAGTCAATAATTATCCAGATAAGAATATCTTTATTGCAAAAGTGCACATGGCAGCAAAACCATCCCCACACCAAAACATTCCCCTACGGTGTAATTGCCACTACTGGAAATTATAGTTTTCATTAAAACAAAATGTTCAAGGTTATTGATTGCTTAAATAAGACTCAATATCTTCTCATTTCAAAGCCCGAATGAAATTGCTTGGAATAGTAATATCACCAAACTATTGTGTCCATTCATCAGAGCAAAACTGCTTCATATCCCTGTCCCTCGAGGATTATTAGAGAAAAATAAGTGTATTTAAATGAGTGTAATTTCCAGGAACCATAACCGCATGCAAAAACATCTGTATACAGGAGTGAGGCTCGCTTCATCACTGAGGAAAGACAATAACAGGAGTAAAGGGCAGACATTAAATACAGCGACGTGTCGTTACAAAGCTCTGCCGTAAAAACAACAGGGAGACTTACTTCAGATGCAGGTAAATACTTAAGGAAGCATTAGCTAAAGCTCCAACTCTGTGACCATATATTTAAACCTGAGTCTCAGGTGTTTTGGGTCCTGTGTCTTACACTGTCCTGTCTGCACAGCTCAACACACACAGAGCCCCACAGAGACTGCAAAACACCATTTACACGCACATAAGATAAAATACCAGAAGCTGCTCTATGTGACACTCTTGCAATTACAGAAACACTGATTACCATAATTGCTGGTTAGAGCATTTTATGTGGCGTAATCCGGTGGCAAATGAAAAAACTGGATTAATAATAAGAGAAAAAAAAAAGAGGCTAAATTTGAAACAGTGAGTACATAAAACTTTTAATAAGTGTACTTACGTCTGTCCTAGACCGAGCAGACAAAGACCCCTGCAGACCTGGAGCATCTAAATCATGGAGGGAGGCCTTGTAGGGACTTGCAAAACAACTCCCATTCACATACTCCTCATCGACTATCTTGGCCTCGACCTGCAATGAGGGAAAAACAAGATCCCCCTTGGCTTACACTGTACTCTACTGCTCTATTGATTTAGCTAAATTTATGTACAGTACATATGCGGCATATATTTCTCTGTGAGCTATCATGAGCATTAGTCTGAACAGAACACAATAGCAGACATCTATTTGGAGGTGTAGACTTAATTTCCTGTCAGAACTTAACAAAATAAACAAACACAGCGTGATTTGTGGAAGTAAAATGTAATTAAGAGACTAATGAGTTTTGTGTGGAGGGAAAAAAAACAAAGAATGTTTCACTTTCATTGGGCCTTAGAAAAAAAAACTGCAGGACGTCTAACAAATATAAGATAATATAGCATATGAACCAGAGGTGGTAAAAGTATTCGCAGTACAGCTATTTATGTGGAAAAAAATACTCTGGTAAAAGTAGAAGTACTGATTCAACTCGTCTACAAGTACATTTTCTCAATTGTAATAAAGTAAAAAGTAAAACTACATTATTTTCTTTTTTGCTATGAATGCAATAATAATGAAAAATCTGAAAAGTTTCAAAAGTATCTAAAATAAAGCATTTAAAAGTGAGTTATTGTGTAAACATTGTGTTTCATCAGGTCACACTTACTCAGTTTTGTGGGTATAGAAGGAACATTTAGGAAAAATTAAATTAAAGTCACATTTGAGTCATCATGAGATAAAAAAAAGTTAGAAATATGAGATAAAAATGCACCGTTTTAAGAGAAAAAGTCAAAATTGTGACATGAAATGTTAAAATTGTGACATTAAAGTCACCTTTTCCTCAGTTTTCTCTGTTTCCGGTATAAAAACTTTACTCTGAGCTTCAATGGAAAATTTACATGATCAGTGAATTTAAAATAATAGAGGATTTTCACTGAAAAAAGCAAAATAAAGAATCTTATAATAAATCAAATATAAATCAATTGAGAGAGTAAATTTGTTCAGGAACTGACACAAAAGTATCACTGGGTCATTATGGGTAAGTATTGGTGTAAAATAGCACATAATAATAATAGTAATAATAATAATAATAATAATAATAATAATAATAATAATAATAATAATAATAATAATAATAATAATAATAATAATAATAATAATAATAATATTTTTTATTTATCAGCGCCTTTCAAAAATCTCAAGGCGCTTAACAGAATAAAAATGTATGTTTATTTGCAATATAGCAGAGCAAACTATAACATGATGGAAACCAAATTCATTTTAGCAAACAAAAACTACATGGATAAAAACCGGTGTCTGTGGCAGACGAAAAAAGAAATTAATAAGATGAAATAAATGGAAAGAGCGATGAAAAAGAAAAGTTTGATTATGGAGAGTATGCTATTTGGAATATACAGTACCGTGGATGACAATTTGATCCTTTCAGTGTTTGATAAAAACCTCAAACCACATTCAATATAAGGCAAAACATGCTTTTTATTTTATTTTATTTATTTATTTATTTTTTTAATCCTCATGTCATGTGATGTCACAGACCACCGGTTTTTCAGAACATCTGTGATAAAATCATTACCGCTGCACATATTGGGTCAAATTTGTCTTTGTTAGTGAATCATGCAGAATTTGTAAAATGCTTTGTGTTCGTTACATTATGGCAGAATATTGGCTGCGTTGTACCATTTGTGTGTGAAAACCCCTCAGAGTCCAGTGTGAGCTTGTGTTTTACCTGATCAATTGGCAGGTCCACCTTCAACTGGCGGTCTTCCTGCACCTCTGCTGCTCCTGCCATCTCACTTCTCCTGTTTTGTGCATTGAACACGCTGCCCTCTACAAAAAGTGATTAATCACAATTACCTCATCTGTTGGCAGTCGCCATCTCATTCCTCTGCACACAGTATTTTTCTCTCCCTCTTGATCCCTCCATCCCTCACTGCCCTCCTGTCCCTCTCCCTCTCCTCTTCAACTTCACAAGAGATCAATGTTGCTGTCAAGCAATTTATTTATTTAGAGTGGTCCCACAGACAAAAGGGATATAGAAAGGCACAGCTGCCCGACCGCAAATATGGCCTTCCAGTGTGAACTTTGAGGACAGGGTTAGTTCGTGACAGTGACAGTTCGCTCTTTCTTGATTCATGTAGAGAATATAGAGGTTTTACAGCAACATCTCACTGGCTTTCCCTCATAAATTGACTTTTATTTGTCTGGAAACGCTGAGTACAGGCTGGAATCACAGATTAATCAGGGAAAAGGCCAAGATACAATGTTCCAACGTGTAGGAAATTATAGATTAGTTTATAGTTTATGTATGGTTGTATAGTTTTAGACAGCCTGACCCAGTGGTTTTCAACCTTGGGGGATTCAAATAGGGGTCGCCTGGAATTTGTAGTAATTGGTAAAAATTAAAACGAAATTGTAAATAAAAATCATTGTTTTTAAATGATTCAACATAGATTTCATTAGCACACTTTTCCTAATAACACTCCAGTTCAAATTAAATGCAGGATATAATACCTGAGGGGGTATATCTTGTCTGACCTGAACACGTGCATTGCAACGTAACCTGGACCGAACAGAGAACGGAAATATTTCTTCAATAGCCTGGACCAAATAAGACACATATAAGAGAAACTGAGAAATAGAAACCAAAAAGGTCACTATATACTTTAAATAATAAAAATAGATTACATTCTATAGCTCTTTTCAAGGCAGCCAAAGCACTTTACATTATTGATCCATTATTCATTCACTCTCACATGCTCCCTCTGGTGGTGGTAAACTATATATGTCGTCACAGTTGCCCTGGGGCAGACCGACAGCCCCTCTGACCACCACCCAACATTTATACGAATTCAAACACCAGAGGGGGGAAGGGGGGTGAAGTGTCTTACCCAGGGCGGCTAATGGACGAGCCACTCTACCAACTAAGCCATGGCCGCCCCACATATATAAAGCCTAATTATTGTCTAAAATGTATGTTTATTTGCAATATAGCAGAGCAAACTATAACATGATGGAAACCAAATTCATTTTAGCAAAACATTCTGTTTTGAACATCTGGGGTCGCCAGAAATTTGTGATGCTAAAATGGGGTCACAAGCTAAAAAAGGTTGGGAACCACTGACCGAACCTTATTAAAACCGATTCAATATAGAACTGAATATAGTGCCAGTGCTGACATTCACAAATAACACGTAAAAATACACCCGAGTCCTGAGAAGTATAATAATGTTTTTGTTTTTTTACCATAACTTATTGACCAGGAGAGCAACTACTGATTCACATTTGGTTTTGATAAAAAAAAAAAAAAAAGTGACAATAAATAGTACTGTACACTGTGTACAATCACAATAGAAATCTTCTGCCCAGTGTGAAGTGTCTAATCTGCCTGAAATTGTGTTGTTTTTTTATTGTTGTCTGTGGATCAGCAGCCATTGTTTTATTGTTTCAAGCCTGTTGTCATTTATAGTCTCCAATAATAAAGTAGCATCAGCAAAAGATTTGTTGTTTTTTTTTTTTTTATTGTTTTCACTATCCCTGTGTTTCTTTCTCTTGTGGACGCTCATCATGTCACCTATTATTTATGTCCACCAATAAACACATACACAATGTGTTAATTCCAACTAAAGAAAAGCAGGTATATTAAGAGTTGACATAATTATTAGATGCTAATAGACTGCAGAGCTCCAAAAAATGAATAAATACATCAATACTGCGTCTCCTCAGAGCAGCTAAAAAATGTTTCTGGAGCTTCAATATGCTCAGATATGTATAGATTTTCATCAGTTGTAATACTTTTTCATTAATTCTGGAAGAATCAGATGAAATCTGCTGAGGCGATGAGGGATACATTGAGCTGTTTTATAGATGAAATGATACTCTGATGTTCTTGACTTGTAAAATGTTCTGTTCTTAACCCACAGACATCATAGCTGTAATTGATTGTATGGTCCAAATGGGATCACCTTTAACTACCATATGTGTTTTTTCCTGAGTAAGACCCCAAGGGACACGCCGGAATCTCCTCGCTTTACGATTAAAGCCTCCTCGACTATGTTTGAAGCCTCTTTTGTTTAACATTCAGAGGACAGCGTCATATGTTTTAAAAGAGATGCCAGTCGTGTTCTGTTTAGACCTGGATCACTTACATTAATGACTCTCATACAGTGAGACATGGCGTCCAAGCTCGAACATATATGTCACTTAAAAGGATCATATTTTGCTAAACTCAAATTTATACTGGAAGTCTTTGATTCATTTATTTGTGTATTTGGACCTTAATAGCTCAAAATGTTTTAATTTGAAGTTGAACCCACCAGGTGTTTAAATTTTTACATTAATTCTGGCAAAAATGGAGTGGATTTCTACAAAACATTTACTTTTTTTGTTAATTTGTTCCACTTTCTAACAACATTTGCACATAAGGTCAAGAATTCTGATGATTTTTTTTTTGTTTAAAGGACAGCGGTTGTAGTAAACATTTAAAAAATGTTAGTAATATCTAATAAATTGTTGGTGTTATTAACAAATACAAGTGATTGAACAAGACAACCTGAAGGGGGCGGGGTCATGTGCATTTATTTAAAGGGCCAGCACTCAAAATGACCTTTCTGGTGTCATTACTCAAAAATAGGATTGAAGATGGACCTGTGAAGTTCAATTAATGAAGAATTTAAACCCAAGCAGAGCATTTACAGTTTATGTTAGGGGTGTCAAACTCATTTTAGTTCAGGGTCCAGGTTAAACCAAATTTGATCAGAATTGAGCCGAACCACTAAAATAATGACATAATATAGAAATAACATCAACTCTAAATTTTCCTCTATGTTTTAGAGCAAAAAAATAAAACAGTTAAATTATGTGATGAAATTGTTCACATCTACAACTGTGCTTTAAAACAATGTGAATAACATGAATAAACCGACACTTATTCAGAAAAGTAAATGCAATTTTAACAAGATTATGTCTCAGTTTATCATTTACACGTCAATTACAACATACAGATTATTTATTAGTGGATCTACAAATATACAAAACATTTAATAACATTTCAAAATGTTCATATTTGTTGAGTTTGTTCATGTTTTTTGTAAAATAATAGTTTGTTTTATTGTAAATACAGTAAAATGACATGAAAATGTTTAACTTAACAAAGAGCAAAATGTGGAGTTGTGAGCATTTATAGGTTATTATTATGATAGTACTTTACTGATTTACCCATTTTGATCTGTATATGGAACCTGAAATTAAATTATCAGTATTTATTCACTGTCATTTTTGTATTTCACAAAGTTATCCCATGGGCCGGACTGGACCCACATGTTTGACACCACTGGTTTATGTAAATGTAAAATTAGCTTCACATTCACCCATTCACACACACACTCATACACCAGTAGGTTTCTAAGGTCTAAGGTCAGTCCTACTGGGGCCTAAGTCAGGGTTCAGTGTCTTGCCCAAGGACACTTCGACATGTGGAGCCGGGATGCGAACCGCCAACCTCTCGGTCATTGGGCTCTACCAACTGAGCCCCAGTAGACTACAGGGAAATGTTTGAAAATGCATAATTCCATTTAAAAAAAAAAGCTACCACTCCTTTAGATGCCTGCACATGTACACACCTACCCAAACAAATGTATGTACAAGTGGAAAAGCCAACAGGTTTTTCCACAAAAGCATCCATCGTGAGAGAAAAAAAAAAAAAAAGAACGTCCTGTGAGGATGGTGGGGGTTGGACAGTCAGAGAGGGAAAGAGATTTTGTGCAGAATTGCTGTACTCACCCCCTGTCGAGAAGAGAACTGGGTTTCTGGACACCTGCCTCAGTTGTTTGGTTCTCTCCAGCTTGACTGTGTGTTTCTTAATCTGGCCCCTGGCTGTGTGTTTAAGGTCCTCCTCTCTGAAGCCCGCATGAGCAAACTACACGGAAAAAGAACAGATTAAGGCATGTTTCTCTGTGATTCATCATCGTGTTGTTTTGTAAAGAGGAAGAAGAAAAAAAAGACAAAACACGGCGGCGCAAAACTTGTTTCTTCTTCGCATTCTTTTCCCTCCTATATTTTTTCATTGACCTCAATTTTTCATGAGCAGATATGCCTTTGTAGCTCCCAAGTGACTCCTACTGTATTGAATTCATCTGGTTCCAATACATCCCGTGCACAACCTATCAATCACAAGGGAGCGTGGCAAACTAATCATTTATTGATGAAATGGGGCCGGCCATGAATTTCTAACTGCATTTGTCTTATTTATCAAGCCAAATCAAACAATGAAAATCCAAACGAGCTTAAAGGAAAAGGGAGGGAGTTGTAGGGAATAACTTATTCTTAGGCAGCAGACAGCAGGTTATTGATGGAGAGGCGAGGAAGGAGAGAGAGAGAGAGAAAATAAAAAAAGGAGGCCTGGGACTCGGTTGCATGGAGCGAGAGTGCAAGAATCAAGAGAGAGAGGCAGAGAAAAAGAGCGAGCAGTGGGGAGAGTTCAGAGTGATGTTCAGACAGCAGGGTACACATCTGAATTAATGCTTCCACAAAAGACAATTTTCTCCTCACAGGCTCCTCATCCCCTCTGTAGGTAGGAAGGTGAGGTACGTCCCCCTTACAGAGAGTGAGAGACATCGACTTAGAGCAGAGAGAGAAAACAGACTCGATGTTTCTTTCCAGCTCCAGCGGTCTTTACTGCACTTGCCTGGGCTGGATCCTTGGGCTGGCTCCGGGGATAGTGTAGTGATCTCAGGCTTCCACCAGAATACACTTCTGGCAGTGGTGTTTTCAAGCTCACTAACATGGAGTCTGGGGAATAGCAGCGTTGTTTCTTCACTTGTTTGCTTTCTTTAATGCAGAGGCAAAGTCTTGTTGATATTCTTTTGAATCTCTACAGCCGTTGGTGGGCCGAGGGAGTTAAAAAAAAAAAAAAAAAAAAAAGAAGAAGAGTGAAGTTTGCTTGGTACATCCAGCGAAAGGAGAGTTGAATGAGAGTTCACATTCGCTAGCGCCGTTAGTGTCCGCGGCAGCACGAGATCAAAGATAAGGGAGCGGTGGCGGCGCTGTCGCAGTGGTAAGCTGTTAATTCAGTTTTCGTAACCTCGATTCATGAGATGTGAGACAACTTTCACGTCGGGATATTTGGAGTCAAAACCCATCTGGGCGATCAAAAACTGAACAGCTTGTTGAGTTGTTCCGAGTCTGGCAACATGCAAATAGATGTTATTTAAATCAACAATCAACACTTGTCACTCGGGGAGGGTGTGTGAAAGTACAGTACAGAACGAGAGAGAGGTGCTGCAGAGCTGAGTGTGGTAGGGGGGGGTGGTGGTGGCGGTGTTGGTGGTGGGGAGGGGGACGACGACGTTACAAGTAGCGGCTGCAAACACAGCAGTGGAAAAGCTGAGGTCATCTACTCCCGTCCTGCATTACATATCTATAGTACCAGGGTCCTGTGGGAGCAGACAACTCTGTGGTATCAGGAGGGCCCAGAGAGAGGGAAAGAGCAAGAAAGAGTGGTGGTGTTAGTGGAGACGGGCTCAGGGGGATCGGGCAGCGAGTAATCTGTGGTCCTCTCAAGTGGCAGAAAGCAGGAGTCAACAAGAGGACACAGTGATATGATAGCTAGGGGAAAACGGGGGTCCCAACCAATTGGACAGTCCAGCCTACAGCCATACGCAGGCGGTGGTGGTGGTATCAGCCGGAGCCTCTCCCTGGGTCAGGTCCTCAGCGGGCAGACATGCTGGCAGCAGCGAGGCGGGATAGTTTTCCAGAGGGCCCTGCTACTTCCCCTAACCAATGAGATCATCCAGGAATAGAGGAGAACTGGGGAACAGCGGGAGTAAGTCATCAGTAACATCCGGGAGTGTATCTCAGTTCTGTTAGTCAGCCTTTTAAGTCTGTTTTCACAGGGGGTTTTGTGGGAACTGCATGGGCCATTTACAGTGCTGCCAGTAACAAACAAAAAACAACTGTAACCCATAAAGACCCAAAGATCCACTGGTGACTGAAACCATTTACTGACATAAAAAGTGAAATACCTGTTGATCAGAGGTGTTAAAAGTACTCACATTCTGTATTTAAGTAGAAGTACAGCTACTTATGTGAAAAAATACTCTGGTAAAAGGAGAAGTACTGATACTTAAGTAAAAATAAAAAAGTGCAATTTCTCAATTGTAATAAAGTACAAAAGTAAAACTACATTTTTGTCACGAATGTAATAATACTTATTTAAAAATCTGAAAAGTTTTCAAAAGTAGAAAAATTAAATCCTTTAAAAGTGAGTTACTGTGTTGAAATTGTGTTTGATCAGGTCACAGTACTCTGTTTTGTGGGTTAGGTAAAAAAAATTTTTTTTAAAAAGTCATTAGATTTTAAAAAATGCAAAAAACATTTTTTTTAAATGTTAAAATTGTGAAATTAAAAGTCAAAACTTTGAGAAAAAAGTCAAAATTATGAGATTAAAAAAAATCTAAATGATAATATAATATAATATAAAGTCACAGTTTCTCTCCTCCACTAAATTTTCCTCTGGTGACTTATTCTTCATACTCTCAAAACTGTTTAGTTTAGTTGAGTCTATTCTGAGAATGTAAAGAGTATAAAGTACAGATATTTATGCAAAAATGTAGGGAGTAAAAGTAAAAAGTTGCCTGAAAAATAAATAGTCAAGTAAAGTACAGATACCTAACAAATCTACTTAAGTACAGTAATGAAGTACTTTTACTGAGTTACTTTGTCACCTTTTTGTTGGTCATCAGATATGACCCATTTGGCCGTTCAGAGGCTCCATAGTTACTATGGTAAAAATGCAGTAATCTTTGACAACACGGGTGTCAAACATGCGGCCTGGGGGCCAAATCCAGCCCGCCAAAGGCTCCAATCGGGCCCTTTGGATGATTTATGAAATGTAAAAATGACACCAATATACAGTAAGAATCATTTTAGTTGAGGTTCCACATTCAGACCAGTTCAATCTCATAAAATAACTTACAAATTAATTAAAAAAAATCTCTTTAGAAATGTAAATGTTTTAATTTTATAATTTCACAAAAAAATTGTATAACCAGAGCAAATATGAACGACCTGAAATGTCTTAAGAGAAATAAGTACAATTTTAATAATATTCTACCTATTACTAAATGTTTTGTGTGTTTGTACACTATAATATCCACATGTAAATGATAAACTAAAGCCAAATAATGTTTAAATCATACAGTTCTTTCAGTGTGTTCATGCTATTCACACTGTTTGAAAGGATGGTTTGTAGCTGTAACCATTTTCATCAGGTAAATTATTTTTTTTTTTGGTTGGTCTGGAAAGGATTACATTTTGGTTGTGATCTGGGAGTGGGGGTGTCCAGATAACTCCAAAACTTTTTTATGAAATTTTCAGGGTGTGTTAGGAGTGCACACACATGCACCTTTAGTTGAACCAGGTGTTAAAATTAACAAACTACAAAAGCACTCTGAGTGCAGACCTCCGCCAAGGTAAACCCCCCCCCCCCCCCGCCGGATCACCACCAAAACGTAATCATGTCCAGATCTCCCCATTACCAACCGACCCTGAAAATGTAATCAAAATCTGTCCATAAGTGTTTGAGTTATCTTGTACACAAACAAACAAACGAACCAACGAATGCCGGCAAAAACATAACCTCCTTGGCAGAAGTAAAAATGGAGAAAACAAGGGTGGTTTAATAATAGTTTCTGAATCTGTAGCTTAGTAACACTAACACAGTGAACTTCATGAAATATTTGGATAACAAAATAATTCTGTGCTCTTATTAGAGTAACTTATTAACTACAAATTCAGTACAGATGCTCGTTATAGTTTTATGTTTTAATCAAGGGGAGAAAAAAAAAAACAAAGCCTGAGGTCCAACTCAGCAGACAGGGAAGCTGTCAATCATACCTGTCAATTACAGCCCACAGAGCCATCATCAAAACCTTGTATTATTCTTTAAATCTGAATAAGATCATTTACAAAACCTGTATGAGAGGTCCAGGTAAGACAAACATTGCAAAGTTACTCCTGCTAAAATAAAACCAGCCTCTAGTGGCCATCAGCGGTATTACACTTTTAAGTATTTCCATCCTGGCTTTACTTCCAAATTGAAGTTCTCAGCTTTCAGTCCCCTTTGAAACCTTTGTCCCATTCTCCGCTGCCCTCACAGGCTCCATGATGGATTTCAGTCATGAACGTTTATGATCATGACAATTTTATATAATTTTGAGCCAATCTCGCAGATAGAGTTACACACCCATTGCCAGACGTTTCAACACTGATACTATGTACTTCAAAGATGATGAGACCTGTCTATTCACTGCATGGTCATACCTTCTGGACCAAAAGTAGAGGTTTATGGATAAAATGGGTCTCAGCACATGTATTCAAACTTCTACTCTTTCTGTATCACTTTCAGAAATTAAAGTTGGTAGAGGGCAAGGTTCCTCCAAAAAGCCATTTCCACTAGAAACCACCCCACAAATGATGTCTAAATTTGATATATTACCATCTCAAATAATATTTTTTTGTTTGAATTGATTACAGAAAAATCTCAGATGTACCAACTTAGCTTTTCAAGTGTGAGAATATATTGCAGGACAGCAGTTGGTACCGATTTAGTAGAACGGCCCGTAAAAAGGAGCCACAATTGCAACGCTCATCATGATTACAATAATATGAAAGTACTTTGCTTTGATGCACACCATTATTCTCTTTTTCTCATTGTCTCTTTGCATTGCTTTCTCCCCTATTAATCTTCCCTTTATGCTACGTCTACCTCATCATGTCTGTGAACACCTAACTCAGCATATATGCTCGCTTCCGATGGGAACATGGTGTGCTAGAGAGTCTGAATATTACACTCTGCAGAGCCGTCAGTTTAGACTTCAGTGCTTGCTCCAGACCAGATGTCCCATTCAGAGGCGTAGAAACGCTCCACCGCCGGTGCAGACAGGACAGGACATACACCGTCCCCCCTACTAGCGAGGTTGCAGGAGCAAGGTTACATTTTACACAGCCTCAGTGGGCATGTTTAAAGGATGTTTTTACAGGCATTTCAAGCCAGCCTGCTGTTGTTTTGTGAGGTCAAACTGAAATTAATGATGGACACGACCCTATAAATGTATGTATAATCTGTAAGCTAAACAGCTGATAGATCAAGACATAGTGGGCAATTTTTGTCAAATGTATCTTTCCATCTGAAAGGTCCCTATTAACTGGTCAAATCATGTTTACAAATTCATGAGGGATCAGATGAGGAAGCAAGGGGTGTAAAATGTGGCACCCATCGTGTTCACTGAATGACTAATACTACAATAAGCTGGTGAAGGCAAAACACAGCCATAGCCCTGTCTCTGTCTCCACCTTATGGCACGGTAGGAAATGACAAAAGCAATGGTGTTGGAGGTCCTCCAGTCAGGTTTTCATCAGCAGTGTATGGTAAATGCTGGCTGAGCAATGTCAACATTATTAATAATAATAATGTTTTGATATGTGGGAAAAAAAATCCACTAATATAGATGTGATTTTTAAAGATAATTGTAGTCAACAGCAGGTGTAGCCAGAGGTAAGGCGAAGGGCATTTTTCTCCATCTGAAAAAATTGGCATCTGCCACAGCATTGTCATCTTTCATGGTTAAAAAAATCAGATGTCAGACAGATCTCTCACAGGAGGCCGTATCTCCACCTCAACCTGCTGAGTTGGCATCTTCTCATCGCCACTGTGTGATTTGGTGTTCATCTCAGGCCCACAGCAGTGGAATCCTCATATGGATTCAAAGCATTTCACTGTCTACTTAATCACAATACAAATTGTCCTGGTTCTGGTTTGAATAAGATATATATATTTTTTTTAGTTTTCAGTCAGTAAAGTCCCCCTGGTGCATATGATCTGTCTATGAGGCTCACTGCACTTGATCAAGTGGGCCAGCCTGTCTCTATGGGGATTAGCCATCAAAGTGGAAAGCAACGGTAACTCAATGCCTCCTGCAGACAGTGATTGATGATAGTGCTGTTTCATAACGAATTGCACCCCCACAACAAGTCTCACACGTGGGAAATGTTAATTGAAATGCTGTGTGTGCAAAGATACGCCTTTCTACTGTGATACTACCAGAGCATTACAGCTATAAACTTGAGGGGATTTAGGAAAAAAAAAAAAATTAACAGTCTAGCATGTCACTAGAAAGTGAACAACCAGATGGCAAACTGCACCCAACTCAGCAGTTGTACTTACCACATCTTTTGCGTTTCTTGTCTGTGTAACAGTGGGCAGGATGTTTTGGCTGCAGGGAATAAAGTGGAAGCCAGAATTAACAAAATTTGTCTTTTTCCACTTTCCATATTGAGGGGGAATGCTGGCATAAAACTCCAGATCACACATTATTTAGCTCAACAAAATAAAATACCTTGTCTCATACCATTCACTTATGTTGTTCCCTCTCATTAAATCTCTGCTGGGGATGCATTGGTCGTACGGTAGGGCTTTAAACTTTTCTGCACCAACTGCCACATAGTGTTGATTGTTCTTGAGCCCAGCAGAGCTGTAGACTGGACCCCCATCTATTGTGAAGAGTCTGGAAACTCAAATAAAGGAGGAGCTAGATTCAAGTGATGTTTTGTAGTGGTTTCAACAACAAAAAAACACTCAAGAATCAAAGAGACCAAGCTGTTCTGAAATACTCTGTGAAGTTTTGTTTTGTCCAAACAAGCACTTTTGTTTTAGATGTGTTAAATGTACTATTAATACTCTAATTCTCAACACCAGAGGGACATTATATACTATAACACACTAATGCTGCCTTCATGTTCTATAGGAATTATGGGACATACTAGGCATGAACTTGAAAATTGCAAACACCAATAATCACCAAACATATAATGCTGCTATATACCACCACTTACCTCAACAATTCTAATTTCATCTATTTATTGTATTTCTGCTCTTTAAATTTTAGATTGGACATAGTATTTTTGCACTGTACCTTTAGTTTTAGTCTCATCTTACTATTTTTAAACCTACTATTTAAAGGGATAGTTTGGTATTTTTCACATTAGTCTGTATGGCATCAGTGTCTTTACTCTGGTAGACCCACCGTGACTTACTCCGGACAGTGTCCTGTGAGCCCAGTTCTGGTCCGGTTTTGGTCAAAGCCAAAGTAGTCAAGGCAGGTTTTCTGGGGTCAACAATGTAAAATGTGTTTCTTCTCAAAGAGCATTGATCGCTATTGAGAGAAAGTAGCTCCAAGCAATTATGAGGTGTGAGTTTTTGTTCCGTGGTATACAAATAAAAAATAGGAAACCTGTTGGAACGACTTTTGCTTTGACCAAAACAGCAAATGGACTGCTCTTATATAGTGTTTTTCCACCTTCATGGTGCTGAAAGCGCCTTAAATACACCATTAGTTTTCTAAGGTTCTGTCAGTCCTACTGGGAGCCTAAGTCAGGACTTAGTGTCTTGCCCAAGGACACTTTGGCATGTGGAGAGCCAGAGCCAGGACGTGAACCACCAACCTTTCAGTCATTGGACGATCCGATCTACCAGATCTGCCCCTCGACTCAAACTCAACTGGGCAGGACAGTGTCTGGGGTAAGTCACTGTGGGTGCACCAGAGTAAAGGTGGTGATGCCATACAGATTCATGTGAAAAATACTAAACTATTCCTTTAAGTGTGGAATCTAACAATTGCACTGCCTGTGTTTCTTACTGTGTATGTGACAATACCTCTTGAATCTGGAATTGAAAACCTCTTCATCTTTTTTTTTTTGTACAACCAAAGTGGTATTTGTCGTGAATGAAAAAAAAAAATGCTTTTATTAATCTTTCGCAGATGCTAGCTTAAAATTTGCATATTCATAACATTAACAATTTGTAAAATAATAATACAAATTAAAAATGCTGTACCAGATGAATTAAGAAAAACTGTTTTACCCAAGTAGTCCATCACAATAAATTGTGTCAGCACACCGTTTTACATTCATAATTGGAAATATTCTTCCTGATAGCACGTGAAGTTAGCATTAATACTATTAAAACCAGCAATAACCCACGCTATCTATGCACACACTCAGTCACATAAAGCTCATTGTTTATACATCGGTATCATGGTATCATTAAATGTTCTTCTTGAAAATAAGTCATATTTGGACTCAAAATGGTGCAGTGTCTTATAAACCTCACTTCTGCATTAGCTGATGGTGTAGCTTCCAAAAACTGAGGCTGAACTAATGTTCGCTGTTTTATTTATTATGTATAGTCATGAATAATTAGACAAGTAAAAATACTGAATAAAATCACAACAAATAAAGAAAATTATATTAAATACTATTATCAGAAATTAGCTTAGAACTTAGCTTTATACAATAGCCAAAATCATTACAGACAAATATAACGAACATTGCAATTTATCTTAATCGTTCTCTCCTCCTCTTCTTATTTTATATTATTATTTTCCCTACATTTCTATTTAATAATTTTAATATTTTCTTTACCTGGGTAACTTTTGCACTAATAGTTATTATATTTACGACTCTTTTCGCTTTATGTCGACTCCGTGCTTACGACTACGTGCTTTTCAAAGTAAAACATCCGTCTGTCACAGGATACTACAAAATAAAAGAATAAAGCGACACTGACCAAAAATAGAAACTCAACACTTGTTTTTCTCCCATTTTTCATGCGTTAAGCTCGAAGATCTGAAACTTTTTCTGTGTACACAAAGCCATATTTCTCTATAATAGCATTGACAAATGTGTTGTGAGCAGTGCTCCTTTGCAGAGATAATCCATCCACCTCACAGGTGTGACATATCAAGATGCTGATTAGACAGCATGGTTATTGCACAGGTGTGCCACAATAAAAATGTGCGGTTTTGGGAAGGTGTTAAAACAAATGTGTCGCATTTCTGTTCAGTGTATGCATGCCATACAGATCACTGGGAGCATTTACAAAAATTGTGAGAATTGCATTATAGTTATATATATTGCATTATAGTTATAGTCAAAATAACCACAGCTTCAATTTGACCTCTTTAAGTACTCAACCAGTAAAATTACATCATGAATTATATTTACAAGCTATACTTTAAAAAACGGAATAACCTAAACAACCACAAGTAACCTGAAATTTCCTCAGAAAGATAAGTGAATTTTAATGATATTATGCTTCAACGTATCATTTACAACAATGGTTTCCAACTCTGGTCCTGAAGGAATCCTGTCCTGCATGTTTTAGATGCCTCCCTCTCCCAACACACCTGATTCAAATGATCAGTCCATCATCCAGCTCTGCAGAATCCTGATAATGACCATGAGGTGTGTTGGAAGAGGGAAACATCTTAAACATGCACGCTCTGGGACCAGGGTTTGGAAACATATTATATACATATATACATTATAACTTACAGATCACAGTGTATCTACAATTCACCAAACATTTAGCAACACACATCAGAAACTGAAATATATTGTATGTAACATCAAAACAAATTGTCAAAACTCAATGACACCTTTGACTGTTAATTTCTGTGTAATTTTTGCACTTTGTAAATTCAGCTGGATTGAACACTGACAGGAAACACAGTAAAACAACAAACCACCTTTGTTTTCTGAGCTGTAGATAAACATACAACAAATAATCACAGATAATATCATATAATAAATGTGCACATTATATACTATTACTTGACTCATCGCTTTAATATGTATATTTATTTATGAGCCATTACATCGTAACCTATTTTTGATGTTCACTGTAAACCTGAATGTCAAATAAAGCTTGTTTATGTCCTTCATACGCCTCATAATCAAACTCGCCCATGCACCATTTCAGCATACTATAACCCCTTTAACACCGTTCACTTCATCACTTGTATCACTAATCACCGACCCACTAAAAAATTATTCTTCTCTCAAATTTACAGCTTCAAGAACCTTTTTTCATTTAGACACATGATGGGGATTATTATTCATGTTAGCACTAAAAGCACATTAAAAATACAAAGTAAAACACTCATTCTGTCTATCTTGTGAAAACAGATACAGTTAATTCCTTTGCTTACTGTTCACCACTACACAACTAATTGTGACCACTGTAAAATATTCATGGTGTACAGTACCTGTGCACAGCACCAGTACGAAGCCGCACTTTCTCCGTCACCAGTGCCAGAACATTTTCCCAACTTCTGAGGGTATACTTTGGGATTCGTACACGAGCTGGAGGAACCAAGATCTCTCCATTGGTAAAGACACTATCATAGATATAGAGAGATAATCCAAAGAAGATTTCCACCTTTGCAAACCAAAACATCTGTGTTTAATGTAACTCTGAATACAGCTTTTAATCAGTACTCACTTTATTGTGCATGACTCATCATTAGTTCGACTCCATCGGGCAGAAACCAATATTGTGCTGTGGACAACAGGTCGTATCTGAAAGTGGTCAAAGTCAGGTTTGAAAAAGAAATGGAGATTTTTGTTTGTTTGTTTTTACAGTGAGGGATTCAAATTTAATTAGGTTGGTTGATTAAGTCCAATAAAAGAAAAAACAGAACAGGATGTTTTTGTCTGTCTTTGGGACAAATACAGGTCATTCAGTGTGTGAGCCAAGATGTTTCTTTTCTTTCTTTCCATTCGTCTGTCTATCTATCTATCTATCTTGCATTGCAAAATCTACATGACCAGTAATAGGGAAATATATGATTTTCGCTGAGAAAAAAAAAAGCAAAATACAGAGGACAATACTGTGATTCATGGTGATAAATCACTTACAGTTTTTCTCGTTGGCTTTGGGACATTTCTCAGATCAGAATTTAAACTCTTTGTTCAGTCTTCACATCATTGTGTCACTTGTGCATAAAATAAACACTTCCACATTTCTTTGATCATGTAGAATTCTCTACTGTCTCCATCACTATCAATGTGTTACATCATATGTTACACACACATACGCACATGCACATACAACATTTATTGCATATGTTTTCCATGTAAAATGGTTGACAACTTGTCATAATACATCAAGCATAATTCTGTACATTTCCATTATCATTTTTTCTAAATATGTCCTGAAGTGATCAATTGAATGATCAATACAAACTGAACAGTTTGACTTTAGTGTATCTATTACTACTGTTCATGTTTCTTCTCTGAAACTCAATAAATCTTATCTCACCTTATCTATCAGTGTCCAGACTTCAGCTCCATACTTTCACATTTTAAAGCTGCTTTTCTACTTATACATTTTATAATTGACTGAGGTACACATTACACTTCTACTCTTAAATTGTAAAATGGTCTTACCTGTTCTTTTTTCTTACTCTGTGGTTTCTTGGTTGAAATTTCACAGTAACTAGAAGAAGTAAAAAATAATAATAATAATATTAATAATAATAAAAATAATACAAAACTTTTAGACAAAGTCAAGGAAAAGAGGTCTATGTGCAGTAATACCTCTGGGATTGTTATTGTGTGCTAATATAACTAGCCTAGCTCGGTTTTGTTTCCTCTACTAGTGCTAATATAACAAACCTGGCTTTTGTTTAATTTATTGTAGCTACTAGTGCTAATATAACTAGCATAGCTCTGGCTTCATTTCCTGCGCTAGTACTAATATAACTAGCCTAGCTCTGGCTTCATTTCCTGTACAGTAGCGACTAGTGCTAATATAACTAGCACAGCCCTGGCTTCATTTCCTGTACTAGTACTAATATAACTGGGCTAGCTCTTGTTTAATTTCATGTAGCTACTAGTGCTAATATAACTAGCATAGCTCTGGTTTCATATACTGTACTAGTGCTAATATAACTAGCATAGCTCTGGCTTCATTTACTCTACTAGTGCTAATATAATTAGCATAGCTCTGGCTTCATTTACTGTACTAGTGCTAATATAATTAGCATAACTCTGGCCTCTTTGACTGTACTAGTGCTAATATAACCAGTGAGAACACACAATTCATGCAGGAAGAGTATGAACAAAGGGGTGAGGGACAAATGACAGCTTAGTTTGATGGACATATCAGCATTCAGTCTTTTGGAGTGGACGGCCAAATTATAATTTTTATTTTAAAAAATTGTGTTCAAGCATTTAATTAATAGGCTGTAATTTGGGTTTGAAGGGGAATTTAAGCAATATAATTTAAAAAAATGCTCCAGGAAAGCATATTGCACCCCACCTTTAACTAACTCACATACTGTTAATTCATTAGAGAAGTGGTCCTTGCATCATCCAAATAAACAAACATTATCCTGTGTAATTAGTCTTGGCTTGGGACCCAAAATGACCACACATTAATGAGGCCTCTTTACTCAGACCTAACACAAACTTAAGCTACATGATCCCAGTACTTACTCCAGGTTCTTAAAAGGCTCATTTCCGGCTGCTATGTATACACTGCCGTGCTTCAATCCGTCCAGCTGCTGAACTTTGCGTCCGTATCTGGGGCTGTACAACCTCCTCACAGCCCCAAATGGAGCTTCTATCGTCCTGGTCAAAGAGGCCAAAACACTGTCAAAGGTTGACACCTGCCTCGGATTCAAAACCACTTTTCTTCCCGGAAAGAAAGCATCTCCATTCCTGTAGACAATTATTGTTTTTGTTGGTGGAGGATCATTTCTCCGTGGCATAGTTAGTTGCTTCCAAAAAAAAAAAAAAAGAAAAACAATATCAGCTGTTGGTGTCAAAAGTGAAGTCAGTAGCAGGTGTGTGGAGCCTTCCGAGACGTAACTAGATCCAGCATCTGATATGGAAACCAATTCTTCCACATGAGAGGTGTAGCATCAAGAAACCTATCCACCGTCTGGGTATGTGTATGTGTATGGTGGGTTTTCTTTTTCTTCTTTTGTTTTCTATGTGGTTAATTTACAGTTAGAACCCACGGCTCACACGTCTCACATCACCCAAAGAAAGCAGGTTGTAAGGGCTGTCCAGTTATTTTGTAAATTACTACACTGAATTCTGCAGCCTGAATTCATTTTAGTTCTATTATTAGTGGTTAAAAACACCAAATATCGGTAAAAAAAAAAAACAATGGTTGATCCTATTTTCCAAGATTCAAGTGAAGCAGATATGCTGTTCTTTCATAAAACAAATGTGTTAGTACTTTTTAAACAAATTACATATATATTATCTATGCATTGTAAGCACATTCCTCAACTTCACATGTGGCTGTGAATATGAATAAAATTAATACCATAACTGTGTTTATGCATAAAATGAGCAAAACCCACAAAGCATGTTTTCCATATTGTGCTACATCCTACGGAATAACTTAATTTTCATCCTCAAGTGTCTGAATAAATCCATATGTTATATTTTGTTAGCCTCAGAACATAGCACATGCATTTCTATAAAAGGTAAAGATAAATATGTGCAAAACTTTACTTTCCTAAAATATCTGCTTCATTTTGTATTTGTATTGTCTACATCCTGAAAATATGGCACAAGGTAATAGGCAATTATTGATTGTCAGCAATTTTACACAAAACTTACTGCACTTATTCCCATGAAATTTTTCAGGAAATATGTGATAGATCGAATGTACTGTGGGTCAAAGGCAAAGGTCACAGTCACTGCAAATGTCTTTTCACAGTGATAAAAGCTATTGGAGCAAATCAAGTAAAACATATTTGAGGGACGGGGTTTGTTATCCTTGGGGGGTGGGGTTTGTTGTGCCTCAGAGGCGGGGCTTAGTGTGCCTGACATAACTTGTTTGCTTCTTTGTGTGGCAGCAAAACTATTGGTTGAATTAAAATCTAATTTGGTTTATAGATTGCCAGTGACTCCGAAATAGACATGGCTACATTTTGGAAAAACGAGGTAAAAGTTCAAATTTGTCATGAATTAAAAAAAAATTTTTCCTACCATTCACTTATAATCATCGAACTTTCAAATTTATATAAAAACATCCACTTTGTTTCAATTTTCTACTAACTTGGCACATATATACAGTAAAGGCCATTTATTTATTTGTTAACAAATCTACCCACAGGTACTAATAAAGTAACCTTGAACCTTTGTTGACATCAGCACATGCATAGACAAGATGACATCAGATGGATCGATGTTAAAATAAGCTACAACACGTACAGGGTTTGGGTTTGTTGTGACTGGTGCCACCTGTTAATATCAGTATTGGTTTTGTTTTATGTAAATGATCAAAAGTAATTGTAATTTCAAGAATTATTGTACCATTTTGCGTTGTTTTTGCTTTTTTTTGTTTGTTTTTTGGGGGTCGGGTTCTGTTGTCTTGTAGTGTGAAGCGCTTTTTGTCAGCTGTGTCTGTTTTAAAGTGCTGTTATAAATAACTATGGTATGGTATGGTATGGTATGGTATGGTATGGTATGGTATGGTATGGTATGGTATGGTATGGTATGGTATGACCTGGAAACAAAGCATTCCGGAATTTTTTTTATATACAACAAACACACAGTGCATATAATAACAATGGAGGATAATGATGGAATGACTGATTTAAATTTGAGTGACCTTAGGTCAAAGGTCAAGGTCACAAAAATGTGTTTTCACAGTGATAGAAGAGAGGGCAAATCAGGTAAAAATATTTTACGAGGTGCAGGGTTAGTTGGTTGGTTGTGCCTGGAACCACTTGTTAAATGCGTATTTAAAAAGCACATTTCTGACTGCGCAACAGAAAACACTGATTTCATTACAGATCCCATGTGAGAAATACTGGCCTTCCAATACTCAGTTCAATAATTTCTCCCAAAGCTATGTGTTACCTCATGAATAAAACGCACATATTGACAACAACTATAACAACAAAATCTCTAAAACAAACGTATAAATATGTATTTATTTATAAATAAATCATTGTCTCTTCCAGATTATGAAGCAGTCAACGCCAAACCTGTCCCACTGAGGACGTATAGAACTAAATAATCTCCCTTTCGTGAGTTGTTTTTCTCCACCACAGCTTGTGTGTCTGCCAGTTTACTACCAGACAGAGGCTGTCCAAATTGTTTACTGCAAAGGTAACCAGAGATTGCACTGACTATGGCACCTAATTGGTTTATGCCAGACAACTCCTGGTCAATTAAATGCATAATTCATCTCAGCATTAATTATTCATTTCTTAAGGGACTGGTGCTCTGCTTTATTAGAAGAACTGCATCATGCATATTCAAATTCATCTTCTTGGTGAGACGCAATAGGATATGATCTCAGCTGGGATGCCCACGCCCAAAAAACAATAGTAGAGAGGAGCTGTAAGACAACTTCTATTAATCACATAACCAAACCCTGGAGGATTTCCATGCAAGAAAATGTCATCCCAGCCTAAGGTGTATGATGTCTTGTTTTTGTCATTTAGCAAACAATGGAAAATGATAACCGAGTGTAATTGATTTGTTTAGTTAACTCTGTGTTTAAACAAAAAACGAAAACTGTCTCGAAGTAACAGACGTGTCCTACAAAATTATGCTAATTCAGTGTTTCAATTAATAGAATTAGAGTAAACGCTGTGCAGTTTTTTTTTTTCCTTTTGTTCTCTCTTTGTGCATTTTCAGTGCAGGGCAGTAGTGACAATCACTACACTGTAAAAACAAACCTATAGAATTTACTTAATAAAAATGAGGTAACAATTTCCATTCATTTTAGTGGAGTACATTTTACTCTATAATTTGAGTATAATTTAACTAATTTTAACAGCTGTAAGACTCTAAAAGAAATTAGACCTAAATCTACTTCACATATTAGATTACACAACAAATTACTCATCAAACATGAGTAATATTAACTCTGAATTGTGAATAGAAACATGTTCATCTATTTAATTTATGGTTGGACATGTCGGTCTTAATGTCAATAATATAAAAACCAGAGTGAGCATTAGTATCAGTTCTATACTAACACTATTTAGCGGCCATGGCTCAGTTGATAAAGCGGCTCGTCCATTAACCAAAGGGTTGGTGGTTCGATTCCTGCACTGTCCTAGTCAGTTCAAGTGGTTCCAAGTGGGCAGGACACTTTACCCTCCGGTGGTGGTCAGAGGGACAGAATGGCTGCCATGCCCCAGGGCAACTGTGGCTACATATGTAGTTTACCACCACCAGAGCGAACATGTGAGAGTGAATGAATAATGGATCACTAATGTAAAGCGCTTCGGGTGCTTTGAAAAGCGATATAGATATCTAACTTATTATTATTATTAAGCATTTGGAATTAAGTTTATCTCCCTCCAATTTAAAACACCACTACAGAGGGTCACGAGACAAAGGAACAACTTTTGTCATGGTGAAAAAATATCTACTCCATGACAAAAGTTGGCACATGAATGAAAAAGGGTAAAACACACCATAACTCTGCTATATATAAAGAACAATACTTCTTATCAACTCAGAAAACTGTAAAACACATCAAAAGTGTCCCAACTAGTTTGTCCCAATGCATACTGGGAAATTCCCCGAGCTGCTCCTCCAACATATGACAATATTATGGGATAGATTTTACTCTAGTAGCAACTGTTACTGTTTACAAATAGGTATCATTTATAATACATTTTCACTGGCAACTATTATTGTTAATTAAAATTTAACTGATTTCCATAGTTTACATTTAGCAACTACTGTACCAAAATCATTTTTACAGTGTATATACTGTATATTCATCCAAGAAAAACCTGTAAGAAGACAGTACATTTATAATCTGCTGGGTGGAGGCTCTCTACACTGCTTTGTGTTTTTTTTTTGTGAATTATGAAATAAATAAATGCATCCAGTAGAAAATGTACACAGGCACATCTCTGTTTTTAAGATAATCAGTATATTTTTATTGTAAAAAACATCATATAACTTACAGTATGAATATGAATATTAAATGTGTATCGTGTTCCATTCCTCTGATTAAAAGCTCCCAAACTCAACCACATTTTAATTGTATATATTATACACAATCTACAGCCTTCTACATTAGCTTATTTGTCTTGTTTGTTGATGGTAGATAGTCTGCATAATATTAAAACTCAAAGCATTGCCTGACTTGGCTTGTAATGAATCAAAAAGTACAGGATTAAGGGGATGCTTAAAATAAGTAAATATGTAAAACTCCAGTGAAAGAATAAAAAAGTAACGTAAATAAATAGTTTAGGAGCTTATGAGGACAGAGGAAGAAGAAAATGTACCAGTTTTCACAATTTACTTGTTATTTTGTCAAATTATTTACACAACGTGGGTGAGATTAACATCGCAAATCAGATACAACGTATTAAAAAAACACAGGAATAGGATCAGTTCTTGGACTAAAAAAAATGGTGTTTTGTTTTAGATGAGCTTTCTATTTGGACGTGACTGTACTCAGGGAACAGCAAAGAATTCAGAGGCATAATTTTACTTTATCACCACAGTATCATGTCATGCCAAGTTACACATCAATGTATTTTGGAATCAAGTTTTCATCAGGAAATGAAACATAAGATGGATCAGCCAATCGTCCACCAATATGCATATTATCACATTCCTTCTTCCTTTTGAAAATCTGACGTACAAAGAAATTTTAACCAATAAAAGACTTTTTTTGGACAAACTGAAAGCTGTCATATGTTAATGATGACAGATTTGACTGATTTTCTGTAGCATGTGGGTCTGAATTTCCCCATTTCTTGCTTATTGTTGCTTTTCATTAATTCTATTTTTGTATTAAAAAAAAAGTCACTTTTGCTTCAATTTTCCTCTGCTGGGATATAACAACCTTTGAATTTACTGTGAGCTTTTATGGATGTCTTTTATGGATGTACCATATTTTCTGAACTACTGTATAAGGAGCATGGGACTATAAAGCGGACCGTCAATGAAAGTCAAAGTCATGAGATAAAAAGTCCAAATTTATGAGATAAAGTCAAAAGTCCAAGTCACTAAGCACAAGCACAATGAGAATTGATCCATATATAAGGCTCACTGTGGTTTTTGGAGGAAATTAAAGTCTTTTAAGTGTGCCTTAATGTCTGAAAAAGTAAATTTAATATAGTAACCTATATGCTTTAGCTGAAAAATGTCACAGTAAAAATGTACTAAAACTGAAAAATGAATGATCAATAACACATCACTCAGGAAAAGTTAGATGTGCAAAAGAATTAATTGAAGTCAAGAAAAAGAAACTTTCTATATGTGTCTATCTTAAAGAGTGCCTTAGAAGTCCTTGTTGTTTCCCCTAGTTTATATACAATATACCCTTGATATATTTTCTCAGCAGTCTTTAACCCTTTATCAGGTAAGTGACCATTTTTGGTAATTTCACCGTACATTACAAGACAGTGACAGCAACATTTAAAGTGAGTACAGTGACACCTTACATGTGTTATTCTCTTTTTTTTTATTTGTATTTATTGTTTTTGCCACTGTTCATTCATTTGACTTTCTACATAGAAATAAAAAAAATAAGTAAACATTCCTGGTCTTTTTTGTTGTCAGACATATTTTTTTAGAAAGGTTTATTTTTTTGCCTTTACATATCTCATCTACACCTGTATATATAGATACAGTTATATATATATATATATATATATATATATATATATATATATATATATATATATATATATATATATATATATATATATATATATATATATAATTTTTTTAATATAATTTTTTTTTTTTTTTTTCATTTTTATTACCTAAGGAGGTTAAGTTTTTGCCAGCGTTTGTTTGTTTTTTTGTGTACAAGATAACTCAAAAACTTATGGACGGATTTTGATGAAATCAGGGTTGGTTGTTAGTGGGGAGATCTGGAAATGATTAGATTTTGGTGGTGATCCGGAGGGTGGGTGTCTACCGTGGCGTAGGCCTGTGGTGTCAGAGTGCTTTTCTTTTGTATTTCTTGTATTTATATTGAAATTTGCACTGTAATGGGGAGATGCTCCAATTTCGACTGTGCAAATCGTAGGTGGAATCCGGTAAAAGTTCCGCCTTAAACAACTAGGATTGGAGAAGCAGCCTGTCAGTCAAACTTTCTGCGACAGCCACAGTGGAATGAGTTCGCCTTGCATGTTTGCCCTCACACTTACCTTTGAAATGATGCCACCAAATCTGCTAAATCTGCCCTGGTCACGCCAATTCTGCACAAGGAGGTCAAACAGTATCTGCGTCTTGCGGGTGACGTCAGACTGACTGCACTGCTTGGGGGCAACAACGAACCAGTTAAAAAAGTTAAGTCTCGACGAGGATGAGGTCTCATGAGAATTTATCATCGTTGCAAAACGAAAACTCTTATGCCTGTCAAATTGTCAAATGTCACTACCTCACAATTGCTAGATTCTTTGTAATTGTCACCGAAAGACGATATAGGCGACAGCTTGAGACGACGTCCTTCTATTTGTCAAAATTGCCGGTGCGCCTCATATTTCAAACTGTGTCACGAGTGGCGATGACGTTTGAAGCTCAGCCAATCAGAAGCAGAATTTGGCGAACTTTTCCGGTTTCCGCCTACGATTTGCACAGTCGCTAACGGGGAGGCTAAATCACGTCCTTCTACTTCCGGTTCATGGGTGCTTAGCTAGCAAAAAAAATGGGATGGGAGTGAATGGAGCTAACTTCTGATTCCGTTTGACACGTACTCTGAAATACACATATGATAGCGGTTAATAAGAAATATTGAATGTGGCATAGGCAGACCATCCGTTTTTAATGAGAAGCAAACGTGACGTTAGGTTTACGTGGGCTTTGTAAGAGACTACAATGTGTCGCGTATGTGACGTAAAACTCCGCTCAGCGGTGGTGTATAGTCTGTGATGACGTCACACGAGCGTCAGGTGTGTAGTCCAAATTATTAACGGATTTTACTCGGAAATTAATCACCCGTCGGTTAAAAGAAAGAGGTACAAAATGTGTGTGGTTCAGGGCACGTGACAAACCAGATATGATGTTAGCATTTTATTTCCCTTTGAATAACATTCATTAATTTTCCGATCTCGGGTCAAATGAACCTCCTGGAAAAGGCGGAGACTTAAACTCCTCACGGTGTAACTATGGAGACGTGGCTAAAGCGCAGCAGCAATGCAGCTGAAAATACGGATAAACAAGTGAAAAAGAAGGTAAAACCAGAGCCGACGAAGTACAGAAAGTACACGGAAGAGTATGTTTTAATGGGATTTACGTCCACAGGCTCTGACCCACCAAAGACACTGTGTTTTTAATATTGTTCAATATGAATGTATTTGTCAGGTTCACTGATATAAGTTGTTTGGCTTTAATAAACCAGACACTGATTTTACAGCATTATATCTCTTTTTCCTTCCAAAAATGTTTTGCCCATGTCAGGGGCTACTTGACTTGAAAACTTGAAAATATGTTTCTAAGGGTGTACATCACTGAAAAACGTTTGAGAACCACTGCTCTAGTGAATGAATTCCTCCCCCTGGTGGATTATCTGTGTATTGCATGTATGTAATTGTACACACCAGGTTTTTCTATAAACAAATCTTACACTGATCACGTTGAGGGCTTCAAAACTCATGTGTCACATATGATACATTTGGTGGTATAAGGTTAAGCCTGATCTCAGCCACTATCTTTGTCAAATTCACAAACAAAATACATGGTGGGATGACAGGCCACATCAGTCCACTCGCCTGAGGACACCATCTCTGCACAGTCCTCATCATCATAGGCATTGTTGGGTTCCCCTCTTCTCCATTTGCTGAAAGTGGTCATGGGAGATCGATCCACGTAGGTGAAGACACCCTCTCGGTCCAGGTCATGGATCCCGATGTAGACCCTGCTCAGGCCGGCGTCGGTGATGTACCCGGCGATGGCTGCGTTGGCCGCCTCCTCCTTGGGCATAGCCAGGTGCCCTCCCCTCATCTGACAGTAGGCCTCAGCGTCGGAGTAGCGCTTCTCCTCCTTCACCAACAGATACACCTTACTGTCTGTCTCTTTTATGCCAGCAACAGCTGCAGGGGAGGGCAGTGCTGAAAAATGAGCACTTGTATTTCTATAAATTTCACATTGACATGCCCAGCACAGGCAGTTTTTTTTCTTTTCTTTAAAGGATAACAAGTCAAGCAATGGATGGATGCAGTAAATCTGACAAAATAAGCCAAGAAAAATACCAGAATGTTCTCAGATCATACCATTTTTAATGAATTTCAGTTCAGAGGATAGCTGGGCCACAAGAATGTCCATTTCTCCAATCATCTTTCTCATTGGCGCACACTCACACGGAACCCCTGATAAGGCAAAAATGCAGGGAATTACCACATGTTTGTCCTAATTAGTTCATGAAAAATGTATGTTTTAACAGGCGGTTTCACAGACTGGATGCACAGTATTTCACCTGGCTCTCCATCAGGACCCTGCGGACCTGGATCTCCCATTTCTCCTTTTAAACCTGAGACAGAAATGTAATTATTCATTTCATTTTTTAACATCCCCATTAACAACAGCTATTCTTCCCGGGGTCTTCTCTACATTACATTACAATTTTAATATTTACAGTAATCTTAACCCCACACACACACACACACACACACACACACACACACACACACACACACACACACACACACACACACACACACACAGTACACACACATGAACACACAAACATAACATACAAAAGCCTAATGTAATAAAGTAAATAAAATAAATACATGTTATGCATTTACATTATACAGATAGATAGAGAGAGAGAGAGATAGATAGATAGATAGATAGATAGATAGATAGATAGATAGATAGATAGATAGATAGATAGATAGATAGATAGATAGATAGATAGATAGATAGATAGATAGATAGATAGATAGATAGATAGATAGATAGAGTGACATGCATATATCTCTACCTTTCATTCCACTTGGGCCTACTTTTCCATAACGTCCCATGATGCCTTTCTGCCCTTTAAGCCCAGATTGACCTAAAAATCACACACACACACAAAATGAAGAGCAAACTTTCGTATGTATTTGAAGTATATACTATACAAATGCACACTGTTACCAATAAGGTTGGTATAAATTATAAATATTATATTATATAAATATTTCTTCTCATGAAATGAATGTGACAAATGGAACTGGGACTCAGTTTGTAATCAATGCACCTGCGCAAATGTCATGAATGTGTAGATAAGAATAAAAAAGACTAATGTGTCTGCAAAGTAAAATTATTCCAACTCTATGTCCAAGTGTGTATAAATCTAGTGTGTATATTGTACATGTAGATGTACAAAAACACAGTGACACAGGCTCATGCCATGCCAGGCACCCAGGAGGCAAATACCAGATTAAGTGCCCTGCTCTAGGGCACATCCGCCAACAATTTCTTTGCTGATCTGGGGAATCAAACCAGTGACAAGCCCCAAGTGTGATGTGTTATTATTAAATTATAATGGAAAAAAATAACAGACTGCCATTTTAACAGGTCCCCTAGGTGTTGTCATGTTTTCTTTGCAACAAAAGAGTCAGAAAATGTATTTATTTCGGCCAATTCTTTTGCACCTTGGCTTGCAGGAAGAACTTAATTTGAAATGTTTTGCCGTTAATTATCATTATTATAGTACTTAAAAGACTGTGTTTTAGTAAAAAAAAATGTTTAAAAAAATGAAAGGGACTTGAAGTTCATGGCATATCCTCATTCATAAAGAAACAATGGCAACATTCAGACAGCAGGTCAGAAAAGAAAGCATTTAAAAGTGAATTACTGTGTAGATAATATGTTTGATACGGTCACTGTACTCAGTTTTGTGGGTATGGGCAGGGAATTTAGGAAAAACAGGAAAAAAAGCTAACTTATTTCAAATGTTATTTATAGTGTCATGAGGTAACTTATATATATATATATATATATATATATATATATATACACATTAATATTAACAATATTAAAATTTCCTTTCTGTAGCTAATAGAATCCCACATTGCTGCCATAAAGTGTTATAAAGTGATGCAAAGCTCAGGATCTCAGCTTTGTATTTTCTAGATACTGTAAATGGTTCTGGAGTTACAATAATTTGAATGCTGTACAGTAACAGGCAAAATGAATGAAAGAGTTAAATTAAATTCTACAAGTTTTAATGCGTACAAGCTTAAAAACATGACTATTTTCCTCATTAATAACTGCTAAATTAGCTTTTGTGGAGTCTGTGTAATCTTATTTCAAAGTGTGAGAACAGCTTCCATTCCTCATTAAGGTTTTTAGTAAACATTTGTCCAAAGCAGTGTCTTCTTCACAACATTCCTCTCCCATCCTTCATCCAAATGTAAACACTGGTTCATCTCTGGACGGACTAGGACTGATAGAATAAGACATTATCAGCCCCAGAAATGTGATCTTTACCCCAGATCTTTTTTCTTTTATCCCAGCGTGAGTGAGGAGGGAAAAGGAAGCACACGGTCATATTTCAGCTTTGAGCTTATATACTACATTCCAGTTTAAAAATAAAAAAAAGGAAATAAAAATCACAGTGTGTTTTCCTGCTAAAGCCCTGATTTTACCCATCTCTCCCGGGGGGCCGACTCTTCCCGGTCTCCCTGGTGCCCCTTTGTGTCCTTTGTCTCCTGGTTCTCCTTTTACAGAAAATAACAGAGGAAAATCAAATGAATGAAAATAAAGTCAGTTTTTTTGTGTTTCCTCTGTAGGCAACAATACATGTAAAATAATAAATAAATAAATAAATAAATAAATAAATAAATAAATAAATAAATAAATAAATAAAAAGAACTTGCCTTTGAGTCCGGGGACGAGGATCTGAACAGTGCAGGATTCCTCTGCCAAGTTTTGTCCATTGACTGGTAATAAACTCAGCGCAGACATTATTATCATGGACAGTAACAGTTTCTCTGCTCTCATCCTGCTACATGGGCTGTTAATTAAAGAGGGACAGAAGAAACACCAAATGAAACACTGGCATCAAAAGTCCACCCTGGAAACTACAATCAGAACAAGTTGTTTTTTTGTATTATTATTATTATTATTATTATTATTATTATTATTATTATTATTATTATTATTATTATTATTATTATTATTAATTTTATGTATTCTATTTAGCCTTTACTTGAGCAGGAAAAACATCCCATTGAGATTTTTTCCCTGGTTAAATAAAGGTTAAATAAGAATAATATTTTTGTTTGTTTGTTTGTTGTAGTTTTTTTGTTTTGTTTTTTTTGTTCTCTCTTTTTTTCAATCAAGAAATGTAAATTCCATTTGTTGTTCAGCTCAACCGTTTGGTAGAGGTGAATTTGAACCCTGATATCTAATCTAGATATCATGCTAGTATTTCCCCAAGGAAGAAGATCATAACTATGGCAACACCTCTGTTATGACCATTTCTTTTGGACACAAAATTGCAGGTAAGTTTGATTAGTATTTTTCTATTATTTTTTTTTTACATTTTATTAACTTTTACAGAATCTATTTTACATAAATAATCATTATAATGTTTCAGAAATACTTTGGTATTCATGTAATTTTTGAACTTTTTAAAAAAAAAAACATGCTCAACCAAACGCTAGAGATGATAGTAAAGGGTAATGAAATGCTAATGCTAATTGCTAATGCTAATCACTAATGATACAAACACAAAGAGTTAATACATCTAATTTGAACCAAGTCACAAATTATGTTGGTATGATTGGTGAAGGAGTGATGTTAGAGTTTTAATACTTTAGTTAAATTTAGGGTCAGTAAATGTTTTTTTAATCTATGTTTTATATTATAATCGTCCCTGTGAGGTGGAATATATACATATATATATATATATATATATATATATATATTATTGTGATTTTTGTAGTGTGACCAGCAAAGGGTTAAGATCAAGAAAGCGAAACAAAAGACATTAAGAGAACATGCATAGTAGTAGATTCTGAATTCTGATTTTTAAAAAATGAATATCCAAATAAACGTTATTGATGCTATGTTTTAGGAAATATAAATCACTCACCAAAGCTTAAATTGCATTTGTTAACTCTCGATGGCCTACCTGAAGATGTATTTTCCAGACAGAAGTAAACAGTATCACCAGCTTGCAGAACTTGCAGGAGATTTGAACACTGGTGGTCCTACTGAAGCATTTCATGTTCCTCCACAGGCACCATGGAAGGCATGTGATAGGACATTCATAAACAGTTCACAGATAAAGTCTGAAGCAGCTGGAGCCACAGAGATAATTGGCTGGGAAAGTATACACATGATTGACAAGTAGAGGGGCCGGAAAAATACACTGACTAATTTCAGGCTGTATAAAACATGTTGGAAAGCAACATTTCTCAAATAATTATCAGGTTCTAAGTATTTATTTTGATTATTTATTAATGCAAATTATATTAAATCTGCCTACACGGGCCATTACATTCCAAACAAATATGTTGTTCATGAATTTTAATGAATATCATCATCTACTTGAGGATTATTTCATTTCCCCTGTTTACATTAGTACCTTGTGATTAATCCCCTGTTGGATTACTGCTCTGCATATACATAGAGCTGCTTTTCCTACGTTTGGCCACTTGATGATGCTATTGTCCATACAGTGGACCTGCAAAAACCAACTGGTGTGCATCTTGAAAGGTCATTTGCAAGTCAATTTTCCTATGCAAACATGTTCAGTATTCCATATACTCACATAACAAAAGTCAGCCTATATTTGTGACCATGAGAGCATGTGTTTGAATCACAAGAAAGGGGAGAGGGAAATGCAACGTAATGTAGGAGGGAAACATCTTTATTGTTTATATCAAATTATTGTTTAGACCAAAATAAATTATATATTGTACTTGAAGTCATTATTTGATATGGTTAGCATTGTTGTGCATTATTTAGGATGTCGAGCACTTATTAATTTACTAATAAAAAATGTCATGTTAGTTTTTACATGCTGTCATGTGTCTGTAATGAGATACAGCCCAATAGAGAAGTATCAGATATCCTAATTAGATTTACAAACCCAGTGGCGGCTTTCAATAGTGGATTGGGTGTCTCCTTCAAAAATCCCCCCAAAAGTTTTAGATTACCTCTCTGTGAATTATTGATAAGTCTTAAGGCAACATTTGCTGTCTTTTATTTGCAGCTAGTGGAGTTGTCTGGTGTATAGTGCAGTTTGTTTTGTTACTCCAGTTTGCTGTATTTGTCCCTGTAGTCACCAAGGGTACAGACAAGGTAAAATACAGTATAAGAGTAAGCAAAAAAATATGATGTTTGTGTCAATATATGTTTTATTTCTACAGCATATTCTGAAAAAGTGGACAATAAAAGATACAAAATGTATGTTGAAACAGTTCAAATCAGTTTTAAAGTCATTTTAATAATTGTTGGAATATTGAAATGAAATGTAAAAAAGAGGATAATAATAACAACGTACAGACAAGTGGAAATAGAGAAGAAAAATGCTATACACATTAATAACATTCTACATTTTGAGGAAAAGTTATTGTTAATCACGTGATGTCTTCAACACATATTAGAAAATAAGTGGAAGGACATTCAGAACTTCAAAAAGACACTCACAAAAAAAAATCTATATATATATATATGTATTATTTTTTTTCTATATAAAACAGTAGAGTTCAGTATTGATTCATTATGAGCCCTAAAAAAACACATACACATATAAAAATCTACCTGATTCTAGATCTTACGGTCAGTCCTTCAACGCACCTTCACCGTGACGTCACCTGTCTTCACCGTAGCACGAGCTCAGGCTGTCAGTGTCAGTCCCTGTGGCATCGCGCGCGGCTCCTCTGTCCTGTTGCGCGTGGAGCGACCACGTATGAGGAATAACACACCTTACATTACATTACCGTCGTCCATAAACTGAATTTAACTCCCTGAAGGATAACACTGGTAAGTTTATTTTGCTTTTTATTTTACGCTTCGTTTTTCTTCTGCACTTTTCTTTGTCAGTCAGGTCAGAGTTAGGCTGTGTGTGTGTGTGTGTGTGTGTGTGTGTGTGTGTGTGTGTGTGTGTGTTGACATTCATTTGTGTCATTAGCTTCCATTGTTACCATCTGCTGTGGGATAGTGTTGCTGGCAGACTCTGTCATTGGTCATTATGGCTTATTTATAAAGGGCTTAGCACCTTTACGACTCCGATAAAGACAGTGTTGGTTAAATTCACTCAATTGTGTCATTATATTTATTTTTTCAGCTTTTTCGTTTAACTCAAAAACTCATCATAATAACTCATAGTAACTTTACCTCTGCATATGCCTCTAAAACTTTTATTCAGGTTTTAATTATTTTTCTTTACAGCACTGTTTTTTATTGTATTGTTTATTTTACTCTGTTATGTTGGGACTTATTTGTTCTTCTATACAACACACACACACACACACACACACACACACACATATATATATATATATATATATATATATGTAGATGTGTGTGTGTGTGTGTGTGTGTGTGGAGAGTTCATTTTCAAAAACGGAAGACTCCGTTTCTGTTTTTTTTTTTAACAAAATGGCTTTTTTTTTACTCTACATTCCAGGTAATACTCATTGAGTTGATATATTATTTATTGCATTTGGTAAGGTCCAATAAATTGAATAAATAATATATAAAATCAATGAGTATTACCTGGAATGTAGAGTAAAAAATTGTTATTTTGTGAAAAAAAACTAACGAAAAATGGAGTTATCTGCTTTTGCAAATGAACTCTTAATGCACAGTAAATTTTGCAGTGTTAAATCAACACTTAGAGAGTTTATTTAACTTCTTCTAGAGTGTATTTGGTCCCATTGTCTCCAAATTAACACTGCAAAATGTACAGTATATATATATATATATATATATATATATATATATATATATATATATATATATATATATATATATGATATTTGTTCTATGTCTTTTAATCTATTCTTGTATTTTACTCTGTTGGTTTTGTTTTTATTTAGTCTTCTGTGCAGCACTTTAGTCCACTTATAAAGTTGGATTTGATGGTCTGTATGATATGTTTTAGATCTCTTTTGTGGCTGTGTGACCTGTGTCTCCATCCTGTTGGCCCCACCGTTCATGTCAGTGTGTTTTCCATGTCCTTCTGCCTGGCAGGGAACAGGAAACAAGAGGCAGGAAACCAGAGGCGTGTTTGTGCGTCCTGCTTTAACTTTGAGCCTGTGTGTGTGTGTGTGTGTGTGTGTTTATATTCATGTGTGTGCACGTCTGCATTTCCTTCTCTTTTTACTGTATACAGTGTCTGTGCTTCTTCTGATTCCTGTCGTCTGGCCATTGATCGCTGGTTTGTGTTTGTTATGTAGAGGTCTAACTTCAAATGTCTCACCTCTCTGTCTGGATTAGGGTCACATTCTAAGAGGATTTAATGCTGCAGAGTCAAAGTTACTCATGAGGGACTCAGATGGGTTTTACATTCAACAGTGGGTCCTTTACTGAAGACCATCTCCCTAAAGTGAAACACCAGATTAGGTGGAGGAAGTGTACACTATACACTCTCACATATACAGTTGTGTCTATAGGTCAGTGGTTCTCAAATCCAGTCCTCCTCCTTTTTAAAAAAAAATAAAATAAATACATTTAAAAAACATTTAAGAGGAAAAATAAAATTAAAAAAACTCAAAAAAAATTTGAAAAATAAAACCTTTTTTTTTAAATTAGAAAAACTTATTACAAAATAATAATCATGATACAAAAAATAATAAAATGATAAAATATATAAGTAAATAAAAAATATCTCCTTTTTCCATCATACCTGGAGACCATTACATCATTATCAGGCTTCTGAAGAGCTGATCAATATTTGAACTCTGTGTGATAGAAGATGGAAATTGCTAAAACATGCAGGACACTGGACAACGAGGACTGGATTTGAGAAGCACTGGCATAGGTGGAGGGCGATAGTGATACAGATTTTTATTATTATTAATTTTTTCCCATCAGCCTTAGCTGATGACCAATATGGGCCGTTGATATTTCTAAGACAATATGTGGAGCCGATACAGAATTTTTTTCTGTCAAATGAAAACAAATAACAGAATTTTTTTTTTACTTACAATTACAAATTTCAAATTGTGAATAAATATTATGACACCAAAAATCTCTATATATTTTACATTAGTGTGGATAGCAGTAGGTCCAAGAACACAGGTGCTGTGAACTTCACTTGTCAGTAAATCATAGAATCAGGGGAAAAAAGAAGATATCAGCCAATGAAACAGGCCCATCCCAATACAAGAAAAAAAATTTAAATATCAGCCTGATATATCAGTCGGCCGATACATTGGTCTGTCATTAATTTGGAACCATTTTTGCCATGTAAAAATAATACATTCATCTAAATTTCTGAGAAAAATCTAAATCTGACCAAGTGTATTTTTCTCATTTCTAGTCCAAATATTTAATCAAACTTAAAATCGACAGAATCACTTTAAGAGGAACTGAACCGTGAGATATTTTTAGACAATAGGTCTTTTTTTTCTCGCTTGAATTAAGACGAAAAAAAAAAAATTGCCAATGATAGAAGTGAAAATGATCTAGGTAAGGTTTATATTTTTTTCCAGTGAAGATGTGTGGGCCTTTGGTGGTTCTTTGGGTTCTTGGGTTTGATCTGCAGGTATTTCCTGTAGATACAAAGCAGCTAAAGCCAGACTAGAGTGTGGGAAAGCTTTGTGATTATCACTTATCTTACAGAAGTAGTTGTAGAGGATCAACCCAACCTTGATCTCTTATGTAGTAAGATAACAGACTGGGGAAAAAGTAATCTTATCTTCCCTCCTTCTGGTGCACTTTGAGCTATATATTTAACTCTCTGTGTGTGAAAATTACAGTGATTTTTTTTTATTTTTTTTATTCTGTATTTTCAAAATTAGAAGTTTGTGCTACTCTATAGCAGGGCTGTCAAACGTATTTTAGTTCAGGGGCCACGTTAAACCAAATTTGATCTGAAGTAGGCCGACCAGTGAACTAATACCATAATAATATGTGACCCTCCAGCACAAAACCAGTCACTTTGGTCAAGTTTCACAAATTAAGATTTTATATTTATTTGAAAGTTTATTAAATATGATTGCATTGCAGTAATTCAACCAATCAGAGGCCGTTTTTTTAACATCGCCATAGCAACAAGGGATTTAGTTTAGTGTAGAAGGCTTTGTTCTGAGGCCTCCCATTGGTTCAAATATATAATTATATAGATTTTTATTTAAGGGTTGTCTAGAGGGAATTCCGATCTTCCCAACGGTACCAAACATGACGGGGAAATACTGAACGCCAGCGCCAAGGAAAGTCGTGTTTGGAAATGATTTTTCTTTGTTTTAGGCTTAATTACTGTCAGAGTCAGTTGTTGTTCTTCCTAAAAGCCATGATTTGAAGAACTTACAGTAGGAATTTAACAAAAACTCATAGTTAGAAGTGTTCAGGAGACATTTTATTTGGATTTTATGCATAAAGTTTAAATTCGATAATTTTGACCCATATAACGTATTTGAGGCTAAAGCTAGAAATACTGCTGTGACTGAACCACTGCTTTATTAAAAAAATAATATCGACTCCAAACATTCTTTTATGTTTTAGAGTGAAACAAGTACAATTATGTGATGAAAATATTTACATGTACCAACGATGCTTTAAAACAATTTGGATAACATGAACAAATTGACATTTCTTCAAAACAATTTTAACAATATTCGGTGTCAGTTTATCATTTACACATGACAGTGGGTCTACAAATGCATAAAACATTTAATAACGGGCAGAATAATGGTAAACTTGCACTTCAGACATTCCAAAATATTCATAATTGTTGAAGGTATTCGCATTTTGTGAAATGATAATGTGTTTTAGTGTAAATACAATAAAATTATATAAACATTTTTACATATATAAAGAGAACAATTTGGACTTGTGAGTATTTCTAGATCATTCTGATAGTATTTCACTTATCCAACCCACTTGAGATGAACTTGGTCTGTATTTGGAACCTGAACTAAAATTAATATGTTCACAAATTGATCCCATGTATTAGACTGGACCCTGTGGCAGGCTGCAGAACTCTGCTTTATGGACTTTAGTGTCTTCATAAATTGCTTGTTCGAGCAGCCATTAAGTCGCCCTGTGTGTAAATAGTTTTTTGGCAGTAGGTCAGTTGTTTGATGTGTGAAATGTCTCCTTGGCTGGTGTCCTGCTCTAAACAGAGGTGAATGCCCTAAAAACACATGGAGCGTGAAACATTTAGCATCAGTACCAGGCAGTAAACCAATTATATTACCTTCAAGTTACTTTCTGTGCAAACAATTTAACATTAAGTCGTAAGTTGTAATGTTTTCAAAATAGTTTGTTTCAGTGCAGTTACATTATTATTTTTGGTTATAATGTGCAAAAAAAACCCCACATGGATGCTTTTTCTGTTTCAGTTATTTCATCCATTAATTATTAGGAAACTGAATGTGATTATATTTCCCAAAAAAGACTCAAATCAAACTCAGTCTGAAAGGCTAAATAAACTGAAATACATATATTATAACTGGCCATTTTTAGTGTAAATACAACTTTAATTATACAGTAAGCATTTCTTTTAGCATAGTGTCCCAAAAGCCTTCCTCCATAAAGCTAATATATGATTGATTTAGATCAGTGGTTCTCAAATCCGGTCCTCGTGGCCCAATGTCTGTCGTGTTTTAGATATCTTCCTCTTTTTCTTTGTTTCTTAAAAAAAAAACCATGAAAACAAACTAATTAAAATTACAAATATTATATATTTTTAAATAAAATAAAATAAAATATATACAAAAAATCTCCCTCTCCTGTTTAAAAAATAATCAAAACTAACTAACTAAATAAATAATTTAAAACATAAATAAAAATAGAATTAAAGTAAAAAAAAAATAAAAAAGAATGTAATTAATTGTTATTATTATTATTATTTTCAATCTCTCTCTCTTCCATTACACCTGGAAGCTAGTACATCATTATCAGGCTTCTGAAAAGCTGAACTCGGTGTGATGATAGAAGGAAATATTTAAAACATGCAGGACACTGCACCATGAGGACCAGATTTCAGAACCACTAATTTAGGTGAAGTGTAGTGTATGTATATATGTATGTATGTATATATATATATATATGATCAAACAGACAATCCATGTAATAATTTTTGGTTTGTAGAACTATATCTAGACCAAAAATGGCTAATTCAGTGTAGTTAAACCACATTTTTAAGTAAAGTTTGAGTGACACCATTCATTGAAAGGTTAATATACTGTACAAAGTAGTAAAATACTTTGCTCTGAGTTCTACATGTAAAAGTAGTGGCTCTCTTTACTAATGTTATCCAGCCAACAATGTTCAATAATCACCAATCTTCTATCTATAGACCATAGATAGAAGTGTTATCCACGGTGATGCTAACTAGCTGTACTTATTGAACTCTAAGTCCTGGTCAGCAGTTTGTGTGACCTAAACTCTTCAACATTTGACCTCAATCCATGAAGCTAAGTGGATACTCAACTATAGGGTCAGTGCTTCTGCTTTGAGAAGCTGTGAGGTTGTCGAAGGACCATCTTGAACAGATAAAAGGAAATGTATCTTGTGTTAACTTTGAACATGCGCTGATAGGTTAATGGGTTAATCTAAATCAGGAGTGTCAAAGTCATATTAGTTCAGGGGTCACATTCAGCTGAGTGTGACCTGAAGTGGGCCGAACCAGTAAAAATCCCCCCAAAAAATAATATAGAAATCATGTCAACTCCAAACTTTTCTCTCTGTTTTAGAGCAAAAAAAAGTAAAATTTCATTATGAAAACAAACAATATTAGTCTTTAGTTTAACATTTACACATGTATATTCTAACTTATAGATCATCTGGAATATTTATTATGAGATTGAATTGCTCTGAATGTGAACCATGAACCAAAATTATTTATATTTTAGTGTAATTTTTGCATTTCATAAATTCATCCAAAGGGCCAGACTGGACCCTTAGGCGGGCCGGATTTGGCCCCCGGGCCGCATGTTTGACACCTCTGATCTAAATGGTCCATACTGTAGGTGTGAATGTAGAAGTGATCATGTCTGATGTCTAAGGTGTAACACGCCTGCACTCCTGAAGTAGCTGTGATAGGCTGCAGTGACCCCTGTGACCCCTGTGACCCCTGTTACCCTAGTGAGGATAAAACAGCTTCAGAAAATGAATGAATGGAGAAGCTTTATTTTAGAATCACCAGCAAAGGGTTAAGACAATAAAATATAGTTTATATTTCAGCCAAACATCGCAAAATGACGACTTTCCCTTTTAAAGCCCTCCATCATCAGGCGCCCCCCTACCTCACTGACCTCCTAACACCTCATGACCCCTCCCAAAGCTTCCGATCCTCTTCCGCCCACTTCTTCGCCCCGCCGCCCAAAACCAAGCACCTTAACCTGGGGGGGACGGAGCCTTTTCTGTAGCCGCCCCAAACCTCTGGATCTCACTCCCCCCCCCGACCATCTGTCACTCTTCCGACCTCAACACTTTTAAAAAGTAATTTATTCAAGATTGATTTTAATGTTTGATTACTTTTATTATCTCTGTTTTAATGTCTAATCAGATTTCTATTGTTTTTTTTTCTCTATTGTAGTTGGACTCTTATTGTTAAATTTTTTACTTCATGTAAAGCGTCTTTGAGTGCCGTGACAAGCGCAATACAAATAAAATGTTTTATTATTTATTATTATTAAAGGTAATGATCGGTTGTAGTACTTTAAGAAAAATGATTGTCGAAGATTAATCCATTTACTGCACAGCTCAAACATTTAATGACAGACTTCAGATGTTGGGTCACTAGGGGCAATGTCTTCATTAGGGATTGTGGGAATCCCTCCAGTCATTGTCAATTGGGGAAAATCCTCCATTACAAGATCAATAAGTGGAAAAAAATGCACTTACAGTAATGGATAGCACGGCAGTCTAAAGCAACAGAGTCAGGTTTCAATCACATTTTGTAAGTACAATGGTGGAAAAAATGATCAGATCATCAAAAGTCATCAAAGACAATGGCTATGCAATCAAACCCTAACTCCTGAGTGTGTCATGTGACTAAAACAGAGAATGAATACAAGCACTGTTTTTATCAGTATCATGATATAGATATTGATGTAAGAACTGAAGGGATATTGGTTATTATTAAGAAAACCATGGAAAATGGAAAAGTATCGGCTCTGAAATGAAACTATTATGAGTTATTTTTGTTGTTAACATTATATTTGTCCTAAAAATGTACCTGTGGTTGCATTAAAATGAACAAGAAATTGAAATATTTTTTGATAATAATATTTTTTCCAACAGCTGTAGAGGATAAATGCAACTGGTCATTTAAAAAAAAAAACATTTTCTGATTATGTATTTTTGTGGACATTCAGTTTAACCTTTTATATAAGGACATTCAATGAAATACTGTGACATGTCAACCTTAGTGTGTTATTAGACATTGTCATTTACCTGCTCTTACCATCAAACATCTGAGCAGCACTTGCTAAAAAGGAAACGCATGCAATAAAACAACTGTTATCAGCTCATAAACTGACAAAAATCACCTTTTACAGCCTCTCTCTCTTTATATAAATATATATAAACCTCTCTGACTCACTTTGACAGACAAATAAACCAACATGTTTGTGGACCTCACTGAGGCACAGGATTGATTTAACATTTGAGGAAATTACCAAAAATACTCACTAGTGTGATAAAGTGATAAAGGGTGAAGGAGAACTGACGTGATATGGGGATGGTGTTTGTTTATGACAGACTGCAGGCGCATAAAACTAATACACCATGAAAGTAGTCCTCTAAACATTGTAAAATCACCCATGTATTCAAAGCTTTACACCTGTGAAGGCTGCATATATTACTAAAGGACAATTAACAATTGTATTGCACAGGGAAACAAACATGAATGCAGATTTTTACAGACGCAAATTCTAAAGTATTTCAGGTGACATGCAAAACTCTACTTTGCATCCATATTTTACAGCACATATCCAGTATATGCTCTCCTGTGTTCTTGTTTTAGTTAGTTTATTTCAGTTACAAAAACACACAAACAAACATACATACATGAATATATATACATACACATTTTTCTATCCGTCTTTAAATATATATCCATACACACATCTCTAATAACAATAACAACAATTATTATTCGTTATTTTTATAACTCATTCTGTAACTGAAAAAGGAAAAGTGCTTATTTGACCTGTCCTATACAACCCATGGAATCACCAGCAGATCATTAATAAAAGAAATATAACACAAGAGGGAAAACAAAGAAAAAAACCCAAAACAAAACAATATTTTCCTGTAGATTATTCATCTTAGTTATATTAATTCATCATTTTACATCATACTCCTTAATTAACTTTCCTTTCAATGTTTTTTTGAAACTCAACAAAGATCTACACTGTTTCAACTCATCGCTCAGTCCATTCCATAATACAACTCCTAAATATCTTCTTGTTTTGTCTTTTCCTCGTTGCCAGCTGTGCAGCCGTGCAGACGACAGGTAAACCATGGAGGATGGGAAGCCAGTGTGGGCGCCCCACCCCACAGACGGGTTCCAGCTGGGGATGATCGTTGACATAGGAGCCGACACGCTCACCATAGAACCACTGAACCAGCGGGGCAAGGTAGGTCACCGCACACAGACACACATAAACCCGTGTAAACACACAACATGGCTTCTCATTTATGAGTGCAGACAAACTAACAGGGGACATGGGAGCTGTGGTAACGCTGGTGTTGATGAAAGAATTACACTGAGTTTGTCACAAATTGAGTGTTGTTTACCAAACTCCCTGGAGTCTGATCCTCACTTATATAAGCGCCTGCATAATAAATCTGCACGTGGACGTTTTTTAAAGAACACCAGAGTGTACACAAGGGGACTACCCTTCCATAAGCTCTGTCACTTTGTCACCTGTCTGTCTAAGCTGCAGTTTAAGGCAAAAAGGCGTTAGCAGAACAATGTGTAAAATGTGAGAAACATGAGAGACCCCATGTACAGAGGCATGAATAAATAAAGAGAGCAGCAGCAGGTGCACTGATAGGGTTGCCCAGAGGGAGAGCTGCTCATTAGGAGGTAAAGGCCACCTGTTTCACCTGAGCCACCGGCGTCCCAGGCACACAGGCCTCTGATGTTTACAACACACATGTTGCCTCTAAATGTGTTTTGTTTGCAAGTGTTCTAATTTTAACTGTTGCCCATTCTCAAATCTGGATTAATATGGCACAGATGATACCAATGTACAACTCATGTGCATAAATCAAGGACAAATTAAATCCTTATGTTGGTGTAATTAATCCTTATATTTGTATGCACACATTCAGATGCATTAGTTTTGAATAATAAACTGTATTTATCCTGAATGAGACTGACATCAGTGCACAAGACAGTACAACTTCACTTCACTATTAAGAATAATGACATAAAATATGTCTCACATGGAATAAAAATGAATATAGCTTGAATTAAGACAGTGAGCATCTTTGTCAGCAGAATGCAGGCTATTATGTAAAACATTTTTTTCTCATATTGATCATTGATTATCACACCGTATTCTCACAATAATCTGAATAATGTTTAATCAAGAACTATGAACATGTACATCAGTCACTGCATTTCAAAGGATGTTTAAAATTTAAGGCTTTAAGTATATATAGAAAATATTTGGATAAAGTAAACCAATTATCAGTATATCTCTAAGATGTTACTTAGATTATATTCTTTGTTTTATTCATATTGTTTAAAACTTTTGTTTTGTTTCTGCAACTTATAAATATTGTAGGCATAAATATATATATCATGTTCTGTGACTGTAAATGGATGAATAAATTACCAAGTCACTATTTTATATAATTATTCCATTGAAAGTGAAACTCACCCATTGCTTATGACAATATCTACATTTTTAAACTCTATTTGCCTTTGATAGTCAGATTTTGCACATATGTTAGTATAAAGTGTCATGTTTTAAACTTTTAATTCAATTGTCTTCCAGTAAAAGGCCCAGAACCTCTTGTTTTTTCCTTAAATATATGCCAAAAAATCTCGATTTGCTTAAGCCACGTTGTATGAAAAATGAGCACTCATCTGCCGTCACATTTTTGCACAGGTTAACAACTTTCCAGTGCATTCAGCTTTTGTTACTTTAATGAGTTAGAACACTGAACTTTGATAAATGTTTATCAGTTAAAACTCTATTACTAGACATAAACTCTGTCCCATTTAGTGAGTGAATCAAAGGCCCATTGAGCGCCTCTTTTACTGCGGCGTGGAGCTCATTAGTGCCTGGGCTCAGCACTCGACCATCAGTGCAGACGCCTCTTTCCCTTTGTCAATTTTATTAGTCGGACATTTCTCACATGGTTTTTATTGTCCAGTTTGGAGCGGTCGCACTGTGGCCTCATTCTGTTTACTGTTTATGCTTACAACCATGCTGTGGAAATAAACCATGCATCATAGCTCACACTGGGTCACACTCACACTCACACACACACACACACACACAACGAAGCACAGGACTATTTATTATATTGATATACTAGAAATAACCAGACAGCCGTTGTACCTTAATCATGTCTGATTGCTCCGTCACAGACATAGCCTCACTACATTTTCTTGTTTAAATCTCACAGACAAGAGTTTGATTGTTTTTAATAATACAGTGACTTGATTGGTTCTTACAAGACCGCGCCGAGCTCTGCATACTTGGTCGTCTACCGCACACACACACACATTTAGTCACTCAGGTGTTCAGATCCTGTTGCTCTCCCACGAAATTATTCATTATCCTGCCATGTCTTCCCTTGTTTCTCTCACAGCCGGCTTGTTCCATTGAGTTTATTTCCATTAACTCAGACTTTTATACAATAGAGTGAGAATATCAGTAACTAATTCAGCCTGGGAACGTGTAACACAAATCATCATTGCTGTGATCCTTGAGCACGATGAATGATTCATGTTCGTAAATGCTTGCTTAATTGCTCTTTTTTTATAAGACGTCACCAAGTGTTTGATTTTTTTTTTTTTTTTTTTAGGGCTGTCAAACGATTAAAATTTTTTTAACCGGATTAATCACTGAGTTGCGATGTATTAATTTCAATTAATCATGATTAAATATTAATTTTAATCTATATTAATTGTGTTTCATCTGGAGCAAACAGACTCAAGAAAGAAAGGATTATATCTGTAGTTAGCGAGTTTCTTGTAAACTGGGCGACACATTAGCTGAAGTGCTAGCAGAGTCCCCATCTAATATATGCTTCCCATTAATGTGGTATTTGAACCTAGAAGTGCGTTGGCGAAAAGAAAACTCCTTCCTGCAGAGTATGTAGAGTACTTTATGTCAGTAGACTGTTCCAGTCTACTGACTGTTTTTTTGTCATGAATGCACAGCTGCTCATTTGTTCAAGCACAACGCTAACTACTTGAATAAACTCACTGAAATATGTTGGTATAGATATTTAGACTCATTCTGTGCTGCGGATATGTAGCCAAGCCGTGCAAGACGCCCATAACGGCAGCAAATCTAATGTGCTACCATAGTAGTCTAGTTACGCTCAATGTAACTTTTGGCTAGATTTCCCTGAAACTGGCCGACGAATCACGGTGGAGTATAGAGTCAGAGGGCGGGCATAACAAAGTGACGCTGTGACGATTCAGGAGAGAAACAACCAGAAACAACCATAGAAGAAGAAGAAGGATGATGATAGATAGCTGCAGAGTTGGTGGCGATTTCCTTTGATCAAAGATGAGTGAATAATATGAGAAAACGTCAGCAATCTTTAAATTCTTTTTACAGAAGCGACGACAGAATGTTTAGTCATTCGTAACTTTCTCCATGAACTTTCCGGCGCTCTAACTACATCATACTAAAGGTTACACTGATTGGTTGTAGTACCATCCTATTGCATAGAGAGATTTGAAAGACAACCTTTTAGCCCCGCCTCCCCTGACTATGAAGCATCACTAGACCTATACATGAAATCAATGGGGATAGCGTAGCTAGGCTAGCAGATAGGTTGATTGCATTTTTGCAGATTAATCATGATGATGGATTAATCTGCATTAATGCATTCATTTTTTTTTTCTCAAATACTTTTATTCCAGACCTTTCTTGCTCCAATGAGCCAAGTCTTCCCAGCAGAAGAAGATATCAACAAACATGTAGACGACAACTGTAAGTAACGCTAAAAAGCCTTGGGTTTCTATTATGTCTAACCACACTATCATTACTAACCACTGATTCTCCATAAATGTTTTTGTTTTCAGTTCTGTGGTTCCATTATATCTTTCCTTGTCCTTCCAGGTTCACTTATGTACTTGAATGAAGCCACTCTCCTCCATAACGTCAAAGTGCGGTACAACAAAGACCACATCTATGTAGGTTTTTATTTTCTCTTATTTTTCATTGGTATAGTACAGATTTAAAGCTATACCTACTGATCTGGCTTGTCGCACAGCAGTTGGTAAAAATCTGAACATGGACGTCATGAAATTCCCTCCCGCTTCCCCCTGCCTGACCTCTGAACCTTATCTATTAGAGTAGCTGGAGAAGTCCTTTGGCAATGTGCTGAATTAGCTTTTGTTACCGTAGGAACAACACAGTTAAACACAAGCTCAGAGAAGAGGGTTAATGACAACTTCACAATAAATACTAAGGCTGCTGCAAGCGCTGATGCTAGTGCTAACACTGTCCATAAAGCGACTGCTAACGCTACACTGTTTACACTAATGGTGAAGTTAACTCTGATGCTAATGCTAATTAACTTCTTGCACAAATAAGATAACATTACTCAACTATTGCAACTGATAGCATCTGGATGATTTGTTATCACATGTAATGTTGTGTTTTATGATTAAGCAAACTGAAAATACCTGCCTAGCAGAAATCCCATTTCTTTTTAGCTCAGTATAAATCTGTTTTAGCCTCTGCCATCGCTCGAAGGCAGACTTGATTAGGTGTGTCAGAAAATATTGTTTTTGCAAAAGCCAATATTGTGATATTTAATTTTGTCGTATTGTCTTGATATTTACAACTATTTGAACAATATTTTAGGCATTTATTCACATACAGATATGACAGAGATTAATTATTGTTTAGTTTTTATTTATTATTATTAACACTGTTTTATTAAATAATAGTTATTTGAAGTACTTTTTACTGTCTGAGAGGTAGATGATAGTTACGCTGTTCGTTTGGTGTCACTTCTGTTCCTGCAATAAAAGAAACAGAGGTGTGTAATCCCAGGTTCATCAAGTCAAAATCTTGCCACGTATTTATTCTGTCCTGTTCACTTAACCCAGAAAAACCCAATGCTACTTTTGTGTCAGTTCCCAAATTAATTTTTCTCTCTGTTTAAAGTATCGTAAGTCATTTATCATCATTTATTTATTTTCAATGTAAAAAACAAATTTTCTAATATTTAATTCACTGACCATCCAGACGTTCATAAAGGTGCAGGTAAAAAGTAGAGGGTTACTACAGTATATGAGAGAAATATACCATAACCTGAACACAAACCCACTGTCATTCATCCACCTGGGTCCACTCCAATGGGTTTTACTGGTGAATCAATGTTGTAGAAGATAACAGGTTATATCTGATGACTATGAAAACTACATTTTACACCAATTGTTGACATGGATTGATGGGATAATGGTTCAACGGTTCTTAAATATTATAGATGAGTAGATGATTGTGATCACCAGGAGATGTTTTAGGGATTTCTAAACCCATGAATTGTTCTACCTGGATGAGGAGTTGTGCTGATTAAAATGGGGTGGTTCAGTCAACAGGACTTTAAATGACTTCATGAACTTTGGATTACCCACCTCTGAAAAGAAACATTTGACATGTACATAATGAAACCGGGAGTTGTTAAAAATTTGTGCGGAAATCTCTTATTGTCTGAAGAAGTTAAAGGTCATGCTGTTGTAATACTGTAAGGTTAAGGTTAAGTAACGAACAGGACAGTTAAATACTCGGTGGAAGTAGAAATGAAGCAGTACATCCAGTTTTGTAAAAGTAGTCGAGTACTGTCCCAAGCCTTACACAAAAGGAGAGAGGATCCATCTCCCAGTTTCCCTTGGGGCAGTCGTACCAGGTGGTAAAGAGGGAAGGGAAGTGAGTAAAGGGTCAGTGAGTCAGTGACAAACCCAATCCTGGTCCCAGTCACTCACTTAGGAAATGAAGGACAGCTGGTAGATGGAAACAGCAACAAGTTAAGGTGTGTCAGTGGGTTAATTTTCATCTGTGTGCTCTCACTAATTCATAATTCATGTGTATTTTTGTAATTGTTAACTTTCTCTAAATGCAGACGTCCTAATCATACTGTATTTTCAATCTTCTACAGACGTATGTGGCCAATATCTTAATAGCTGTGAATCCTTATTACGATATCCCCAAATTGTACGGCCCGGATGCCATCAAGTCCTACCAGGGGAGGTCATTGGGAACTTTACCACCTCACGTCTATGCTATAGGTAAGCACAAAAGTCAGTCAGTTATCAGCCAGGTGCCAATTTTTTTTTAAATTTTTTCTTTAAAGTAATCCTTAGTTTTCTTCAGTGTGATTTGATTCCCTACTGATGGCACCATATTTATCAGATAAAATAGAGTAAAATAAAAGTAAGTCAATAGTATTTCTGCAGTATTAGATTATTTTTAATGGGTGCATGACATTTTACATCATAGTAATTCAGAACTAGCTTTTTGACATGTTTTAATACTGATCTTACTGTAAAGTGACTTCTAGTGGCTGAATGAATAAATAAGATGAGTTAAATAAGCCTTTATTTATCCAACTGTGGGGAAATTTCACGACAAAAGCAACTGTAGTGAAAAACAGGTAGAAAAAACCCCCCAAACAAGTGACAAGAGAAAAATAGGAAATTTGGTATTTATATAAAATAAGAACTACAATTAAAAATCAAATAGCACAATTATTATAGGGTCATAACACAGTAATATCTCATCAGAGAGTGAACTGTAGTTGATTACCCTTCCAACTTTTATTTTTCAATATGAAGTAGTTACTTGTTTTTGATAAACCATGGTTCATCTAAAGCCAAAATGTAATTTAGGAATGTTAATGTGCCAAACACTCTCTAAAATGTCCCATTAGAGATATTTAAAATAGAGGGTTTTTATCCTATACAGTGTGATGGCGATGGGGAGGAATGACCTACGGGTATAACTCATAAGTGTTGTAATAAAACTTGTGATATATTATGCATTTCTACTGAAAATAAACAGCATAGATTACTAATGCTGCTAACAATGTCATTTGACCAATTTATTTACTCAATCTAAGTAATATTTGTAAGGCTTTGGGTGCCTTGAAAAGCACTATACAAATCTAATCCATCATTATTATTATTTGAGTGTCCTATTATAAAAGTAATTAGAAAATTGTCAGCTCTTCTGTATGCAATAATTTGTAATAAATTGAAAATGAGTGATTGATTTGAATATTATCTCATTACAGTGGGTGTAAAAACATAACTCACTTCTGTATTTTTATTTTATTATTTTTTGTTTTTGTAAGAAGAATCTACTCTTGCTGTGAAGTCAAGTCATTGTGACACTAGGTTTGGTGCAGATGCAAGGTCATTTTATGTGAGTGGGTGGGTGGGACAGAGCCACAGCACTCATGAACCTCGTATAAAGCATTTATCATTATTATTATTATACATACGCTAATGACATATTCTGTGAAATAGTGCATGACACCTAAATATGCAAGTGGATAATGATACGATAAAAGAGAATGATGGGTGTGTTTTATGTCCTGGGCTCAGAATAAGTAGTACCTTCAGTCTAGCGTCTTTGGAATTTATTACATACTGTTGATTATTATTTGAGAAGACTTTAGGGTTAAATGAACAGTATGTGCTTGATTTTTCTATTTCCAGAGGTCTGTCAATCACATTAAAAGTTTTATGATGTTGTGAAGTTGTTTAGGATCATTATCGTTTTCACCATCGATGCTAATGAAAATATATCGAACATTAATCATGGAGAGATTATGGAGTTTGGTTTTTTTTACATCTTTCAAATGGAGTGACTTTTTACCGTTGTTCACATGAGCATTTATAAATAAGTAATGTGTACTGTATATTCTTCTTCATTCTAGCTGACAAAGCATACAGGGACATGAAGTTTCTGAAGATGAGTCAGTCGATCATTGTTTCTGGTGAATCTGGTGCTGGAAAGACAGAAAACACAAAGTTTGTTCTCAGGTATTTTACGTATTTCATATTGGATATTTTAGATATTTCTCACTTCCAGCACACGTGGGATGCCATTGCATCATTATCAGACTGATGCAGAGCCTTAGGATGAGCTGATCATTAAATGGACTGTACTTTTATAACGCTTTTTCACCTTTGTGGTGCTCAAAGCACTTTACATTAGCCTCACATTCACACACACACACAATAAAAGCTAAAAATACTAAGATAAAACACAATAAAAGCTAAAAAAAATACTTCGATGAAAACTATAAAACATAATAAGCAAGATGAAATGAACACAGAAGATACTTTGCTATGAGCAGAGACTGTAGGAGCAACAAAGGATGTGGATGCTGAGTTTAGATCTGGTGGAGTGTAGTGGTGTTCCCATGGACCCCTTCTGCATCCTCAGCAGGTATCATCGGTGTTTCGCCCCTTGTACACTCGGAAGAGTTAATATTTCACACTACACTAGGTAATTAGTGTCAATCATGTTTTACACTATATGTGAGAACATCTATAGTATTATTCACATTTAACACTGAAGAGTTATGTCTTAAGAAATAACTTTTCCAGTGTTAAACGTGCTTAACACTACATGTTCATGAATAAATTACTCCAAAGAGCGTTGATTTTTAACTATTTGAAAACACGTCGTAACTTTACTCTTGCACAGATTTCGGTTGAATGAAACAAGGAGTTTTTCAATGTCCAGCTTCTCACTCAGTTTAAGTGTAGAGGTTACTTTTATTTGAGAAAATCAGTTTACACTGAATATGACACTGACTGTGTAAAACCTGTTAACTCCAATTATTTTCCACCAACACTGGAAGTTACCTTGTTAATTTTTTAGTCTGTCCATTGTTAGAATAACTCTGAAAGTATTGAAATACTTTGACACTGACATTTTTAACACTGTTAAATTTACTGTGTATGTAGCGAATGACACTTACTGGTGATTTTTAGATTTTATGCCGTCCAGCCTGAAATATACTGCAAAAATAGACATATGTGATCACAAAGCACTTAAATTTCTTATTAGTAAAATAATCATAACAAGAACAAACACAACTGAATCATTAGGGACAAACGTTAGCCTAGCTTGTCAGGTTTCAAACAAATCAATTACCAACAGTGTAATAATATGTTCTTATACATTTAATTGAAGCATAAACACACCTTGCGCCTCTTCAGAGGGGCAGCCAATCCAAAATAAATTATTATTCATTCACTTCCCGTGCTTTTCTCACTGTTCTTTCGCTGTACTACGAGGACAGGAAGTCACTCTACAAAATAAAGGTCTGTTTATCTTCGAACCGGAAGTTACAATTTATATACACAATATAAACCAAGAATAAAAATATGAACTTAATGATACGGCCACACAGAACGCGAATTTTCACATCCGCGCGTCGGGATTAGATACAAAGTCAATGAAGAGACGTGTTTTGACGCAGATTCACCCGGGGCGGCGCGTTGGAAGCCTGCAGCCATTGAGGAATTTTCCCGCAAATCCGTGTAAACGTTGGAGTTGAAAATATTGAACTTTTCAGGCGAATTCACGTGACACCGTGCTATGAAAGCCAATCAGCGTCGAGATGCTGGTAACGTAATGATGACGTATGGCGCTCGGACTAACCCGGAAGGCGGCAAAAATAAAAACTGAGCCTGAAATACCGGTGAAAGTGGACTTCATCCAGACGGAGTTCCTGGATAAGGTGGTGGAATTCCCTTTTCCCACCTCTACAGGATCAGGTGAACCCAAACGCGACTGTGTCTGGGCCTCGGAAGTATGGGACTCCCAGAGCAGGTACAGAGCAGTGATCTGAGCCATAGTTGAAGACAGACTGAAATGGCGGGACATATTTTGTTTATCTGTATTTATCCAGTGTCCAGACTCGGGTGTTGCGCGTTCGGAGTGTCCAATGTTTTGTGTTCAGAATGACCGCGAATTATCTAGCGTCCAAACTCAGGCGTTTAGGCGGCGCGTTTCAAGCAAACACGCGGAAATTCGCGTTTGGTGTGGCCTAGCATAACTGTAGTCAGGGTTATTTACAGTGTATATGCTGATGTAGTGATTTTAAATGTCTTCTCTTGCAGATACCTGACCACGACGTATGGAACAGGCCAAGATATTGATGAGAGAATTGTAGAAGGTAACACTACAAATCACACAGGATTTTTTTTTTGAGGGGGGGGGGGGGGGGGGGGGGGCTCAGTAGGTCAAAAGCCAAAATGTAAATGTGTATAAAAGAATCAGGTGTTCATCACAGACATTTGAAAAAATATATATACAAGTGTTGTGTAAGTACAAGAGCCAGAAACAATTGCATGGAAATGTTATTATTGTTGTATCAGTGATCTTTTTTTACAAGAGTCTTTTTTTTTGTTTTTCTTTCCAATGTCAGCAAACCCCCTTCTTGAGGCTTTTGGAAATGCAAAGACTGTGCGCAACAACAATAGCAGTCGTTTTGGGAAGTTTGTGGAGATACACTTCAATGATAAAGTAATGGAAGTTCATCATAAGGTCATTTAACTGTAACCCTGTGGACTGTTGACTTCTGAACGTTTCTTTTTTTTTGTCTTTTATCTGTAGAATGCAGTTGTGGGCGGATTTGTCTCCCATTATTTGTTAGAGAAGTCAAGGATTTGCATGCAAAGCAATGATGAGAGGAACTACCACATCTTCTACAGACTGTGTGCTGGAGCTTCTGAGGATATCAAGAAGAAGCTCCACCTTGATTCTCCAGACAGTTTCAGGGTCAGTGCACTGTAAACCAGAATGTTCAGAATAATTATTTAATTAATTATATGTCTTCATGGTCATGTTTTATATGCTGAATTCAATGTTTTATGTCTTTACTGTTATGTTTTAATTTATTGCCGGCATCCTTCTAGCAGGGGGACCATCATTGGAAATTGGCCTTTTGGCTGAAAATGGGTGCATTCAAATTTTCCTTTTCTGTAAAATGTTTATTAATGTACATTGTCCCTCTATAACAAAGGTTAATGAAATATATTAAGTCGTGAATACTCAAAGTTTCAGAAATAGTACTACTAACTCAAATGTATTAAGTTGCTGTAACATGTTATTCTTTTTAAGTACTTCCAACTAATATTTTTTATTAAGGGGAACTATTGTGGACATAAGTGAACATAACTTAACAACATAGATGAGGTTCAACTGAATTCAAACTAAATAAACAAACTAAAACCATGTGCTAAAAGAATTAACTGTGGTGAATTTACACTGCTATTGGCCCATTCATGCATGTTAGGAGGTAGTAGGTTCAAGCACAATACATTGGGATTTATTTATATTTATTTAATTAATTAATTTATTTCAGATCCCCATTAGTTACTGCCTCAGCAGCAACTATTCTTCCTGGGGTCCTACTGTACAGAACTCATTCACCAACAACTAAAATAATAATAATAAAAGTTAATAATACATCAAAAGTAAAATTTAAAAAAAGAAAAGCAAAAAAATAAATAAATGATTGGTGTATTTGTTTGACTGGTTCAAATGTTCTTTTCTGCTCTTTGCCCAGTCATTATTAAATATAAAATAGTTTCTACCAAAGATGGAATTTCTACTTATTGGTCAGGGAAAAGTCAGGGAATTTTAAGTCAGACTTGGAATGGGAACCCTGTATTAGTTTTAATTTTAATACTTTTCTTTTTGGGCAGTTCTATGGAAGCCCCACTAGATGTCAGATGTGTATATTTTTTTGTTACAGATCAAGAGATAGTCCCAAGTGAAATTAAAATCCCATCAGTAACAGAGGACTTTTAAATTAAATTCCTTGCCTTTCAATGATATTATCAACCCAGCAGAGGCGCAGTCAGAGACAATAAAGGTGTTTATTCCAGCTGTTATTTTCTCCTGCACGCTCTACAAGACAATACTTAACGGAACAACAAGCAGCTCAAGCTGTTTTTTTTAAAAGATGTTTATCGTGGTGTCATTATATCGTGTCCCTGAGGTGACACCCACATCAACAGAGGTAATTACTTCACGCAGTTCGCTACTAGTCAACTGTGAAGCATTATTGGAAGACAGCAGAGTGGATCTTTTAGTTGATGAAAATCAATATGAGAGCGCCCAGTAGGATTCCCACCAACAGTGAAATGCACTTAAAATGTGTCTGAATTTAATTCATCAAACACTAATTATGTCAAACTGACTTTAAACTGTTTTTTTTTTCCCCTTTTGTTATAGTACCTAAATCGAGGCTGCACCAGGTACTTTGCCAGTAAGGACTCCGATAAACAAATCACACAGAACCGCAAGAGTCCTGAGGTAATCAGTTTAACCCACTTCAACATGATTTCACTCTGGATATCACTTTCTTTTGTTCGGCTCCCTTGGTATTTCTACAAATGAATATGTCCCATATCTACAGAGTTCTGCAATTGTTTTTGTTATTCAGTGGTTTTGCATTATTTACTCTTATTTTCCCAACAACAACAAGTTTGAGCTAAAGAATTTATTAACCCTAAAGAAAAAAACCTATGGAATTCATTTCAATGAATTTTAAATATTTTATTTATTATTTTGATTATTTATTTAATAATTGTATTGTTTTTTTTAGTGCAGGTTAGTGTATTTTTAGTGTATTTTGGTTATTTTATTGTGCAGTGTACTGTATTTTTTATGTGCATTTAGATTTTTAGTGCATTTATTTATTATTATTATTTATTTTGAGTGCAATTTTAGTGTATTTTTTGTGCAATTAGTTTTATTTTTTAGTGCATTTTATTGTATTTTTACTGCATTGTATTGTTTTTTAGTGCAGTTTAGTGTATGTTTGGTTATAATGGTTCTAATACCAGGGATTCTGTGTCACTGGCACTCTATAAACCCAAATTGGTATGAATTCAACCAATAGTTTTTCTAACAAAGAAAGAAAGAAACGAACGACAAACAATACCCCTTGCCTCCCTTTTGAGGGGGTGGGGTAATAATGGCAGCTCTAATCCTATTAACCCATAAAGACCAACATATGCTGTTGACCAAAAAGCATCTACTGATCTAAAATGTATAATAACTATAGACCCAATAATAAATAATAAATAATAATAATAATAATAAACTTTATTTCTATAGCACCTTTCATACAGTAGGTGTAGCCCAAAGTGCTTCAGTGATTGACAATTAAAATACAATTTTAAAATACATTAGATTATAATTACACAGAAAAGTTATGAAAGTACAATAATTAAAATAAAGTAAAAAATGTATTATACAAACAATTAAAAATTGTAAAAAGTGTAAGATAAAGTCAAATAAAATAGGATGTAGAACACAATAAACAATATAAAAACAGTGCACATCCCTAGTCTCTGAATTGTGATCCTTTCAAAAGCTGCTGAAAATAGTAATAATAATAATAATCTCATCAATACATAAAATATAGTTCTTCATCTTTTCATAGTCATCAGATACGACCCATTTGGAAATTCAGAGGCTCCGTAGTGAACATGGAAACCTTGTTGTCTTCTATTACATTGATTTAGCAATAATATATATATTTTTTTACATTCAGTTACAGAAAAAGTGACCTTTTCTTACGCTTTCTTGGTTTTTAATACAATAACCCTCAAATGTCATCTCAGCAGGATGATTAAAGTAAATAATTTGTAAATTAATTATATCAAAACACCTGATTTTCACAGAAAAAATGCCAAATACAGCCGATAATATTGTGTTGAATCACTTAAGATTAGTTAAATAGATGGAAAAATTAACACATTGGTTAGTATATTGAAATAATTCAGGTGAAATGCAGTTTCTCAGGTTTTGGCCTTCATCAAATACAACTCATTTGTACATTCATAGGCTTCATACTGTAAAAACATGGAAAAATCTGAATTTTCTGTAACATGAAAACATGAAAAATTCACTCTGTTTTGATATAATGATAAAATTTACCCTGAGCTTCAGGAGGCGAAAATTAAATATAATATTTAATAATAAAATATTAGATTTTCATTGATATGCAAAGTGTAATATTGTAATAAATGGTCATAAATCACCTTGTAAAGGTTAAATGTAGAAAAAATGCATTTGGAAGTTGCCATTAAAATAGTCTCCTTCAGGGTTAATGAGAATCTCTTGCACATGTAAAATTCTATTCAGGAACTGGTCAATAAGAATATTTTATGCCGTGAAATGAGTTCAGGTCTGTGTATTTGATGAATTATGTAAGACATGGAACAGAACCCATGTGCTGCAAAGCCTGCAGGAGATGTGTAATTAATATCATGAAACAATTAGATGAATAAGTGTGACATGTTGCTCTCTCAGGGACTAATTATACATGTTCATTTCACTCCCTTGTTTTCTAAAATAGAATAATATCTTTTATTCCGTTCTTAAAAGTTTCCAGAACGTACAGGTGGAATAGTGGCAATAATTGAACATTGTTTTATTTTCATCTGAATGGATTTTCTTTATCTGAGATGGTTTATTAATCAAGTTAAACCTCTATTATTTATTTTTTTTTCTTTATCTAATTAACACCCACAGTTCTTCCAAGGACAGGCACAAACCCCTAGAGCACAGGTGTCAAACATAAGGCCCGGGGGCCAAATCCGGCCTGCCAAAGGGTCCAGTCCTGCCCTTTGGGTGAATTGGTGAAATGCAAAAATAGACATTAATATATTAATAATCATTTTACTTTAGGTTCCACATTCAAACCAATTCAATTTGAAGTGGGCGCAACCAGTAAAATACAATGGTAATAATCTATAAATACTCACAACTACAATTTTTTGTCTTTGTAAGTGTCAATATTTTCACATATTTACACTAAATAATAATTTGACAAAATATGTGAATAATCTTGAACAAATATGAAGAGACGTCAGTGCAATTTTAACAATAATCTGCCTGATATTAAATATTTTGTCTTTTTGTATGTACAACTTCTAATGAACATGTGGAAATGATAAATGGAAGCATAATATTGTTAAAATTAAGCTTATTATTTCATTGTTTGATGTTATTGTCATTGTTTGAACAGATACTTCATCAATGTAAACATTTTCGTTATTTAATTTGACTCTTTTTCACTCTAAAATATAGAGAAATATTTGGAGTTGACATTATTTATGTATTATTATGTTACTATTTCACTGGTTCAGCTCCATTCAGATCAATTTTAGGTGAATGTGGCCCCTGAACTAAAATAAGTTTGACACCCCTGCCCTAGAGGTTTATGAAAGAAAACAATAATAATCTGACCAATAGGTGTGGTTGGTACAGGGCTATTTTCTGTTTTATTTGTATTTTTTTCCTTTCTTTTAAAGCCATAAAAACAAAGGAAATATAATTAATTAAAAAATGTTAAAGGTCCTTGTCACAATATATTTAATATCAGCATAAATTTGCTGAAAGTCAAGATGAACAACCCTATTGTTTTGACAAATAAAGATATTTACAAGTATTTCAGTTTCTTTTGAGCCTCAAAAAAGTATCAGTTACCCGATACTAAGGATAGCATAAAATATAATTATAAGAATCAATGTGATTTTAGGGTAAATTGTTGCATAAGCAAAAGTTGTAGGACTTTCTATCACTGCTGATTTGATGTGTTGTTATGATAAAACATGTTGATATCATGATAGAATTAATGTCAAACAATGTTTATTTTAAAGTTTAAAAGCTGTTTTTTCTTCCTGTTATATGTGATTTAGAAGGATTATATACAGTTGGAACATGACAAATATTCCAAACATTTACAGGCAAGATATTTAAATGTCTAAAAATGTAAAGACAAATTAATAAGAGTTAAGTAGAAACCAACTGAGCTATTTTGCAATAATTTAATACGACAAAGTCAACACATTTTACCCCATTGACGAAATGTTGCAATGATATTTATGGCAATAATGTACATTTGCTATGAATATTTTCATGCTCAGCCCCATTTTAATACTGGAAAATCCTGAATTCAATGTGTTTTTAATTTGTATAGTGAATATAAAGTACATTTCCATGTATTTTTTTAGTATGTGGTTTATCGCTCATGCTTTATTCTAGTTAACTGCTTCATTATGACATCACTTTTTAACATTAGTCCTTTTTTTTTTTAAACTTTAACTTTTCAATTAACTGTAATATTTGATTAAGGAACATTTTATTAAACATGCCTCTGTTTAGAATATCCATAACAGTGACATATAATTGAATTAAGCTGTGTGCTCTCGTGCTTGTAAGTACATTATATGTGTCATTAATATGTTACTAATTAAGTCATTTTACATCTGTGTCTGCCACGTGTCTGTAATGTAGGACAATAAGGTGATTTATTCGTCTTATCATTGCTTTGTGCTTCCTGTTCTCTCTGTTCTTTGTCTGTCCTTCAGTAAATACTGACCCTCTCAGGTTTTGCATGATGCGGCTTGGTGTTCAAACAGGAACTAGAACTGCATGCCTCCTCTTTTTCTGCATGTATAGAGGGTTTTTGTTCGGGTTTTTTTTTGCTTACTCTGCTTTTCATTCTTATAATAAAGGACTGTCCAGTTACTCTATATGTGGTGATTTCCAGACTATATAAAAGTCAATAATATAATATATAGTGTTACAGAAAATGGAGCTGGTAAGCATTACACTAAGCACTTTTCACAGTCTGTACTTATTATTTTATCAAAAGTGTAATAAGATTCAGTCAGCGTGGTGACAATGCATCATAAAAAAAGGCAATTTAGTGCATTTTTAAACTGAATTGAAATGCACCTGTGTTAAAATATATCAGAATCTTTTTTTTTTTTTTTTTTTTTACTCTTTGTTTATTAAATCATTCACTGCCACGTGAATGAGAAGAGAATATTCACTCAGAATATAGTCAGTATTATATATATTATACCATACTATATTATAATACAAGACTAAGACTACATAACTATGACACCTATCAAAATAAAGTGTAGACTGTTCATTTGGATTTGAATTAACGCCAAAACACGTCAATGGCAGTGAATGAGTTAAACAAAAATATTTCAGACATTTTCTCAATTATGTACATTTATCCCCTTTTTTTCAGAAAATTTTTTTTAAATATCATACCTGCAAAATAGTCACCTTTCGGCGAAATTCGCCGTTTTGATCCCGAAATAGGTCACTTACGTGAATCGTGTAGATCCGAAGAGTTTTTTTTTTTAGGGGGGGGCAGGCAGGCAGGCCAGGCCAGGCAGAGACAGACTACAGAGCTATATTGTATAATGTTGGTCTGTCTCACTCTGCCTGTCGTTCCCACTGAGATAGCCTACAGTACATACATCATACACTCTCAATGGTCATTCCATGACTGCCAGTTACAAAGTTAAAACCTAGTCGCGTGCGAGATCTCGTAACGTTAACGCGCGAGTATGAAACTTTCACATTCCAAACAAACGAAACTGTCACGTTCACTGTCGCGGCCTCGGATTTGGAGTACCTGAACAACTGCACTGTGAAGTTTTTTTTTTTTGCTGTGCTGACTGCACCGTGTGCTGAGGTAAATCCAGAAACATTTTTGTTGGTTTTATGTCATAACTGAGTGCGATAGATTACATATCTGCCGACCTTTACGCATTTTGACACCAAACTACGCTGCTACGATTAATCACTGCAAAATACGCATAAAGTTTTTTATTTTATTTTTTTATTTATTTAATCCGTCAAAAATGAAATTTCTGTTCCGTCAAATCTATCCGCTGACCGAATTTTTTTTCACGCTTTATTTTGGTCGAAAACCACCACAAAACCCTTTCTTTTTTTCTGGTTTTTATTTATTTTGACCTGAAGAACACCTATTTAGGTCGAAACGTCGTCCACTTTTTTTATTTTTATTTGACTTTCACGGGAGTTTTCCTCTCGGCTTCGGCGGAGATTTCCGTGTTAGCTAGCTTCTTTTTCTTTTCTTTTTGTCTCTTTTCTTTGTTAAAATTAAAATACGCACGCTCACACACAACACGGGACACACAGACACATACATATATAAAATAAAATGCAGAATTTTATGGACGGAGAGGGTTGGACGGTGGTCCGCAGGGGACGACGGCCAGGTCGCTTCGCGCCCGGGGAGTGGGAAGCGGGACGCCGCGGTGGGGATGATTTTCTCCGGGGGACGGACAGTGCATTTAGGGCTCCGGGGTTTCACAACGCCGGGGTCCGCAACCACTATAACCCCAACCTTGAGCCAGTGCCACCCCGGAGGATTATCCCCACCGGTCGCCCCCAACCCCTCATCCGGACTTATGCACAGGCGGTGCGGGGCACACGGGGAGGATTTCGCCGTGCGCCCGGGCTGCAACGGGGGGAGATGCGGGGTCCAAAAAACATGGCGGACTACATTAAACCTACGGCCCGGTTTAAACAAATTACACATACCTTTCATGATTTAATTAGAGCTGTTCACCACGGGGCCAATGTGAGGGTTTCTGAGGATGAAAAAAGACCTAGAATAATCAATGAATTTATGTTCAGTTTCTGTGCAGTTTTGTTCATAGTTTGAGTAATGAAAGTAATTCTCTCAAAATTGCAAAAATAAAAAGTGCATGATTTATTAACTGAAATATTGTCTTTTGTTTGGTAGCACCCGCGGGGGGGGGGGGGGTTGGGGCGGGGCAACGATGAGTTTGTCACCTTTTTTAACCCTCATGAGTTTGCAGGTATGAAATATAAAAGAAAAAAATACAATCTTCCCAAACCCAAACCCAAATAACAAACAAACAAAAGCCTACACACACACATCAGTTAGCAAATAGTAAATATAAGATACATCCAGATCGGTACATAAACAAAACCACATTAGTGTTGCACCCATCGAACGGCTGTTGATCATAATCGGCCAACGCTGCCCAAAAACAGCCCGATCAATGACGGGAACAAAAACACGCCGCCCAAGAGGCCGAATATGTAACACACAACCACTAGTGACTATTCTGACACCTGCAAACACACCACGGGACAGTTGCACCTCATCCTGACCGTCTATGTACCATTTAAAATAGTTAATTAATAATAGTGTTAATTAAAGACACTCAGAATGTCCATCAGTGTAGTTGAACATGGACTGTGAACTGGAACACATTGTACAACAACTATTTAAGAATCAATGATTTCAGCAGAATTATGCAGCTTTAAATCATTATCATTGTATCATCCAGATTATAACTATTCCATTTTCCCTATAAACCACAGGTGTCAAACATAAGGCCCGGGGGCCAAATCTGGCCCGTCAAAGGGTCCAGTCTGGCCCTTTGGATGACTTTATGAAATATAAAAATCACGCTAATATATTAATCGTTTTATTTGAGGTTCCACATTCACACTTCTTCATTCTTATAATAACATAAAAACTCAGAAGTCAAACTTTTTCTCTTTGTAAATGTTTTCATTTAGTTACACTAAGGACGTATTCACATAGCACTCAGAAAATCCGGACTTTCGGACTTTCCAAAAGTTCGAACTTTATTGACAAGTGTGAAACCTCCCCCAAACCTTGGTCCGGACTAAAGACCGAGTCTTTGGTCCGAGCTGAGGAGGTAGTCTCGGTCCGGACCAAGGTTCGCTGGTGCACAGTGTGAAACGTCTGTTTAGGAAAGTCCGGACTATCGGACCAATTACGTCACAGTCACGTGCGCGGAATCTAGTCAACGTCCAAGCATGAGTCGCGGGAATATATGGGGAGACGAGGAAACCAGGTATTTCATTGAAATTTGATGATACTATAAAGACTGAATTAGAAAATACTCATAAAACTAGTAACTGGGTCCATTTCCTGCAACAGTGTAGCGCGCTCATCTACTAACCAATCAGGATCGATTATAGAGAGACGCACGCTGTACACGCATTGACGACATGACGTTCTAAAGTCCGTTGGTCCATTTGATTCAATACAGTGTGAATGAAGACTGTAAATAAAGTCCGGATTATAAGTACAGTGTGAAAAGGCAAAAAAAAGGTTCTGGTCCGGACTTTACTAATGAATACGCCCTAAAACAAAGTATAATTTAGCAAAAAATCTGATGTGACGTGTGTAAATGATAAACTGAACCATGATCTTGTTAAAATTACATTCAGTTTTGTGAAAAAGTGTTGGTTTATTCATATTATTCACATTATTTTAAAGAACAGTTGGTAGATGTGAACATTTTCATCACATAATTTAACTTTTTTTTGCTGTACTGTAAAACGTAGATGATGTCTTCATTACTATACAGTAGATGAGGACATGCAGAGTCAGATCTTGCAGCAGTGTCTTGGTTAATATTTTTATTTTTTTTTTTTACTGTGTGCTGATGGTGGAGGCTTTTTTTACTTTATATATTTGTGTTTGTGTGAAGTGTTTCTCTAATGTGCAGGCTTTCGGATTTCTACCAGTCCACGTTAACATTTTTACTCATGTTTGCTAAACCCACTCTTAGTAGTATTTGGTTCATTTATTTGGATCCTGATGGTTCATACAATTAAAGGAGGGCTTAGAAATGTTTCCATTTACTACAATGGACATGGTATTTACACAAAATAATAATTATATTAATAAGATCAGATGTAGGTTTATTCCAATTTTCCTTAATCACCAATGTCGAGCAGTGGTATATTATCAATTTTAAGAGATCGCCAGTTTTTAATATCAAACCAAAATGTTTTGAGTAACTGGACGTAAAACGAACAAATGTTCCAAAGTTTCCTCAGAATTGTCACAAAATGAAAAATGAACGGTCGTCTGTGTGCCTTTCGTGAGGTATTCCATGACGCGTATCTGAGTGACTTATACCAGGGGTTCTCAAACTTTTTTGGCCCAGGTCCCCCTTGGAGGGGTGAAATTTTTCCATGTCCCCCCTCATCCTCACGATACTGAAAATGATAAAAAAACACTTCAACAATGATTATTATGAAACAATGATATTATGAAACAAAAATTGTAAATAATTTTAAAATAATAAACGGAACAAAAGACACACAAAACCGTGTGTGTGTGTGACAGACAGACAGACAGAGACTTTTGGTGGAATTTTGGTCTCCCATCATTGTTCTCAATGAAGCCAAACTCAATATAACTATCAATGTACTTTCTCTTTTTAGGGTTAGGGCGTTTGTTTTTGTCATTGTCATTTTCATTGTCATGTCTTTTACCACTTCTTGAGGAACTTGGCGGACTGAAAAATCGATCCATGTTCGCTGCAGGGTGGCTAAAAATAGCCTGTGACTCGCTCCGTCTCAATTTAGTCAAGCTAGTGTCAAACAGCGCTGTTACTTCCGCCTGCTCGCTACAAAATAAAACTTCCGCATTTCAAAATAAAACGGCAAAAAAACAAAACCGTGAATAATTTTGCGTACACCCTGGACATGCGCCACGTCCCCCTAGGGGTCTGTGGACCCCAGTTTGAGAACCGTGGACTTATACAGTCATCTACGGTCTTTACAAGCGGTAATTTTTTTTCCACCCGGCTTAAAATGAATAATTTAAATATGGGGGGAAAAAAAATTATTTTTGAACAAAAACATCGATGTAAAAATTGTAAAACAAAAAAATCCCGATACAAATTTGATTAGATTTTTAAAAATTTATTTGAACATAAAAAAAAAATATAATAATAATCAAAAGAAAATATGTGAATTGATTTTTTTCTCCCATCCTTAGATCATACATTTAAAGGGCCAACACGCCAAACCAAAACTTTCTGGAGTCATTGTTCAGAAATAGGGTTGAAGATGGACCTGCGGATTTGAATTAATGAAGAATTCAGACCCAAGCAGAGCATTTACAGTAGTTCATTTAGACTACAGGGAAATGTTTAAAAAGCATAATTCTATTTAAAAAAAGCTAAATATAACTTTCTTAAATACAAAAGCCTGCACTGTGGTCTACTGTAGATGGGGTTATGTCTGGGTAAATCCTCATTTAGAATGGGTGGTTAAATATTTCATGTACTTTGTTTCGTTGCTCATTATTTCGTGTGTGTCACAGCATGTAAAGGTTGGCGCTTTGAAGGACCCGCTTCTCGATGACCTGGGTGACTTCAACAGGATGTGCGTAGCCATGAAGAAGATCGGTCTGGACGATAACGAGAAACTGGATCTGTTCCGAGTGGTCGCTGGGGTGTTGCATCTGGGCAACATCGACTTTGAAGAAACAGGAAGCAGCTCAGGTAAGACAAATACTATAGTCGCAGAACATTCCATGACTTCAGAGCTCGTTGTAATATTACAGTAATGATTTGTATTTTATATATTTGGCTTTAATTTTTAGCTGTTCAGCAGCATCAACATTATCAAGTGATTTCAATGTAAAAAAAAATTCAATTCCAGGGATTGTTTTTTATAATAAAAAAAGACTCGAGTCATAAACATTAATGAATAAGTGTCGTACAAAGTAAAAAGGCAGTAACTGAGAAAAATGTAGTTGTTATAGGTAGATTATTATTACTGCATATTATCTAGTTCTGCAAAAACCACACAGCGCCTTATATATGGATTAATTCTGGTAGTGCTTCATGACTGAAGAATTTTTGACTTTTTATCTCATAATTGTAGCAAACAAGGAATTAAAAGGCGTTGTAGAAATCCACTCGATTTTTGCCAAAATGAATAAAACCCAGAGGATTCAAATTCAAACTGTTTGAACTAATAGTGTTCAAATACACAAATAAAATGAACCAAAGATGAATAAAAATGGGTTGAGCAAAATATGACCCCTTTAGTACCTTAAAAAAGTATTTAAATTGTTTTAAAATTGAGATGGTAGGTGTCACGTTATATTACTGTGTCTGTTAAATGTCCGAGCTTCAGGGAAAGTAAAGTGAATCTACACAATTGCACCTGTTCCAACCTGACAGTTTATCTTAAAACTAGGAGCTAATGACCGCTAGCTTACCAGCCCCTGGTGAGAAATGACTCAAGGCATTGGTGTAAATAACTAGTTTCCTAAATTCTCGGAGATATAAATGTAAAGAGTATAAAGTACAGATATTTATACAAAAATATACAGAGTAAAAGTAAAAAGTTGCCAGAAAAATTAAAAAAAAGTACAGATAGCTAAAAACTGTACTCAAATACAGTAAAAGAAGTACTTCTACTTAGTTACTTCCACCTCTGGTTGATACAAAGTGATGCTGATACAGAAGAAAATACATTTATATTGCACATTGTGAGCAAAATTAGGTTCTTCTCATGGTTGTGTGTGTTTTTAGGTGGATGCGTCCTGAAGAATCAGTCGGGTCAGACTCTGGAGTACTGCGCTGATCTACTGGGTCTGGACCAGGATGATCTGAGGGTCAGCCTCACCACTAGAGTCATGCTCACCACAGCAGGGGGCGCCAAAGGAACAGTTATCAAGTAAGAACAATAGCATTCAGCAGCACCAGTAATAGTCTAGTAAAGTCAAATCACTATTTGGAACTACAGTTACAGTAAGAAAAGCAAATTAATAATTGATCTCAGCAAAGTTAAGAACCCTTACAGATGAAGTAGGTGTAATTTATTGACAGGTTTTACTGCCTTGAACAGCTGTAAAGTTTATATTGTGAAGGCCTATAAAGTTTATCACACAGAGCTTAATGGTGTTCGTATAATAAGTGTGTATTGACTTTTTAATGCTATGTAATTCTTATTAAAACACCTCTGCATAGTCACATGACAGATGACGAAGTAACTAAGTAAAAGTACTTCCTTTACTGTACTGAAGTACAGTTTTTAGGTATCTATACTTTACTTGTGTATTTATTTTTCTGGGAGCGTTTTACTTTTACTCCCTACATTTTTGCATAAATACCTGTACTTTATACTCTTTCTATTCTCATTACTTTTTCAAACTAGACAAATGTGACAGTATAAAAAATAAGTCGAAAATCAGAAGTTGTGACTGAATGTATCATCATTTTTTATTTTTTTTATCTCATAATTATCCATTTCTTATATCATAATTCTTGATGACTTTTCTCATAATTTTGAGTTTTTATCTCAATTTAACTTTTTTTCTTTTAAATCTTGTAATTTTTTACTTATTTATCTCACAATTCAGACATTTTTAAATCTCATAATTATGCTTTCTTTATCTTCTATTTATGACTTTTGAATTTTTCTGATAAATGTCCTGTCCATACCCACTAAACTGAGAACCATGACTCAATAAAACACATCATCTGCACACTAATTCACTTTTAAAGGCTTTTTATATATATATATATATATATATATATATATATATATATATAGTGACATTTTTCATCCATAGCAAAAAAGCAGTTTTACTTTATTACAATTAATAAGTTGTGCTTTTGTGTTTTTACTTCAGTAAAGGAGTTGAATCAGTACTTCTACTTTTACCAGAGTATTTTTTTTTTTTTCACACCAGTAGTTGTACTTGTACTTAAGTACAGAATGCGTGTACTTTTACCACCTCTGCAGATGACAAATATGTGTAGGTGGTAAATCTAAATATTTCCTTTTCCATGGCTCTTTGCCAGTGTCGTGCAGGTTAAAAAAGGGTTAATTCAGATGATAACATGGTACAGCACTGGCACTGCGCCTTTGTACTTTGGTGGTGATGTGGTGCTTGAATGATGGGGCCAGGTTTGGTAGATTAATATTTCAGGAGGGCCAGATGCTGGCCTGGCCTGGAAGTGTTTTCTCCACATAAATAATGCAGACTGTATCTGAAGAGGCAGGCGAGCATGGCTGCAGTACAGTAAAGGCCCGGTGTCTGGGGAGCAAGTGGAGCAAAAAGGGACGTGGCTTTGTCATTAAGCCCCAGACAGATATACCCGACCCGTGGGAGCGAGAGGGTAACTGATGGGAGTGGGTGTAATGGTATCAGTCATGAACCTCTCATTAGCATATCAAACACTCCAATAAATTAACCAAAAAAGTCCTGTGTGTATTGTTTGTTGTATGTTTGCAAGTCCTACAGCAGTTTAAGTCATGTTTTAGTGAAGAGAAGAAAGGGTAACCTGCATTGACATTCCAGTTTGTAATGACTGGGAGGGGTGGGGGTGGGGGGTGGTATCAAAAAAATGACTTAAGATTTATCACAGCTGAAGATGAAGCTTTTAATTTTAAAATCCGTGTCTTCCCAGCTGGGTTGACTCTGTTGAACTTTGGGTCGCTATGGAAGTGCACTTTGGTCATACAGTCAACCCCTGTTAATATTTTAAAATAAAAGGTGTTAAAGCCCCGTTAGAGAGTCTGGCAGAGTTCAAGGTTCATATTCAACTTTAATACCTTTTGAAATCCTCATTTAACTGAGTGTGACTGTCGAGATCACAAGGAGAATGGCAAGCGTTTGCTGACACAAAAAAATTGGGTTGATTAAGCAAAAAAAAGAAAAAAAAAGAAAAGAGGTTTAAAAGAGACTAGCATGCCCCAGTTTTTGGACTATCTCTCACTGTCCCACTTTGTGTGTCCCTCCAGGGTTCCTCTAAAGGTGGAACAGGCAAACAATGCCCGCGATGCCCTGGCCAAGGCGGTTTACAGTCGCCTCTTTGATCATGTCGTCAAACGAGTGAACCAGTGTTTCCCTTTCGATAGTTCTTGTAACTTCATCGGAGTACTGGACATTGCTGGTTTCGGTAAGAAAACTACATTACCTTAAAAAAAAAAGTGGAAATAAAACAAACTTTGAGTGAAATGAGTAACAATATCTAAAAATTCCCATGCTTATATTGCTTTATTTTGCTGCTTTGCTTATATACATACTATAGTGTTATACTTCCAATAGTTTTTACAAGAAATTACTGAATTTTTTTTCTGTAAAATAGGGCTGGTATTGGGTAAAGGGCTGTTACATAGAGACAAACAACCATTCACTCTTGTATTCATACTTGCTGACAATTTAGTTGAGTTTATTATGCACACAATGAAAAATAACTAACAAATAAGGAGTGAAAAATACAAAAAGTCAGTGTAAGAGAAGCCAAAAGCTTAATATGCTTATATAGAGACCTCCCTTCATCAACTTAATTAACACCCAAAATGGGAAGTAACTCACTAAAAGTACTTTGTTACTGTACTTAAGTAGATTTTTTTAGGTATCTGTACTAAGGGTCGACCAATACGATATATGATTTTTTAAGTGTATCAGCATCGGCCGATTCACATGTCCAAAAATAAGCTAAAATAGACCTAAAATGCACTGAAATTCTCCAAAAATAATAAATATTTATCTTCTAAAGCACATGTGTTGTTTTTGCAGTAGGTTTTTTTGTTGTCGTCATTATTAATTTGTAATGTGACGTGTCCTCTACTGATGCAAAATGACAAAACTTGAATCATTATACAAATATTAAATAGACCTGTGTCGTATGCAGATGACACAGCTCAGTAGAGTACAATAATATGCTACTGAATTGTCTAGTCCAGTGGTTCTTAACCCTGGTTCTCAAGGCCCACTATCCTGCATGTTTTAGATGTTTGCCTCTTCCAGCACACCTGATGGTCCTTATCTGGGTTCTGCAAAGGTTGGTGATAGGCTGATCCTTTGAATCAGGTGTGTTTGGAGAGCGATACATCTAAAACATGCAGGATAGTGGGCCTCAAGGACCAAGGTTAAGAACCACTGGACTAGACAATTCACTAGCATATTCTCATACTTTACTGGGCTGTGTCATCTGCATAAGAGACAGGTCTATTTAGTATTTGTATAATGACTCAAGTTTTGAGTAGTAGAGAGCATATCATACTACAAACGAATAATGACAAATAAAACCTAGTGCAAGAACAGCACATGTGCTTTAGAAGATAAAGATATTGGATCTTCTTCTTCAATGGCCAACTCCGTCACCTGATGTCAACCCAATAAAGCAGATTTTCAGTAACTGAAGACGAAACTAAGTGTAGAAAGACCCACAAATACGCATTAAAGGTGTCATCCCATGGTTATTTCATTAATATTGCTATATTCTCCATTGTTATTAAATACATTGTGTGTTGGTTCGATTGATTAAATGTGTATACAATAAAAAAATACAGAGAATGTTTTTTTCCATCATGCATTTAGTTTTTTTTAACGCCTCAGGGCCTGGAATTTGATGCTCGTTAATGCCATTTAAGGCTGTAATTTTCACAAAATGTATGTAATGGGTTTTAATGATTTGCAGAACTCTATTGTCGTTGTCAAGGAAACGTTTTATTTCCTCTAGTGTGCTTAAAAACTACATCTCTCATGATCCCACACTACATATATGAGGCCCTCTGCATATTTTTACACACTGTTTTGACCCCTGTTATACACTTAACAACAGAGATGTTCACAAGTCAAGTCCTAAGTCTTTCATTCCAAGTCCAAGTTAAGTCTCAAATGGCTGAAATGAACATTTTCATATTAGATGCTATTTGAAATAATACTGCATTGCTGTATTGTTTTGCATTAAGTATGTAGTAATTAAGTGTGGTGAAAACATGTAGGTCCTACTGTACTATATACTCTCTTATTTCACACTACACCATCAAAATTGATCAGAGCAATGCATGTGCAATGTGACGAAACATCCCAAAAGTTTGGTTTAAATTTGATCAATGTATTTTGATCAAATTACAAATATAGTATATTTATAATTTGAACCCTGTGGCAGCACGCATGCGTTACAAACCTTTGCATAAATATCAAGTGAGGGAAACTATTATTTCTACCTGTGATTTTCCCATAATGTCGGGCAACACATTGGAAAAACTGAAACAAATTAAATAATAAAACCAATAATTCCATGATAATGACCTCGCGAGTCATATCACACAAGTCTAAGTCAAGTCACAAGTCTTTGTTTGTGCGACTCAAGTCCAGGCTCAAGTTAACAATGCAATTTAATCAACCTTTGTTATCCTAAATATGAAAAATAAGGCAACACACAAGGGATAATGTATTGCTCACGCCTTACTGTTAGAAAAATATTTCCCGATGGGCCCGAACAGCATTGTTCCGCTACGAAGGGAAATATTTTTCGATACGTTATCCCGCTTATTCCACGGGTTATTACCGCTTATTACTGCTACTATAACAGATTGGATAAAATAGTTGTTACAACGTAGAAAATATTTACTTTCAAAGTGGCCCAACTATCTGTGGAGTGATATGGTACTGTGAATCTGAAGTGACAAAACTTGTTGCCATTGGCAACGGGCGTTAATGGCGCAGCGGGTGGTTATCGAAAAAAAAAAAAAAAGCCTGCTGAAGGCTGGGAACGCCCATTGAAAGTGAATGGGAGCTATTGCAATGTTCTAGAGAGCCATAGATTAAAAAGTGAAAATTTGATCCTGTGCATTTTCGAGAACCGACATATTTTTTTTGTTACACATAATTGTGCGTCAGTCATGATGTTGTTCAAAACACTTATCCTGACACTTGTGTGCAGCATGTTGTACAATATAAGTACTCTAATGCATATAGCCACTTCATTACCAAGGCTTTTTCTCAAGAATTAATTTACTCTGACTGGCTTAATTAACACAAGCATTCACAATTATCCATTCTGAATATTAATCCAAAAATATGTTGTTTTTTCCCCCCCCTCTTAGAGTATTTCGAACATAACAGCTTTGAACAGTTCTGTATCAATTACTGCAATGAGAAGCTGCAGCAGTTCTTCAACGAGCGTATTCTGAAAGAGGTGGGTGAGCAGCTTCTGGATTAAGGTGATTTAGAGTGGTTTATTTCTTTATCCTGGGAAACCTGCCATGTCATGTCACTCACAAACCAAATGGAACATGTCTTTCACTCGTTGGAAGGATGGGATGTGGTTGGCACACTAAGCTGCTCTGTCTGTCCTGCTTTTTTTTTTTTTTTTTGTTTAATTCCCACCTATTTTTTGCCTCAGTCTCTCCTGTGTTTTCTCATTAGAATGCTAATTTCTCAAGGGACATGATAAGGCTTGTTTCTCTCCTGTGATCTCTTAACGTTATTCCTTTCCAAGGTCTCCAATTAAAGTGCCACAATTCTTGTTTAGACTGTTCTCATTATTCGAACAGTGTACGGTTGGGATGATTTTTGTTTGTTCTTTGCAGTGTAACAGTGGAATGAGTTAGAATTTGTATTTTTTTTTTTTTTTTAAATAAATGAATTTTTATGTTTTATGTTTTTGCCGGAGTTTTTCTGTTTGTCCGTCTGTTAGTTAGCAAGTTAACTCAAAAAGTTATGGACGGGTTTTGATGAAATTTTCACGATGTGTTGGGAGTTTCACAAAGAACAAATGATTACAGTTTGGTGGTGATCCGGAAGAGATCCTGGATTCTGGATCACTTTGAAATTTTACATTGCGGTAAATGGAGAATACATTTCAAAGTGATCCAGAATCCAGGATCTCTTCCTGATCACCACCAAAATGTAATCATTTGTTCCTTGTGACACTCCCAACACTCCTTGGGGCAGCCATGGCTCAGTTGGTACAGAGGGTCATCCATTAACCGAAGGGTTGGTGGTTCGATTCCTGCTCTGCCCTAGTCGGTCCATTGTGTCCTTGGGCAAGACACCTCCTTGTGTATGAATGTTTGGTGGTGGTCAGAGGGGGAAATGGCTGCCACACCTCTGTCAATCTGCCCCAGGGCAACTGTGGCTACCAGAGGTGGGTAATTCCAGGTCCATCAAGTCAAAATCCAACCATGTATTGGTTCAAACCTGTTCATTGAACCAGTCCATTGTGATGAACACAAGCCTCATCCAGATAAATGGGATCATTAGTGGAATCACTTGTGTTCAGTGAACAGGTTTGAATCAATACATGGTTAGACTTTGACTTGATGAACCTGGATTTACCCACCTCTGGTGGCTACATATGTAGTTTACCACCACCAGAGGGAGCATGTGAGAGTGAATGAATAATTGATCACTAATGTAAAGTGCTTTGGGTGCCTTGAAAAGCGCTCCAGAAATCTAATCTATTATTATTATTATTACTCCCAACTCATCCTGAAAATGTAATCAAAATCCATAACTCTTTTAGTTATCTTGCTAATTAATTGACAAACAAACTCTAGCAAAAACATAACCTCCTTGGCGCACCTTTCTTTATTCAAAGGAGGGAGGGCTGTCTTGGTGGAGGTTTGTGCTCACAGTGCATTTCTAGTTGTGATTAAAAACTAAAAACTAAAAATGACTGCTTTCGGTTCTGTTTTTACAGGAGCAAGAGTTGTATCAAAGGGAGGGACTTGGAGTCAGTGAGGTGCACTACGTTGACAACCAGGACTGCATAGGTAAGGTTTCATACGTCACATTACTCTTCAGCGTACAGTACGATGCCTCAACCATTCTTTAAGTTGACAGTTTAACAACTCTCCTCAGAAAATGCAGGTGAAAATAATCACACATTACAGGTAACACTTAATAATAAAGTACACACATTCACCATTAAATAGTCCTTTATCAGACCTGTTGGCATTTTACTCATAATAATCAGTATAAACAGGTTATTAATATGGTCTTCTGCGTGACCTTATTTTCACCCACTGTTGCAGTGACAGTGTGTTCGTAGGCTGTGACACTTTCTCTCCTTATGAACCTACAGTAGGTGACTACGACCACCTACCATCATGTTTGGGTTCAAGCCTCTTGGTACCTGGTTTCCATTTTCAATCTATCTGAATAAAATCATATTTAAATGTGGATAATACTGTACATCCCGCATAAAAGAAAGAGGGGAAACTTTCTCATGTCACTGGATGAATGGGAAGACCTGAATGATGAGCAAGGGAAAACAACCAGAGAATTTAATTGGAAAACTCCGCCAAGGCACAGTGACGTCGCACGTGGTCGAATATTGAAATGGAAAAATGCGAAAAATGGGACCGAGGATTTCTTTGAATTTTTTATACTTTCTAAGGGATAGTTAATTAGTGATAAAATAAATCGTTAGAGAACATGGGTCAGTGCTTCTCAAATCTGGTCCTCATGGTCCAGTGTCCTGCATGTTTTACATATATCCCTTTTCTTTTTCTTTTTTAAAAATAAATAAATAAGAAATAAAATGAATACAAATAATATTTTAAAACATATATATTTTTTAAATTAAATAAATACAAATTTAATAAAAAAATAACAAAAGATTTTTTAAATAACAAAAATTAAAAATCCCCCTCTCCCTTTTTAAAAATAAAAACAATATTGAAATAAATACAAATATTGTTTTTAAAAATGGAACTAACAAAACAAAAAATATATTTTAAAAAGAAAAATTATATTATATTATATTTTTAAAAAGAAAAAATATCTCCATCTTTTTTTTTTTTTTAAAAAAAAGTAATTTTCAATGTTTTTAACAATTTAAAAAACTATATTTTTAAACATTTTATTATTTTTTATAATAAATACATTCAAAAAATCTCTCTGTTACATCACACTTGGAAGCCATTACATCATTATCAGTCTTCTGAAGAGGTTATCATTAATTGAACTTAAGTGTGATAGAAGAGAGAGATATTTAAAACATGCAGGACACTGGGTCACGAGGACTGGATTTGATTTTGGTTTAACGAGGTGGAGCAATTACTTTAGTGTTTACTCCTATAGGTTTCTATATGTCTTTTATTATATATATATATATATATATATATATATATATAATGAATATTTTTCTTTGATATTATGTGTTGGGGTTGGTGCCTGTAGTGTGTTTGCTTGGTGCTCCATCTGTAATCAAAGTTCCTAATGGGTAAATAAAGTGTATTTGTTTTAGATTTGATTGATATTTAACTCAGTAAAAAAACTCACTGATATTTCAAATCTCTTTTCCATGTGTGATGGCCAAGAAGAGCAGCGTAACACATGGTTTCTGACATGATATCTATAATCAACACGTAATACTGAAACTTACAATCGATAGTTCTAAAAATAATAATTTGTGCAAATTTAAAAACAGTTACATTGTGATTTACATACAAGAACTCAAAGCCTTGTTCAGTTGTAGGATTCTGTTGGGTTTCTGTAAATTGGCTTAAGAGTCTGATTTAGAGCAGCTGTCAATGAAAGGTGATGAGATTTCGTTCTAATGCGACGCTGTATAAATACATTTAATTTGATTTCTTGAACACCAGATGAATCATGATTAATTAACAGGAGAAAAATATGCAAATGTATCAAATAAATCTAGCGCTAGAGAGAGAGTAATGTGTAAGTATAGCCGGATAAAATGTGGTTATTTACACTGCACCACTGCTAATATGTGTGCTAACAAATAAAACACCAAAAAAATAAATGATTTATAATAGAAAAGATAAAAAAAAAAAGAGGCTGACTTTTAAATTTAAATGATCATAATGTTTGTGTGTTAGTATCTACTTACTTCTCTACCTGGGTCATGTGACATGAAAACCAGACCATGGAGTGATACTCAGACGTCATTAAGATGAAGTGTGGCTTTGAGGGCTTGGGTTGCAAAACAGAATGTAGTGACAGAGATGCGACTGTCTGTAGCGCCCACACCACAAATGTCCTGAGGATGCTTCAAGTGTCGCCTAAGCTCTCCCCCACACGACATTCATTTGGGCGATTCCTTATGCTTAAGGCTTGTATGTCAGAGCAGTGAAAATACACCTGTCAGAGGGGACAAAAATACCAACTTCTCATTATCCGTGAAGTTGTCATATCCATGTGTCTGAAAGAAGCAAGTGTAATGAGTATTTGTGGATTTTATGGCCTTTTTTTTTCTGCACTGCAAAGGATGGGGGGGAAATGATACTCCCATTGTTGTTGTTGTCTCGGCCCTCAAATGAATCCTCAAATTAATGGGTTGAAGTAGCCAGTGTATCAAGGTGAAACAGTTTGATTTGTATTTCAAAGGCTGTGATTATTCAGGTGCGAGGTTAACTGACAGCCGTGAATAACATTTATGACTTGCAAATGACCGTTTGGGTTGGCCATTAATTCACTCATCAATCTTCAGGATTTATGCACAGGTGCTTGTTCATGCAAATTTTTTTTCAGAGGTCCTTGGCTATTAGATTATATTCCAAATGCAGCATGGCATATGAATAATTCAGATCTATGGATAAATGCGTATCCAGATGAACATGTTTTGTGCCCTGAATATTCACACCCCGAGACACGGTAGACAAAGGAAATTTCCAATAAATGTCTCCGAGTCTCTGAATGTTTGATGATTTTCTAACATCTCTAACATAATCATCATTGTCATTCTCACCTTATTATCTGCGGAATACCTGAGTAAAGCTTTGTGTGTTTCTACATTGTTTCCCTGAAAATGTCTGACACAGTTTTCACATAACAGAACATTGGTTTTTAGTATTTATTGATATGTGTTTGTTATATTGTTACGGTACCTGCACCCGTGTATTAAATCTAGTTCATAGACAAAGTTTCACCTGCTATTTAAGACCTGATATTATTGTATAAAGTGATGTACAGCATATTATATGAAAGTGGGGAGTTTCAGAAGGCTAAATCTTTGCTTAAAAAAAAGGTCAGGTGGAACAAAATAGAATGTAGGGATTGACAAGGTTAGACGTATTCTGCCCTAAAAGCAAAAAGGCAGTAACTGCATTTTTTTGGTGAAAATTAGTTATTGTGTTTTTTACAACATTCAAATAATTTTTTGTCACGTGATAAAATATCTCCTCTCAAATGTCTGTCGTTCTGGAGAAAATTGGTGAGTGTTTGTACAGTAACTGCAAAAAGTATTAGTAAAACAAAGTAAAAAGACAGTAAAGACCATTACTGCGTTCTTACCAATGTCTATTTAGGACCCTGCACCGATAGTCTGTGAAACAATATATTAGACTGAAACAGAAAATTACTGTATTTTCTTCACTATAAGGTCACTGTGAATGAATGGTTTTTATGAAGGTTTTTCATATATAAGGCACATTAAGTGAAGTCAAAATTATGAGATAAAAAGACAAAAGTATGAGATAAAATGTCAAAATTATGACATAAAAAGAAAATATCATGAGATAAAATGTTAAAATTATGACATAAATAGATTAAATTATGAGATAAAAAGACAAAATCATGAGATAAAAAGTAAAAATTATGAGATAAAAAGGACGAAATTATCAGATAAAATGTCAAAATTGTGAGATAAAAAGTCAAAATCATGAGATGAAAAGCCAAATTTCTGAGATAAAAAGTCAATATTATGAGATAAAAAGTTAAAATTATGAAATGAAAAGCCAAATTTCTGAGATGAAAAGCTAAAATTATGAGATAAAATGTCACAATTATGAGATAAAAAACTGAAATTATGAAATAAAAAGCCCAAATTATGAAATAAAAAGTCAAAATTATGAGATAAAAAGCTAAAATTATGAAATGAAAAACCCAAATTATGAAATAAAAAGTCAAAATTATGAGATAAAAAGACAAAATAATTAGATAAAAAGTCACACTTATGAGATAAAAAGTCCAAATTATAAGGTGCACTGTGGTTTTTGTAGATCTAGTTAATATACAGTAACAATAACTGCCTCATGTCCAATAATCTACTTACAAGTACTGGGGCTGAACAACAACAACAGAACTTTAAGGTCATTTTTCTCAGTTTGGTGTCTGTGCAGTTACTGCCTTTATACTTTGTAGGACAGTGTAGGTAAGGACAAACTAACCCCATCTACTTTCTAACAGTGACCTCTGATCAGACAGGACGACCCACTGAATATAAGCACGTTACTCCCTCATCATAAATAAAGTGGATATATATTATATGATTTTTCTAGTGCACTGATGTCTGAGCAAATTCTATTTAATATAGTTGATGACTAGTGCTCAGTAAGACTGATGGAATGCAAGAAAAGACATGTAATGAACCCTCCGTCTTTGGTTTTGACTGAACTCCACCTGCAAGTGAAAACCAATCAGAACAGAAACGCTGAAGTAATTAACATTACTCTATCAGGTGATGAATCTATTCACCCATGTCGTGGTAATTGTTATAGAAATACCTTTAATTACCAATAGCATGGTTCAGTGTTTTGTGCATGTGTTTGGCTTAATTGCATCACACTCCATTAAAACACAGTCGCATAGAATTGGAGGAGACTAATCAGTGGTGTAATTACAAAAGTTTGATACCTGTAATATTTAGAGCAGGTTCATTATCTACTTAATGTTTGACATCTATCTCTCACTACAAGAACTGGCAACCCAGAGCGAGTGAACGTTATGACAAACACAGATATTATGTAAAACAGTTGAAAAGAAGTGGAATAAATGGCGATATGACGACAGTCCTGGGACGAGTCAAATGTTTGCACACAGTTTTGCTCTACTTCATGTGTTTAACATCATGTTTTAATACTGTTTCTTCTCACGCTGACATAAAAACAAAGAGTATTGTTGGAGTTTTCTTTTTTTGTCATTGTGAAAAGTTGTCTGAAATTCTCTACTAATGCACTTTTTACAGCTCTGAGATGTTTCATTCTAACAAGAGGAGGCAGATTTGGAACTAAAACAATCTACTTTTAAATAGTGGAAAATGTTGGTCATATATCAACAATATTGCAGAATCACAAGATGTTTTTGTATGTAATATATCATGGGGAAAATGTATGTTTAACAGAGGTGTTCAAAGTACTCACAGTCTGTACTTAAGTAGAAGTACAGCTACTTGTGTGGAAAAAATACTAGAAACAGAGTCCTGCACGGGTTCGGGTACCCGTGGGTGACCCGTGGGTGAACCGCACTGTGTCGGATACGGGTTCGGTTCGGGTCGGACGTGGCTGATCGCGGGTCTAATTTGTGGTTCATAGGCTAAAAGGTTAACAACATTTTTATTTGGCTCTGCCTTGGACATGTCACTGTTCAGTATATTTGTGGCAATAAATGTTTGTATTTAAGTTTGGCTATCTGACATTTTCTTTCGGGTTCGGGTCGGATATCGGGTTCATTCATAGCGGGTCGGTTCGGATGCAGCTTTTTTTTTTTTCGTCGGAAAATGGGTCGGATACGAGTTTAAACATGACGGGTACGGGCGGTTGCGGTATGTCAAAATCAAAACTGTGCAGGACTCTGACTAGAAATACTCATTCAACTATTGTACTTAATTAAAAGTACAAAAGTAAAAAGTAATGCTGCTTTTTTTGTCATGAACGCCAAAAAAAAAAGTTTCAAAAGTATCTAAAATAAAGTCTTTAAAAGTGAGTTAGTGTGTAGATAATGTGTTTGATCGAGTCACTTTGTGGATATGGGCAGGAAATTTAGGAAAAATGGGGGAAGAAAAGTCACAATTGAGATAAAAAGTTATGACATTAAAAATAAGTTATAAATATGAGATAAAAAATGCATAATTTTAAGTGAAAAAGTCCATGGGAGTGGATCTATACTTCAGTGTGGTTCTCCCCAAGGTTTCTTCTTTTTCCCACTGGGTTGTGTTTTTTTTTTCTTGCAGAGAAGGAGGGTCTAAGTACAGGAGGTGCTTGGGACTTTTATCTATTTCTGTGGTTGATTGTATGTGTGTGTGTGTGTGTGTGTGTGTGTGTGTGTGTTTGTAAAGCCCTGCGAGACGACATTGTTGTGATTTGGGTCTCTATAAATAAATAAAATTGAAATTGAATTTCACGGTCATCAGATTTGACCCATTTAGAGGCTCTGAGGCAGTTACCGTGGAAACACCGTCACCATTGATTCATTGATTCACCAGTAAAACCCAAAAACAAAAAAATAGTGGATAGACACATTTGGTTCATGTTCAGTTAATGATAGATTAACAGAAAAATGCACCTTTTCTTCTTATAACAACCTTAGCCTTTAATCTGAGTGTTTATAAACATTACATAATCAGAAAATAAAATAAAATTTAGGAAAATATCACATTTTTACTGAAGAAACACAAAATTGAGAGTATAATATAATAATAGCAAGGGATAATGTATTGCCCACGTGTTACTATCATAAAAATATTTCTGTTGGGGAAATATTTTTCTGATAGTAACACGTGGGCAATACATTATCCTGGTTATTACAGCGTATTAATGCTACTACTCTAACAGACTGGATAAATTAGCCGTTACAACTTTGTGAATATTTACTTTCAAAGTGGCCGAACTACCTGCGGAGGGATATGGTACCGTGAATCTGAAGTGACAAAACTCGTTGCCATTGGCAGCGGATGGTTATCGAAAAAAAAATCTGTCCGCAGAAGGCTGGGAACGTCCATTGAAAGTGAATGGGAGCTGTTGCAACATTCCAGAGGGCCGTAGAATAAATGGTGATAAATGACTTAAATATAGAGGGGAAAAGATTTTAGGAACTGCCAGATAATAAATCAGGATTTGTTGTGTCTACTTTTCTGTGTCTGGGGACATGCACAAGTCTTTCTCAGCTTTTTGGTATTTTACAGTATGTTCCTCCTGCTCCAAAAATGCAAGCTTTTTTTTTTTTTTTTTTTTTTTGACAACTTATGACCATGGATCACTTTCCAGAGGATTTAAAGTCTGGACATGTGGTGTTTTCCTGTGCTGCTAACATGACATCAACTGAGAATCTGTAAATAGATGTTAGTCGATGCTGTCTGCTGTGGGCCTGGACTGAACATGTCAGACTGTAGCTGATACACACATTATTGTTGTTGTTGTTTACAGACTTGGTGGAAGCAAAGCTGGTGGGAATCCTGGACATTTTGGATGAAGAGAACCGTCTCCCTCAGCCCAGTGACCAACACTTTGCAGGGGCAGTTCACAGCAAACACAAAGACCACTTCAGGCTGACGGTCAGAGCTCTCAGCACTGTTTCTACATCATGCTCCTTTTCATAGAATAGAATAGAATAGAATAGATATGCTTTGTTTTCCATTGTTACTCTGTCAAGTTATGTTTTTGCTGGTGTTTATGTGTTTGTGGCTTTGTCTCTGTCTCTCTCTGTCTCTCTCTCTCTCTCTGTCTGTCTGTGTCTGTCTGTGTCTCTGTCTGTGTCTCTGTCTGTCTGTCTCTGTCTCTCTGTCTGTCTCTGTCTGTCTCTGTCTCTCTGTCTCTGTCTCTGTCTCTCTCTCTGTCTCTCTCTCTGTTGCTCTGTCTCTCTCTCTCTCTGTCTCTCTGTCTCTCTGTCTCTCTTTCTCTGTCTCTCTTTCTCTGTCTCTGTCTCTCTTTCTCTGTCTCTCTCTCTGTGTCTGTCTGTCTCTCCCTCTCTCTCTCTCTCTCTCTCTCTCTGTGTCTCTCTCTCTCTTTCTCTCTCTCTTTGTCTCTCTCCCTCTCTCTCTGTGTCTGTCTGTCTCTCCCTCTCTCTTTCTTAGTCTCTATCTGTCTCTCCTACTCTGTCTCTGTCTGTCTGTCTCTTTCTCAGTCTCTTTCTCTCTCTCTCTCTCTCTCTCTCTCTGTGTCTGTCTGTCTCTCCCTCTCTCTCTCTCTCTCTCTCTCTCTGTGTCTCTCTCTCTCTTTCTCTCTCTCTGTGTCTCTCTCCCTCTCTCTCTGTGTCTGTCTGTCTCTCCTTCTCTGTCTCTGTCTGTCTCCCTCTTTCTCAGTCTCTCTCTCTCTCTCTCTATTCTGTCAAAAAGTTATAGATCTATTTGGCTATAAAATATTCAAAATACACTCATCTGGAAATTAATTGCATGAAACTGCTCAAATTCTGTCTTTATTTCGATCATGTAAATGATTATTTAAAAGCAGAGACGCCAATAAATGACGATCAAGAGAATGAGAACAAAAAACACACAGTAACGTAAAATGTCCTCAACATTTACATGTGCAAAAAGGAGTAGGAAGACGTCTAAACTTATCTAATAATACTTACTGCCCTTTAATTCTTTCCATACTTACTGAAATCCACACTGTTCTACATTCATCAGCAATCTAAAACATATACAGTTAGTCACTCATCCATATTATAACACATTTTTAAAAATGAATTGGTTTATGTAATACCATGCACATTCTTCTATAAAAGAAAACACCAGAACTAATGAAAAATAACTACCGCTACTTTTAATCCGCGGGTGACAGAAACGAGACATAAAACAGACAATACTAATACATCAATCATTCACTATTGATTATAAAAAGGTTAATGTTATATCTGATATCTGCAATGATAATAGTCTGGGGACATTCACAGACTTATAAGACACTTATGGCCTGCCAGGCACTTCTTTTTTCTTTTACTTGTGGCTTAGGTCTGCCATGTGAGCTTATGGTGTGCCCTGGGGTTACCCCCCTTCCCACACATAAACTACATACACTCTGGATGTGAGAGAACTAGAGGACTTGTCTCTAAGCTTTCTGCCTTCATGTTAGAATCGTCCTCTACACCCCTGGCTGTCCATCAAGTGTGGGTTAAGGATCTCTGCTCACACGGTGACGATGTCTATTGGTTAACTGAATGGAACAACCTATAATAATAATAATCTTTATTTGTATAGCACCTTTCATACAAACACTGTAGCCCAAAGTGTTTCACATTGATTAAAAATTAAAGTAAGACAGGGTGAAATAAAAAATACATTGTAATTCGATTGCACAAAATTATAAAATTACAAAAGTAAAAGATAAACTGATTCAATAAATAAGAAATAAAACTACAAGAAAAGTACAAGATGAACTGATTATACATGCATTATAAAATTTCAATAAATAACAATAAAATTACAAGAGTAAAATGATCGTACATACATTATACAATTTCAATAGAGTAAATCAGAAATACATTAAAATTAAATTTCGCAGTATAAAGAGTGTAAAGAATGGGGTCACAGAAGTGTGACTGCATTCTTTATCTCCCTTCAAAGGCTAATGAAAATAAAAATGTTTTTATAATTTAGTTTTAAATATACTTGGTGAACTGGCTTCACTGATGTCTTATGGATAGAACCTCAAATAACTTGAACCATAAACTTATTAACTTTTAGGTATTACATAGAATATTCTTAACACCAAGGAGCCAGCATCTTATGGAGCTCATACCATCACTGATTTGTAGAGGTGTGACGAGATCTCACAAGGTGGGATGGGAACAGGGAGGGGGTAATCTAAGGAAGGATATGTTTGATTGATGTTAGCACTGATATTGTGACATGCATCTTTCCATCATAGCAAAAAAAAAAGAAGAAAATGTCACATGTTAGAGTAGTAGAGAAAACTGCGTTGGTACTCCATGGTGTGTAAAACAGAAAATTAATGGGAAAAAAAAAGAAAAGAAATGATTGTGAGTCTTTGTGATATGAATATTGCACACTCCATTATTGTGATAATATATATATTTTTCAGTTATTATGCAGCCCTAACATGGAGTTTATTCATCAATCCTGTGGAAAATCATTCCCTTTTTAAACACTCTCATACTGCAAATTAGTTTTACTTCTGTGCTCAATCTGTTCCACAGTTTAACGTTAGAAACTGTTTGGTCTGGAACATAGCCAAACTCTAAAACCAACTGTGTCCAACCTCTGCATTTCTATCTTTTCTTCTGTTTTTCTTTGTCCATTATTCTACCATTCTTCTTTGTGCAGCCTCTTGTAAAACCAGGGAGGAATTTTAACCGCATATTTGTTTTTCATTGTGATCATTTTTTTTTTTTTTTACTCCGCCTGCTTTCAACCACATATTTGTGAATAACACCCCCCACCCCACCCCACACCCCCACCCCCACACCCACCCTGTACCTCTTGTCTTCGTCATTGCTCTTTGTCCATGTGCCAGTATCTTTGCAAGCATGAAATTCTTTAAAGAAATGTTGCCTTGACACGGTAATTACTCAAATAAAGACTATTCTATACAAGTATTGTTATAAGGTGAAAGACATCATCTTAATATTAACTGCTGGAAGATTTTCTAAGCTACTAGTTTGGGTTCTCACAGCACAAGGGTAATTTATAACGTTTCTCTTCAATAATGGAGGCAATGAACCTTAAAAATGCTGGATGTTACTCTTTAGAATATGCCTCGTCGTAGACTTTTGGGGTGCTTTGTAACACTTGGCCCAGATAAGATAAATGCAGCACTTAAAAATATAAATAAATAACAACTAATGACCCAATATATAGGCTACCTGTTGGATCATTTCAAGCTCTTTCAGTGCATTCATTGATCTTAATGTTTCATTGTTTTCACCAGCTCCCCTCATTCCATAACACTGTGGATGAACAAGTTTCTATTGTAGAGATAGTAATAAATAAAATTACAGGCAAATCAATACATGCTCACTGTGTGTCTGTTGCCATTAAATAGATTAATAATCATGGTTTTGCATCTCTTCTCTATTATAGGTTCCCAGGAAGTCGAAGTTGGCCATTCACAGGAACCTTCGAGATGACGAGGGTTTTATGATCAGACACTTTGCAGGAGCAGTTTGTTATGAAACGGTAATTATAATGCAGATGTGTTTTATGTGGACGTATGACATTAAAACAACAGATTGACCGTCGTTTATTTGCAATAGTGGAGTGTAACAAATGATTTGTACTTTGTTTGTTTTAACCCCCGCCCCTAAAAACAGGGGGCGTCTGGGGTATGGTTTATGGTTCGGGTTGTGTGTTTGTTTGTTTGTAAACAGATTTAGGCATTTTTCTATGATATTTTCAGAAATGGTACAAAGTGGTCCCAAAAAAAGATCACATTACATTTTGGTGAATGTAGGTCAAAGGTCACAGTCACTAACAAGTATTCAGAGAATGCCTAATCTCACCCGTATTTTGTGCAAATCTTAAATTTCTATGACAACGCATCCTTGAATTATAGCCAATAATGTGATTTTGACCTTTCTGCTAATTGCGGTCTTGACCTTTGACCTTTTGCAGTAGAAATAATTCCGTTATATGTATATATGCATCAGTGTTTGTCATATTATGATAATATATCCAGTATTGATTAAGTTATAGCGTGATATGTCTGTTTGACACACACAGTAGAAGTTAATTTTACGATATGTCACCTTTGACCTCCAGAGATCTCAAAAAGTATTGGTTGTAGGTGATAACACCTAGTAGGAGAATTGTAGAAATATTTATTCCGCATCATTTGGTAACAACCTGAAAGTTTTGTGACCCTCCGTTCATGAGTTATAAGTGATAATGTGATTTTGACCTTGTAGTTAATTGTGACCTTGACCTTTGACCTTTACTCAAATGGATCATTGCATCTGATGCGCATTAGCTATATGTATACGCCCATGTGATTTCATGGTGATATCTCTAGTATTCATTGAGTTGTAGCATGATATGTCTCTTTGGACACACACACACACACACACACACACACACACACACACACACACACACACACACACACACACACACACACACACACACACACACACACACACAGATAGTGATTACAATAATCTCTCCCAACCAACGTTGCAAGGCATTAACAATGTTAGAGATAGGGAAAATCAGGTAAAGTGTGTGTGTGTGTGTGTGTGTGTGTCATCACTTGTTGTGTGTCTGCAGTATTTTTACCCAAAGGGGGGGCACAGTTATTGTTACCCTGCCCCCTGAAGGGGAAGAGGGGTATTGTTTTTTAATAGTTAGTTTGATGGTCTGTCTGTCTGTCTGTCTTTGATTATAAGCAGGATTATACAAAAACTACTGGAACTATTTCCATGACATTTTCAGAAAAGGTACAAGGTGGTCCAGAATAGATCCATTAAATATTGGTGAATGTAGGTCAAAGGTCACAGTCACCCAAAATGTGTTTTCACGATGATAACAGATAAAATGTGTGCAAGGGGACAGGGTTTTATACATCACATATATAAAAAAATTGCCAGTGATGTAACTACTAAATATTTGACCAGTTTTAGTTGTTTTTTTTTTTTTACCAATATTCAGTATTTTACATCATTGGTATTTTTATATACATGTGATTTTATGTAACAATGAATACACTGTAAAATATTGACATTTTTTCTTTTAGTTTTTCAAATGTCATTATCATAATTATAATTATTAGTATTATTTCTTATAATTATTTATTGCGGTTTTATTCCTTTACACAAACATCACATTTCTAAAAAAATTGCGAGTGATGTAAAAATACTAAATATTTGATGAGTTTTAGTTTATACCAATATTCAGTATTTTACATCATTGTGGTTTTTTTAGACATTTGATTTATGTGATAATGAATACACTGTAAAATATCAAAATATTTGCTTTTAGTTTTTCAATTATTATCATCATTATTATTATTATTTTTATTGTTTTCTTCATTTACACAAACATCACATGTATAAAAAATTGCCAGTGATATAAAAGTACTAAATATTTGACCAGTTTTAGGGTTTTTTTAACCAATATTCAGTATTTTACATCATTGGTATTTTTATATACATGTGATTTATGTAACAATGAATACACTGTAAAATATTTTAGTTTTTCAAATGTCATTATCATAATTATAATTATTAGTATTATTTCTTCTAATTATTTATTGCTGTTTTATTTCTTTACACAAACATCACATGTCTAAAAAAATTGCCAGTGTTGTAAAAATACTAAATATTTGACCAGTTTTAATTTATACCAATATTCATTCTTTCCACTCAAGAAGACATTGTTATATTTTTCATGTTTCTGGTTCAATAACTGTTATTAGCAGTTATTGGCAGCAGCATAAATCTGACTTTAATGTGAATCTTTTTATGTATTTATTATTTTTTTTTTACATTTCTGAAGGATTTGATTCATTCTCACATTAATAAAAGCTTATTTATGTTTGCTTAATACCTTTTATGCCAAAAACATTGAGTGTATGTGAATGTGTGCGTCCACAGACCCGGTTTGTAGAGAAGAATAACGACGCCCTCCACATGTCCTTGGAGAGCTTAGTCTGTGAATCGAAAGACAAATTTGTTCGAGAGCTGTTTGAGAACTCCAACACCACCAAGGACTCCAAACAAAAGGCTGGCAAACTCAGCTTCATCAGCGTTGGAAACAAATTCAAGGTCAGAGTCACAGTCGGAGTGTGTCATTTTTTGTCATTGTTCGATGATGTCTCTAAGCTTTAAGTGAAGGTGAATTAAGGTGATTTAAAAACTAAACAAAACAGTGTTTAAGTGTTGTGTTGCAGCTCACTTCCTCCTTTTATCTGTTTAGTTTCTTTTCAAACTTTCAGCCTTAACCTCTGCTCTTTTCTCTGTAACTTTTCTCTTGTTCCCAGCATTGTTCTTTCTCCTTATTCAGACTTTTCCCCCTTGTAGATTCTCTCCAGCCTCCCACCTCTTTCCTCTGAGAAACCTACCTTGGTGGATAAAGCTGGATAAAGTCAGCTTGAGGTATAATAGAGAGGAGATGAGAAAAAAAAAAACAGAAATGAACAAAAAATAAGAGAAAGAACGACAAGAGACACTGAAAAGCGTCCAGTGAGTGAGTTACAAATACAAGCCTCAGTAATGTTCTGAAATGATGAGGCTCAAACCGACAAATGTGTGTGTTATGTCGAGGAATAATAAGTACGTCCACGTTCTGACTGCAGGTTAATGTGGACTAAATGTGATTTATTTTTGTCCGTATGTGACCTGTACCCCATCTGTTACAGTTCAAACAGTAAATCCAATTTTCCAGATTTTGTTGCTTAATTCAAGCAAAAATATATTGTATTAATTTGGATTTGACCTATTTTTAGAGCAGCAATTTTTTCCAGTGTAATGTTCTGAAATTGACAACATGTATGTGTTATACAGAGGAATAATATAGCTAATGCTATGCTCCAGCTGCAGCCAAATAGAGACCAAATTTGATTTAGTTTTTTCCATATGTGACCTGTACCCCATCTGTTACAGTTCAAACAGTAAATCCAATTTTCCAAATTCAACCCAAGTCTTAAATCTAATGCGTATCTCATATTTTGCATTGGAAAAATTCAAAATCTTACAAAGTGTATTTTTCTTGTGTATTTATTTTACCACAGTTAACATAAGACAGGATCACCAGTCAGATATAAGAACTTATTTTTGATAATAGATCTGGAAAATCTGATTTAAGTAATCTTACCAAGATCATTTTCATTTATTCCTTTGGTAATGGAATAATTCAAACAAAAATATATTGTATTAACTTGTATTTTACTTGGTTTTAGAGCAGGATTTTTTTCCCAGTGTAATGTTCTGAAATTCTGAGGCTGAAATTGCCAAAATGTATGTGTTCTATAAATGAATAATATAGCTAAGGCTCCAACTGTAAGAAAATATAGACCGAATCTGATTTTTTTTTTTTGCCTATGTGACCTGTATCCAATTTTTTAAAGACAGTTTGAACAGCACAAAGCTGATTTTTTTTTTTGCAATATACTATATTTTTGTCATTTAAAAAAATTTTAAAAAAAAGTTTTTAATGAAACGCATCATTAACTCAACATAAAAACAAGCATCTAAAACCAGTGCCAAAGCGTTTTTTTTTAGCAATATACTGTATTTTTCTCATTTAAAAAAAAGAAAAATTTACATTTTCAATGAGATGTAAAAAATTATTTACAGAAAATAGATCTGGAAAATCTGATTTCAAGACATTTTCACTTGTTCCATTGTTTTTTGTTTTTTTTTTTGCTTAAATTAAGCAAAAAAAAAAATATATATTAAACTTGTTCTCTCTAATTTAAGATCAAAACAAAACATTAACAAACTGGTTTTTTTTTTAATCTGTTTTGTAAATACAGACTCAACTCAACCTGCTGCTGGAGAAGCTTCGCAGTACTGTGAGTAATGGAATAATTATGCACAACATCCTGAGTAAACCATTAAAAACTACCAAATATCTAAATAGTAATAGATTAGATGTATGTTTCAGTATGTTCATTTAAATATGTATATAATCAATATGTCTGCATATACTAATATTACTATCAATATTTAATTTTATTCTTATTTAAGGTGGGAGGATAAGGGGTTTATAAGGTTTTCTTTTTAGTTTTTGGAGTGTTATAATGATGTGTTTATGAGTGTATGTTCATTAAAATGAAAATCAATAAACATGTATAATAAAATCAAACAAACACACAAAAAAAACTACCAAATAATGATTTCCTTCAATTTCACACTGAGCCTCTCCTCATACTATTGTGTTTTTTATAATTACTCCAATTAAACAGAATTTATTTTTAAGCTAAGGGGTATGTGTGTGTGGGGGGGTGTTTAATATTTTAGATCGTGATATTGGAATATTGGATTTTAAAACTGACTTGGATCTTTACAAAATGACTAGAAATATTAACTTTATTCCCATAAAACAACAAAATATGGCTGGACATTTTACTACATACAGTACAGTATATGCAGATTGAAGAGAAAAATGTTCCTTTTTCTCATTAATAAAAAAAAAAAAAATTTGTTGTTTCTTCCACACTGTTTGTTACTGTATATCCTCGTGTAGCGTCGCCTCTAGGCATCCAAGTTTATATTCTATAAAACAGTTGATGGAAATGTTTTTGCGACGGTGGAAAGTTTACTTTAAATTCACTTGACAATTACATGGAAAGGCGGCTGCATTATGTTTTCAGGTTATCTGTCAATCCCGTTGGCCTTGAGGTGACAAGACACCTTTGTGGCAGTGACTCGACAATTCATACACCAGTTATGAGAAAATTTCACACAAATATATGGCGGAGAAACATACTGATGACAATTTCTATCCAAAAGGTCAACTTCACTGTCAGTATTCTGCAGAGGAACATTTATGTTAATTATTCACGGGACACGTTGGCTATATTTCACACTAATTTTACCCTCCTTCAAACCATCCTGAGCCACATATGAGACCTTGTTGAGCCGCATTTTGTAATAACGGTGTATTTTGTAATAAACATCCAAAATGTAATAACTTTTTCAGAACTAGTGTGGATGGTTTACTTTAAATATTCAGAAAAATTAAACTATTTTTTTTTTTTTTTTTTTTTTTTTTTTTTACTGTGTTGTTTACTGAGTTTTGTTCATGGACCATGTGTCAAAAGGAAATTAATTAAGAGAAAGGCTAAATTAAAACTGCTGGGAGCAAATTTCAATACTAGTTGTCTACTAGTAATTTTTTGGGGGGGGTAAAATTTTCCATGTTATTTATAATTTTTTAATATTTATTAGTTTCTGTTCATTTTGTTGTTCATTTTCTCAGTTTATTATTCATCTCGGTTCATTTTGTTGCTTATTTTATTGTTTTTTTTATCATACTGTAGAACAATAAAATGAAAGAAAAAAAATCTAAAATAAAAACAAAATGTATAAAAATAAACAAAATGAACAAAAACTAATAAATATTTGCCAAATCATAAATAACATGGAAAAATATGCAAAAAATTACTTAAAAAGAAAGAGAGAGAACTAGTATGGGTGGTTTACTTTAAATATTCAGAAAAAATCAAACATTTTCCTTTTCTTTTTTACTGTGTATTTACTGAGTTTTGTTCATAGAATAGGTTTGAAAAAGAAACTAACTTAGAAAAAGGCTAAAGTAAAGCTGCTGTGACCAAAATTCAATACTAGTTCTCTACTAGTAATTTTGTAAATATTTATAAGTTTTTGTTAATTTTGTTGCTCATTTTCTCAGTTTATTAATTTTTGTTAATTTTATTGATGACTGGCTGTTTTTGTTCATTTTGTTGATTATTTTACATATTTTTTTAATACTGTGGAACTGCTAAAATATCAGGAGTTAAAGGTTTCAACTGAATCACATGGAAGAGGGAAACATCTAAAACATGCAGGACACCGGCCCTCGAGGACTGGAGTTTGACACCTGTGTTGACGCGCCTTTGTCTCTGCAGGGCTCCAGTTTCATTCGCTGTGTCAAACCCAACCTGAAGATGGTCAGCCACCAGTTTGAAGGAGCTCTGATTCTGTCACAGCTGCAGTGCTCAGGTTTGTAATAACATGTGGAATGTATTTACTGTTAATTACTACAATGGGGTGGCAAGGGGTTCAGTGTGTTTGACAGCAAAACAGTTGGTTGAATTAACACCAAAGGGAGTTTATAAATTGCTAGTGAACCAAAATATAGTTCAGGTTCATGCCTATTCATGCCGTGTTTTTCAACCTTGGGGTCAGGACCCCATGTGGGGACGCCTGAAAATTCTAGTAATTGATAAAAATTAAAGTAGGAATAAAAAAAAAAAAAAAAAAAAACTAAATAAAACTTACTAATAAAAAATATATGGTGAGTTGATGGACACAATCACGATCCATAAAAGACATGACAAACCACTGTGGTTGGATGTATTTGTCACACTGTGGTTGGTGTCAGATGCTGCAGCTCTTTCATAATAATATAATAGTTTTACTTCTTGTTTGTTCAGTATTAATTATCAGTCTAGTAAATACAAACTGGACTGACTGGACGTATCTTGTCTGGGTCGCGGGGGCAGCACCCCCAGCGGAGAAGCCCAGACTTCCCTCACCACAGCTACCTCAGCCAGCTCCTCCAGGGGAATCCCGAGGCGTTCCCAGACCAGCCAGGAGATATAATCCCTCCAGCATGTCCTGGGTCAATCCTGAGGTCTCCTCCTGGATGGACATGCACGGAACACCTCCCCAGGGAGGCGTCCAGGAGGCATCCTCATGAGGGGCCCGACCCACCTGAACTGGCTCCTCTGGACATGGAGGAGCAGCGGCTCTACTCTGAGCCCCTCCCGGATGTCCGAGTTTCTCACTCTTTCTCTACGGCTGAGCCCCACCCACCCTGTGAAGGAAACTCATTTCAGCCGCTTGTAACCGTGACCTCATTCTTTGGGTCATGACCCAAAGCTCATGACCATAGGTGAGGGTCAGGGCGTAGATCGACCGGTAAATCGAGAGCTTCGCCTTCTGGCTTAGCTCCCTCTTCACCACAACGGATCGGTTTAGCGCCTGCATTACTGCGGATGTCGCTCCAATCTGCCTGTCGACCTCCTGCTCCATCCTTCCGTCACTAGTGAATAAGATCCTAAGGTTCTTGAACTGTTCCACCTGAGGACGTATCTTGACCAAAGAAAATATAATTTTCCTTTTGTGCAGTAATAATCTACATCTGGCTTTTCTGGCTCGGTCCATAATAATATAGACTAAATGTTGCCTAAAATCAGGGCTCTACACTAACTTTTTTTTCCAGGAGCACACGTGCCCCTGAGTTAAAAAAATTTAGGAGCACACAAAAAAAAAAATAGGGGCACAAGTCGGTTTTCGTTTTAAATGTTTATTTATTTACAGTGCAGTACTTATGCACAGATACCAACATTCTTGAATGACTGCTGTCATTTGTGTTAATTTAGAGCAGACCATAACATAACTTTGTATTATGGGATGCTTTGTCCTTTGATACATTTTAGAACGTTGTATTAGATGCCTTGTTATTAGATCCATTTTAGAATGATTAACCCTTTAACTCCTGAGACTGAGACACAGTAAAAAATAAAATAAGATAAAATAAACAACACAATGAACAAAAAACCGTCAAAGTGATCAGTAAAATGAACAAAAATGAATAATAAACCAACAAAATAATATGTAACATGAACAAAGTAAAACACTAACAGAACACAATTAAAGAAAAATAATAAAATAAAAAAACAGAAAAATAAACAAAATAAGCAACATCAACAGAAACTAATATATATTCACAAAATAAGAAATAGCGTGGAAAAAAAGGCAAAAAACAAAAACCCACAAAACCCAAAATGAAGTAAAAAAAAAAAAAAAAAAAGGAATAAATAACTAGTGTTTTAATTTGGTTCCAGTAGTTTTAGTTTGGGCTTTTTCTTTTTCTTAATCACTTGCTTTTCGACACCTGTACATCAGTTCCATGAACAAAATTCTCAGTAAAATAACAGTTAAAAAACACTTGAATTCAGAACGTGTCAGCGCTGACGCATCAGGAGTTAAAGGGTTAATCTTTCAATATGTGCCGTGTTCGTCTAGACTATGCAGAGCTGTTCACACAGTTTTAATTCATTTCTATTAGATTTTCATTAACTCCTCAGGTCTGTGTGTGTGTCTTATTGTGTGCTGCAAGAAGCACTCGCACATGTGCGTCTGTTTTGTTTTCCTCGTTCGCACGTTGAAATATTTGCTCGCAAATGCGAGTGAAATGGGCGCACTGTAGAGCCCTGATCTACATCTGGCTTTTCTGGCTCGGTCCATAATAATATAGACTAAATGTTGCCTAAAATGAATGTTTATTTGTAATATAGTCTAGTCCCCTTCAAAAGAAGTCTCCGTTTTGAATGTCTGGGGTCGATAGAAATTTGTGACGTTAATATGGGGCGACAGGCAAAAAAACGTTGAGACCCACTGCTATAAAGACGTCAATTTTGTTTCTATTGACTTCAAATGTAGCACACATATGGAGGAAATTTGCTAGACATGATGACATCAGCTGGATCCAAGAATAAGCTACAATAATGTAGGTGTGAGGGGCGGGGTTTGTTGTGCCTGGCAGCTGGTTTAGTGTGTATAAATATACAGAAGGTTCTTTCTCCTACACTGATCATCTACAGCCATTCTTGTCTACTCTCCAATACTATACACGCAGCATATTTCACACCCCGGCACATTTATTTATTATTCCCTTCAGCGTATTTGGGATGGAAAATCTATAGTGAAAAGGCAGGAGATTTGCAGCAATGCTGAAGCTTCTCATATGGAACTGCAATAATTCATGTAATGATTCATTCATAGCCAAATCATTGACAGCTATAGTTAAGTGAATATTTTGGAGGTAAATAAAGGTCTTATTTTACTCTCTACACCACTGTGGAAAACTGCTCTGTGTGGCTGTGGGTCTTCTAGATTAAGCTAGTAAATAGTTGCTTGTCAACAGTAACTGGATTTATTGAAAATGGATATGATTGTGTGTATAATATATTTATATGATTGAACCATCAAATCACATATTAACCCTTTGTAGTTCATTCATTCTGTCCTACAAAATAAAAAGTCAGTAACTGCACAGACACCAAACTGAGAAAAATGACCTTACAGTTCTGTTGTTGTTCAGCCCCAGTAGTTGTTGGTAGATTATTGGACATGAGGCAGTTATTGTTACTGTATATTAAGTAGTTTGAGAAAAAACCACAGTGCGCCTTATATATGGATTAATTCTGATAGTGATTAGTGACTGGGAATTTATACTTAATCTCATAATTTTGACTTTTTATCTCATGATTTTGGCTTTTTATCTCATAATTTTGACATTTTATCTCATGATTTTGACTTTTTATCTCATATTGTTTACTTTTTATCTCATGATTCTGACTTTAATTTCACAATTTTAGCTTTTTATGTCATATTTCAGATTTTTTTATCTCATAATTTTGACTTTTTATTTGACATTTTTAACATTTTATCTTAAAATTATGCATAGACCTGATCAAACAGAATTTCAACACAGTAACTCACTTTTAAAGGGTTTAATTTTTATACTTTTGGAACTTTTCAGATTTTTCCTAGTTAAATAAGTATTATTGCATTCATGGCAAAAAATTGTTTTACCTTTTACTTTTGTACTTTATTACAATTCAGAAATTTGACTTTTTTTTTTTACTTTTACTTAAGTAGAGGAGTTGAATCAATACTTCTACTTTTACCAGAGTATTTTTTCACATAAGTTGCTGTACTTCTACTCAAGTAGAAGTACTGCCTTGTTTTCATTTGAGTTATGTTTTTTCGTTTGTTTGTTTCTGATAGTTTTTGGTGGCACTTTTAAAAATCTTTATACATTGACACAAATTAAACACCATACAGACCCTGGAGACCACATTGGACCTCAGACTGTTGACTCACTGTCCTCTAACTGCTGCTGTCACTGTCTTATAATATATGTGACTGCTCAGCACGAAATCAGGCATAAGTCGTGCTGACCTGTTCAGAGCTACAGCCAAATTTAGGCTGGAAGGCGATTCTTTATGCGTGTTTACACCTTATCAAAAAACGGTACCTTAACACCTCTATGTTCAGTTCCTGTGGTCATTACATTGAAATCCAATCAATAAAGGTGTTTATTGAGTCAATTATTTAAGCGGCGACAAAAGTTCAGGTATTGCTGAGCAAAGACAAAGACGACTTCCACCTCTTTTCGCCGAACAAAACGATCTCCGTTCCGTGGGTAAACACCCAAGTGTTTGGTACGAGGTAAAAGCTTATATTGAATGTTCTGTCCAATGGTGTAAGCCAAATGATTATAATACGTCACACTTCTGTCCTATTATTATAATATATAAAACTTCTGTGACATGTCCATCAGAGTGTCCTTTAACATCTGTCAACAATTTGTGTCAATCGGATACAAATTATTATGCGTTGCTAAGGACTTCCTACCCCAAAACAGTCCAAAACTTTAACAATTTCTAAAAAAAAAATGCAAATTGCAAAATATGTCCAAATGTGGATATTAAAATGACCATAACTTTGGTTCTACTTGTGATAGAAACATAATTTTTTCACCATCTTAAACCTTAGTTTCCACTCTACCAAGCTACACACATAACTCAATTTGGATTTACACACACTTATGCCTGGTTTCGTGGTGGTGGGTCACAAATGTTGAAATGACCAAAATGAGTCAGTTGCCCAATAAAGGCTTACATTAGTTTTACAGCATCAAAGTGAATATATGTTAAATACAGTGAGTTGATACTGGTATTATTTAGTCTATTTTTTGTCCTACTATACACAGTTCCAAAAGTGTTTCCATGTAAACCTGTTAGATCACATTGACCACTTACTTAATGCACTTACTTTATAAAAATTATTCAGGTACTTAATGTTAAATACTGTTTATAAACCTATACATAAGATCACTTTACTCAACCATTGCACACAACCACATTGGCACTCTTGTATGTTATTTATGTTATATAAATTATGTTTAGTCTATGTTGCTCTTCTTATTGGTACGTGAGGGCACCACTTGTAACTGGAAGTAAATTCCTGTATGTTTTACACAGACATGGCAATAAAGCTGATTCTGATTCTGAACAACAAAAAAGTGTTGTGTATGAATCTCAAAAATAGCTTTGATAATGTGTGTGGTCCTCTTTATTAGGAATGGTGTCAGTGCTGGACCTGATGCAGGGGGGCTTCCCCTCCAGAGCCCCCTTCCATGAGCTTTACAACATGTATAAACAATATATGCCGGCAAAACTTCAACGACTGAACCCTCGACTCTTTTGCAAGGTGAGATACAATCCCCTGAATGGGACAGTATGTTCATTCATCACTGAAATAAGATCAAATATACGTTGGTTTCATCTTTAACCCATAAAGACACAAACAGTGACTAACAATATCATCTATTAATATAAACTGTACATGTAAATGATTGGTGTAAAATACAGTTTGTCATCTTTTCATGGTCATCAAATGTGACCCATTTGGATGTTCAGAGGCTCCTTGGTTACCGTGGCAACACTGTCATCTTCTCCAATATTGATTCACCAGTAAAACCCATGAAGTTGAAGCAATGACAGTGAATGGAGACACATGTCGTGTTCAGTTAATGATATATTTTGTTGAAAATGTCATTTTTGTTCTTCAGTTTTCATCTACATGGTCAGTAAATTAAAACTATGTAAAAAAAAACAACAACAACTTGACTTTCAGTAAAGAAAACAAATAAATAAATTAAATTAAATTTAAAAAAATCACTGGTTAAGAGTTAATGAAAGCCACTTAGTTGTGTAGTTTTCCGGCTCCAAAGTGCTTTGATCCATCTGAAAAATATTAATGAAACATAAAACGGTTTTCTAAAGTCTTCCTGAATATACATTACATTGTTTGTAAATGTGTGTTTGTCTGCAGGCTTTGTTCAAAGCTCTTGGACTGAATGACAATGACTTCAAGTTTGGATTAACCAGAGTGTTCTTCCGCCCTGGAAAGGTGAGGACAATAACATCTACACAGTTGATAATACTTAAATGTTGCTCAACACTGTACTTGGGAGAAGACAAATATACCTAAAAAAAAAAAAGATTATAATTCATCTTATTTGTCTGTTTGTGTTTGGTTGTTCACATCAGTTTGCTGAGTTTGACCAGATCATGAAGTCTGACCCAGACCACCTAGCAGAACTGCTGCAAAAAGTCAACAAGTGGTTGGTGTGCAGCCAATGGAAGAAGATCCAGTGGTGCACCCTGTCCGTCATCAAACGTAGGTTCAAATCTGCTTCGTGCAAAATTATCGTTGGAAAACTAAGCTGCTACTTTCACTATTTCACCAAAGAAGAGCACAGGAGCTGGATTCACAAAGCTTTCTTAAGAAAAAAATAGTTCTTCACTGGTACTTTTCTCTTAACTTTTGTCTTAGGATAAAACTTAAGAAGGTTTCATATTCCCCAATACAATTCTAAAGTTGTTTTTTTTTTTTACTTCTTATTTTTTATCTTAAGAATATTTGATATTCTTTAAAGCTCAGTTCTTCAGATTCTTCTCAGTATTTTTCTTAACTTTAACACAACCCTTCACCATATCGTACCGCAGCCACATAAAAAAGGTAAGCCTCTAATATTATTTGTTTAAACTAAATAATAATATAATAATAGAAGTTTTGTTTTTGTTATTTAAGTTTGCTATCAGTGTTTTTGTGTTTGTATTATTAGTTATATTCTGCAGGCTACATACATTAACACCAACTGTTACTTACAATGGACCTTAACACCATGTTATTCTTATAGGTTGAATTGATGTAGACTATACCTTACATTAAATATACCCTACAGTAATGACATATGCAGACCATAGGTCATGAAGCCAGGGTATATTTTATTTATTTGAACATTTAAAAAAAAAAAAAAGAAAAACCTACAGTGAAAAACAACACAAGCATGTTGAAAAGGAGTGGGTGGAAGTTAACACTCAGAAAATCCCACCCTTTCTTACTATATCAACTTTTCTAACAAAAAAAAAATCCCCTTCCTCCAAAAGAAAAAAAACACTACATTTGTTAACCATTTCTGATACATACATACATTTATACACACATATAAAATGAAAACCATACACAAGAATAAATACAGAAACAACAACACCACTCAATAATAATAATAATAATAATAATAATAATAATAATAATAATAATAATAATAATAATAATAATAATTAATAATAATGTATTTGTGGAAAAATAATTGAAAAACACAAAAAATAAAAAGGATCTGACACTAATAACTCAATATGGAGCCAAAATGAGCCACTGTGAACAAAATAAATACAGAATTATCAATCACAGATTAATGAAAACCTTCACACCTCCATCTTATCTTACATTAATAATAATAATTTTATGGTGTTTGGATCAGTCATGTCATTACGTTAGAGTCTCGGCCTATGTGTGGATAATTTAATAATGTATGCAGATATTGACTGACTGCTAATGACGATGTACAGAACACTGATTTCTGTATGTATAATAAAGAATAGAACATTCTTCAGTATTAAAAATAAGAAGTTTGTAAGAAATAGCATTGTTCTTATGAAAATATTGAGGAATTTCACTTAAGATAAATCTTAAGAACATCTTATTTTTTTTACATAAGAATTATCTTAAGAAAAGTTTTGTGAATCCGGCCCAAGAATATTTCATTATTTCTTCCCAGTTTATCAGAAGGCCGATAGTGCTACTAAATCATGTTTCACTTTCACATTTATTCGATACATTGAAACCACCCTCTAGCAATATGAAATAGTGCGATAAAGCAATTCCTTGAACCATTACATTCTGTGCATAGTTATTGATGTCTGCCATTTAACAAAGTAGAGTCTGGGTACTGCGTGTAAAAGCATCAGATGAAATTACATTACAGTCATATAACAGAACATTGCCTTTACTTGACCACAAATTTTTTTTTTTTTTTTTTGCATAAGTGACTTCAGAAAAGTCTGTCCTTGGTCGTTTATTCTCTCCGACACTTCACGTCATTAAAACTGTATATTCTTTGTATTTAGAAGAACACCCAGTAACTGGACTGAATATGCCTCCATTAGCATTTATAGCATAACTGAAACTGTTTAATGCATTCCAATGCATTTTCTTTAAGGAATTATTGATTATATCTGCACAGATGGCTGTTTGTCTTTTTATATCTCCTCCTAAATTGATTTTTTTAAATAATATATCTTACTTTTCAACCTGATTGTCTTTTCTCTCCACCATCAACAACAGTTACAAACAAGATGAGTTACAGAGCCATAGCCTGCATTAAGATTCAGAAGACAGTCCGCATGTGGTTGTGTAAGAGGAAACACAGGCCACGGTGAGTGTCCTATTTGTGCTCATATTAAACCACCATTGATTGATAGATATTTTATTGATCCCTTACAGGAAATTACTTCTTTCTATTGTATGCACACATTCTTCGTTTTTACCATCTTTCTTTCTTCTCTTCTATTTTTCCCGCCTATACTCTCTGTGCATTTGTATTTAAACTGGTTCACGCTCGGTAGGTTTTGATAGCTTTCCCATATTGTGCATTTAAAGAGTTCAAATCAATCTGAAAAACTATCTGTGGAGAAAGGATGTGTCACTGTACTGCTCTTGGAAATACTACATGTCTGGCTGTATTGGGTTGCGTTTGGAAGTGCGGCTGTGGCAGAAGCATCCATCCTGTTGATGGGTTTTTAGATCAGAATCATGTTGGGCTTGTAAGTGTGTATGATGATATCACAAAATGTTTTATACCCGACTTCACACATGTGATGAATGTTACGTAAAATGTATTAGATTCTAACCTTTAAAGAACTAGAACTACTTTTGTGCAGAGTTCCAACTGCTCCTCTACATCACAGGTGTCAAACGTGTGACCCGTGGGCCAAAAACGGCCTAAAACCAAAGGGTCCAATTCAGTCACAGGAAAAAAATACTTCAAATTATTTTAGTCCAGGGTCCACATTGAGACCAATATGAGCTCAAGTACAATTGACTTGGAAAATATGATCATAGTAACCTATAAATAATGAAAACTACTAATTTTCTCCTTGTTTTGTTTTATTTGAGATCATATTGGGTTGAATGTGGCCCATAAACTAATGAGTGTGACACCCCTGCGCTACATTTAGCTTTTCATAAACGATTTATCACCATTTACTCCTATTTACTCCTCACTTCGTGGGCACTTTTAGCAAAGTTAACTTGATTTTGTGTGCCTTGATGTACTGAAAAGTTGTTTAGTTTTTATGAATGAAATGTTGTGTCTGTAACTATTTAATGTACTGCTGTCCATCTGGGCCAGGACATTCTTGAAAAAGAGATTTTTAATCTAAGTGAGGTTCTCTTGGTTCAATAAAGGTTTAAAAAATAATAATAAAGTGATATTATTCTTATTGTTTTTCATTAAAAAAACAGGTTTTCCTCCATTTAATTTACTAATCATGTAGCTCTTCAGAAAAACTTCAATTATCTTATGGAGAAAAACTGTGGAAAATGTAACATCAGTAAATTAATAATTACTAAAGTTAACCTACAAATACGTTTCTAAATCCACTGTCGTTTATCAAACCACATGGATTTTACTGCTGAATCAATGCTGTAGAAGATATTATCACATTCTCAATGCAACCTCTGAAGGTCCTTATATTTCATGTCTCTAATGTTGCTGAAAAGCTGCATTTTTCCTGAATTATTTCCATGGATCGACAAGATGAGTGGTTCAATCATTATCAAATGTTTAATAATTGTAGAACATTTTTGCACTGATACACTATTACTGATTATTGTACTGTTCCATATTATTATTATTATTCACACTTTATATTGTATATATCCAAATACCTCTCTATATAATTCTTGTAGATATTTTTCACTTTTTATACAGTTCTTATACTTTTAACTGTTTTTATACTGTTCTGTTACTATACAAACACAACTAATGCTAATGCCTGTACTGCTGCAACGACTAAATTTCCCTACTTAGGATGAATAAAGTACTTCTATCTATATATTTATCTATAATAGTAGACGCTGGCGAGTGTTTTCGAGGATTAAGTTGTAGCAACGGATACAAAAAACAAACATTCCAAGGAGAAATGAATTGTCCCAGTTCAGTTCAATCTGACTGATGGTGTCACCTTTGACTTAGCTTGTCAAATCATCACTGGCAAGTTTTGGAACACGGTGTCACATAGTGTATGTCTTTGAGTATGTATTGACTGGAGCTCACCTGTCACCAAGAAGTGAAGTATTGTTGCTGCTCCCCTGGTGAAAATATCTCTCTCAATAGTTGTCTCTGCTTATTAGACATGAAGCCATCTGCCGTGGGAACAGAGGAATGTCATTTTGTTTTTTATTATTTCATTTGTGGGTTCATACTGGAAATATGACTGTAGTAATAACTACCACTACCCTCATTCATGTATTACTCTAATTTAATATAACTAGTGCAGAGCCTGTAGAAAATATCAGATTGTTTGCTGCTAATGTGTTGCGCAAGTGAGTGAAATGAGTTGAAATAATTAACTGTATAATAATAATAATAAACTTTATTTGTATAGCACCTTTCATACAAAAACTATAGCCCAAAGTGCTTCACATTGATTAAAAATTAAATTACAATTTTAAAACGGGGTGAAATAAGAAATACATTAAAATTTGATTGCACAAATTATAAAATTACAAAAGTAGAAGATAAACTGATTATACATACATTATAAAATTTCAATAAATAAGAAATAAAATTACAAGAGTAGAGATAAACTAATTATACATATATTATACAATTTCAATAAGATAAATAAGAAATACATTAAGATTTGATTATGTACAAAATATAAAGAATATAAAGAGCATAAAGAAAGTAAAGAATGGGGTCACAGAAGTGTGACCCCATGAAAGGAGAAGAAAGAAAGACTAGAATAAGAATAATAAGTAGTTGGGGCTGTTTTGGAAGTGTGTACTAGAATCTGTGTATGATAATGCTAATGGTGTAAGTTGTTACTGCTGGTGGAATTAGTAAAACTAAATTTCAGGTGGGGCAGACAGTCTACCACTGTAGTGTTTTGTGTCATGCTAACGCAGGTAACACTAATCAACACCCAGTAAGATATCTTATTACAGCCGTGAAGTGACGGCCTTTGGCGTCAGGGTGCTGTTCGGCCCCGTTGGGAAATATTTTTCTGATAGTCGCGTGTGAGCAATATATTATCCCTTACTACATAGATAGAATAAGGCTCATTAATATTAATTAATACAGAATTATACAACCACGGGGGAAAAAAAATATAAGAACATGAAAAGTCATCAAAAACAATGTTTATGTAATACAGTCCTAACTCTTATGTTTATCATGTGACTAAAACAGACAGAAAAGAAAATACAGAATGAATAAAAGCTCTGTTTTTATCAGTATAATGACATCGATATTGATGTAAAAACAGAAGTGATTTTGGTTATTAAGAAAAAGATCGATACCAGCTCTGAAATTAAACTATTATGAGCTATTTTTATTTCATTTTTTTGTTATTATATTTGTCCAAACAATTGTACCTTTATTTAAATTAACTAGAAATAGAAGAACACATGGGGTGGTCTAATAATTTTTTCCACAACTGTGCTGTTTTATTTTCTTTTTTTTTTCTCCCCATACAGCATTTTCTTAGCTTCTTAACATGTGCTATATATTTGTATTCTTATATTATTCTGTTTATTTCTTATTCTAATAGTATTGATGGTATGGTGAAGGTTCGAAACCTCAAGAAACACATGGAACGGTTCAATAAGGTTGTGAACGGGTTGAAGGAAGGCAAACAAGAAATGGCCAAACAGGTTCAGGAGCTGGCCGCTGCCATAGACGCTCTGTTAGCCAAGATAAAGGTGAGTCACTGCTGGATATCTGCCTGGTGCCTAACTATTAATAGATGGCTTATAATTAGGATGTTAAGTCATTTAAATATTTTTGGAAAATCAGTCATTTGCAGCTTTGACACATTAAAAAAAAGGGTGAACAGTGAGTGTTACTTACCACATAACTAACACATATTTATTTTTTTACTGTCGAGCCTCAGATCCTAGCTTCATCTGCAGCACTTAAACCTGTCAGCATTAGCTTTATTAAGAAATTTTTGCCCCAGTTTTTGTCACATAGTGGGGAAAAAATGTCCAATTTATGATAATCCAGAGGTGGGAAGTAACTAAGTAAAAGTACTTTATTACTGGACTTAAGTAGATCTTTTCTTAGGTATCTGTACTTTACGTGAGTATTTATTTTTCTCACAAATTTGTACTTTTACTCCCTACATTTGTGTTCATAAATATCTGTACTTTATAATCCTTACATTACTTTTTCAAACTAAAAAGATATAACAGCGTGAAAAACAAGTCACTTCAGAGGGAAAAGAGAAATTGTGACATTCTATATCATACTTGTGACTTTTATTGCATATTTTTGACTGTTTATTTCTCTATTTTGACTTTTTATGTCACAATTTTGATGTTTTATGACACAATTCAGATTTTTTTTTCAATCTCTAAATGATTACTTTATCTGAATTGTGAACCCCCCCCCCATTTTTCCTACATTTCCTGCCCATACCCACATAACTAAATACTGTTACTTTATCAAACACACTATCTACACTGTAACTCACTTTTAAAGGCTTAATTTTTTGGGATATGTTTAAACTTTTCTTATTTTTCCTGTTTAAATAAGTATTATTTCACTCATGGCAAAACAAAAACAGTTTTATTTTTTTACTTTATTACAATTCAGAAGTTGTACTTTTTTACTTTTATTTTTAATAAAGGAGTTGAATCAGTACGTCTATGTTTTTCACACCAGTAGCTGTACTTCTACTAAAGTACAGAATGCGAGTACTTTGACCACCTCTGGGTCTGATTTTATTTGATGCAAATGTATAGTCATCCCTACACATTCGCTCCTAAATACTCTTTGTTCCAGATGTGTGTGTGTGTGTGTGTTTTAATGTTCTTTCTATTACTTTAAAAAGACACAGACTTGTGAAAACGAGCCTCCTGTTCACATCTAAATACAAATGAATGTACAATGTGTATATGAAAAGCTGCAACTACCTAAGAAGTGCACGTCATTGGAAAATTATAAATAAATAAATAAAGAAGAAGAAGCAATTGGTGGCTTTGAACCACCATGATCATATCTTATCTTATTACTGCTAGTTACAAAAGGGAAGTTGCCATTTTGCTGGTTAGATGTTGTAATAACAGTCCAAGATAAGATAAGAAAAGTACCCAACTACATTTGAGGTTTCCCAGAACAGATAAAAAAGAACATCTGTGACTGGGTTTTTCCAAATACAGAGCCTGAAGTGTGTTACATTATAATTCTAACATATCTAATTAACAACCTAACTATTAATTATTCATAAACCTTATAACAGGCAGTCTGTTTTTAAACCAGTCCCTGTACGTGATACCATTTCTGCAGCTCCTTAAGCAACACCAGTCTCCTCCTGTTGTACATTATGCTGTGCTGTGCCCTTTTCTCAGTCTTTCTCCCTGAATCAATATTTTCAATCACCCCAGGATAAAAAGAAGAGGTGGGTGAAGAAGAAATCCTCTCCTTTCCAATAATTTAATTTAGTGAGGCTGTTTTTGCTAAATTATCAAACTTGGTTAGTGAAGTCCCTGCTCACCCAGTGTAATAAGCACCCACCTTATTGGACCCTCTAGGATGTGCAAATCATCACAAACAAATCCATGTTATCCAGAAATCTGGGCACGAAGTCCCAAATAGTGGAGGTTTTTACTTGGGTCCTGGTCAGCGTAGTTAACTCTTGGCCATAAACAGGTATGATTAGGATTCCTGTGCGGTACCCTGGCCCTTTTCTCTCCTCCACCGCCAACCAGCCCCTGTCGGTCCATCTCTTATGATCGCCTATTAGCAGCTCAATCATCAACACTCATGACTTTTTGAGTGCTTAGAAATTGCTCTTGGCATAGCATCTCTGAATGAATAATGTATGAGATGCCAGTGGCTGTCATTCAGAATTCTATACGTTGGGGACAAGACCTTGTCATCTTCCCTCCCTGTGTCACTGTTAGAGACGCTCCATAATGAATCTTCACAATACTGTGACCTCTTCTCCCCCCCCGCTGATTGTCTAACAAGTATAGTGGGGAATTGAGCAACGTGACTGCAGTGTGCTCTGACAGGCGCTGTGTCAGTCAGTGTCACACTTGTTTCCATATGGGAGTCTTTTGCCATGGTAACAGAGGAGTCAGGGTCACTGATGGGTGCAACTACGGAAAACTTTGCCAATTCCTGAATAAAAGTTTGCGTAGGGTAGAATTTATTCAAATTCAGAGCTGTGAGCGTTAAGCATCCTGTGGGTATCTCATCTGTTTGTTTTTATATTATTAATAACATTATGCAGTAAGTGTGTTCAAAGCAACCAGTGGCTTTGAACTGCACTCAAGCTTCAGGCTTTAACCCGCTTCAACAACTGGTAAAAATTTTTTTTTTTTTTTTTTAAAGAATCAGGTTTTCATTTTGCGACTCATGACTGTTCCGATTGTCCCCCAGACTACAGTGATGACCTGGAAGGAGATTGACAAAGAGTACCAGGGTCTGGTGAAACGCTCCGAGCAGCTGCTGTCATCCATGCAAAAGAAGAAGCAAGAGGAGGAGGAGAGTGAGAGGCTGAAGCACATTGAGGAGGAGATGGAGAAAGAGAAGAAGAGGAGGGAGAAGGAGGAGCAGAAACGCAAACAAGAGGAAGAGGATAGAAGACTGTAAGTAGCTGTGTTTCCATTACCCTTGGAAATTTGCAAAATCTAAATAACGCTATTAAAAAACTGGTAATGGAAACACCTGAGTTTAACCCCCCCCCCCCCCAAAAAAAAAAAAAAAACACTCAAATATCGATAAAAAAAGTTTTCACGCTTTCATGAGGTGGTTTTTCAGACGTTTCGATATTCTAATGTATCGCAAAAGTGCAACGGAAACACTTTTTCCGCAAGTATATGTCACAGGACGTGACGTAATTGACGTACTTGGTCACATGATCACTTCTCTTGGGGTGAAAATGGCAGTCGCTGTAACCATAACAACCATTGGCTGCTCGGACACAAGAACTACAGCCGCCATCTTGGAGTGGTGTTCAGGGTGATCCCTACAGTAGACGCAGTGAAGGTTTCATTTTATTATCTGTTAGTTTCTGAATATTTAAGTTGCTTTTTACAGATAAATATATTCTCTATTCTGTGTAAAAAGCACTACATACATTTATCATTTGTTATTGTTATTAAGCGCTGAGCATATTTACACTTAATATTTCGGCCTGACAATGTAAGGACCACATGTACAGACTCTTATAATGTTAACCAGCTGGTTTGTTTGACATGTTAGTGTCTTTAAAGAGTTCACCAGAGACTTTTACTGACGACAGAATTAGCCGATTCATTCACTCTAACACTATCAGGGTGATGGTCAGTCTGAAGCTCCGAAGGTGACAGCAGTGAAATGTCGTGGGATGATATTTAACGAGAGTTACGATGCTCCTGCCTACAACAACCGTCAACGGAAACGCGTTCAAAGCGCAAATATACTTTGTCGAAATTTTCGGAATATCGATATTGTTTTGAGAAAAACTGTGGAAACACAGCTAGTGATGGCAAGAGGAAAGTTTAGTCATCAGTGGTGTTTTGAATTATTTATTTGTTTTAATTTAATCAGTTATTTAACAAGTAATAATTGTTCATAAGACGCATAAAAATGTCTTTTTTTCTCCAAAACACTTTAGCAAAGCAGAGATGGAGCTGAAGAGGAAGCAAGACGAAGAGGATAGGAAAAAAAGAGAGGAAGAAGAAAAGGTTATCCAGGTTTGTACAACTTCACTTTTGAGATTTTTCTGTAGAAATGTTCATCTGCTCTAACACTTAACCTCTTCACCAGTGTTACGTTAGTTTTATATTGGACATTCATGTTTGATATTCAAACATAAAGACGGATATTCCTCACATGTCACAAGACTTTTTTTAAAAAAAAAAAAAGTTTATTGTACATTTTTAAAATAATTTTTAATTGGTAAAAAATGCATATAAAGACATTATTCTCTCTGACCATGTGACTTTATGATGTCAAAACAACCGTGTAAAATAAAAACTCAAATTCCTCACATGCCACAAGACTTGTTTTTGAAATATATTTAGTGTACATTTTTTAAATACTGTAATATTTAAATGAAAAAAAATGCATATAAAGCTATTATTCTCTCTGACCATGTGACTTACTGATGTCAAACCAACTGTGTTAAATAAAGATTGATATTCCTCACATGCCACAAGACTTCTTTTTGAAATATATACTTTGTACATTAAAAAAATAAATAAATCATTGGTAAAAAAAAAAATGCATATAAAGCTATTATATGCTGTATATTTAAAAAAAAAAAAAAAAAGAAGTCTTTTGGCATGTGAGGAAACCTAGTCTTTATTTCACACAGTTGGAGAATAAAAGCTTTATTTTGAATATCAAATGTGAATGTCCAGTATAAAACTAACTTAATACCGGTAAGTCTAGATACGTTTGTCTCATGTTTTGGTCTTAATTGAGGATCCTGACCCCCTCCTCAGCAGTAGCTAACTCTCCAAATCCTGCTTATATGACTATAATCAGGCAAATTCACTTTAATCCTAATCCTCTGTGGAGCTGGACCTCCATGCGATCAGTTTGATAATGCTGCTTAAAATACTCTGAGAATCTGAATGTCATGGTGAGACTAATTGAACTGTAAATACAAAACAAATAAGTAAATCAGAGTATTTCTCACTCAGACAATCCATTGCAGTAATATTTTATAACATGAAATACCTCTGTTGGATGAAAATAAAAATCTGATCACAAACACATAAATAGCAATATAAATATAAACCTGACACGACAAGTCTAACACTACAAATGACAAATAACCCCACATTTCCCTGACTTTTGTTTAAGTTTCTATTTAAATCAGAGGTGTCAAACATGTGGCCCGGGGCCCAAATCCGGCCCATGGGATGAGTTAGTGAAACGCAAAAATGACACTGAAGACATAAATCATTTTAGTTCAGGTTCTACATACAGAACAATTTAATCTCCAGTGGGTCAAATCAATAAAATACTCTCATAATGACGTTTTGTGGATATGGGCAGGAAATGTAGGAAAAATGGGGGAAGAAAAGTGACGATTGAGATTTAAAAAAAAAGTCATGACAATAAAAAAAAAGTTATAAATATGAGATAAAAATGCATCATTTTTAGAGAAAAAGTCAAAATTGTGAGATAATAGTCGTATAACTATATCATATAAAGTCAGTTATTGTCCTCCACTGTAAAGAGTATAAAGTACAGATATTTATATAAATATAAAGAGTATAAAGTACAGATATTTATATAAATATAAAGAGTATAAAGTACAGATATTTATATAAATGTAGAGTATAAACTACAGATATTTATATAAATGTGAGTATAAAGTACAGATATTTATGCAAAACTGTAGGGAGTAAAAGTAAGAAGTTGCCAGAAAAATAAGTACTCAAGTAAAATACAGATACCTAAAAAAAATCTACTTAAGTACGGTAACAAAGTACTTTTACTGAGTTACTTTCCACCTCTACTTATTTATTTATCTTTTTAAAGTGCGAAATAAAGAAATGTAGAAAAAAGAAAAATTCAAAGTATGTGCAACTTTCCCTAAAAGTTAAAAAGTGTTACTTAAACCTCTGCAGTGGAAACTAATCAAATGAAAAATTAACACATCACTAGTTGAGTTACTGATAAACAAAGGATTCCATCATCACAACGATCTGATAAAAGGCTGGTATGTACCAAGGTCAGCAGGTAACCGCTACAGGAGTGAGTCGGATGTGGTTGCCATTGGTAACCGAGCATCAAACTGACACCGACTGCTGGTGGTAGGTTACAGGTTACAGACGCCCGCTTTGCGACGAGCGGAGGTTGGGTTTCAGTGGAGTTGAGTCCGTTAGATAAGTTCAGTATCTGGTCCAGAGTGACGGTGTGTGATTGTGAGCATGACGTGAAGGAATCAATAGGAAAGCAGGTGCAGTGAAGCGTTGAGGAGCGGGCTCCATGTCATAAGGCCCAAAAGAATCACCTAGAGGTTATACGTGGATATGTTTGACTTTGAACACACCAGGAAAAAAAAAAAAAACTGTCTTTTATACGTTAAGATATGTGGAACTGGCAAACTGTTTCTACCCCAGAGCAATTATTACACTGAACTATAAAATAATAATAAAATAATTAATATACAATAAAATAATTAACACTGTACAATATAATAATAATAATAAAATAATCAACCATGTACAATATAATAGTAATAATAATAATAATAAAATAAAATAATCAACACTTTACAATAAAATAATAAAATAAAATAATCAACAATATACAGTAAAATAATAAAATTAAATAATCAACAATGTATAATAAAATAATAATAATAATAATAATATAAAATAATCAACCCTGTACAGTATAATAATAATAATCAACAATATACAGTAAAATAAAATAATGAACCATGTACAATGTAATAATAATAATACAATAAAATAACATACATTAACGAAAATCTAAAATGTATTTCTATTGTATTTGGGTGTTTCTATGAAGCTGGTCCCTAAACACTGTTTTCCCCACATTTATTTTTACTGTAAATGAATTTCTGTTTGTATTGTAACTGAATTTGGATAGAACTGGAATTTTTTTACTCAATCGATGAAAATAACCAACAGAATACTCAATTATAAAAATATTTGGTAGTTTCAGCCCTTCATAGTTGTATGTAGGGCTGTAATTATCCATACCTAGATGAAAGGTCTGGACATTTAAAAGATCAGCAGTGATGAGCAGATAGTTTTTTGGTGATGAGGCCAAAAAATGCTGATCGTTGCATCACTAGTGTAATGGTTGTGTATATGGATCTTATGTACAGATTTATAAACAGTATTTAACAGTATATACAGAATATGTTGGATGGGGATAAGGAAGGAAGTAGGTGAGGACAGAGAATGTTTGTGGGTCGTAGAATTGGTTGTGACATTTGACTGGTGTTTCAGAAAAAGCAGCGCTGTTGCAAAATCCCTCATGATTTATTTGTGTTTAAATGGGCAGGTTCTGCATGTAACACCAGTGGACACAAAGGTTGACACATGAACCTTGGAATGAGACTGACGTTCATGAAAACCTCACATATCTGGGTTAGAAAAAGCACTACGATCATCAAAGTAAATGTCTTTATAGTGTTACATATAAGACCATTTACAGACATGTTTTTAACACGTTGGTAGCTTTTTATGTTCCAATGGAGGTTCTGTTTTTCTCTCCAATATCGGGTTTAAAATTCATTAACTTTGGGATGGCTCAAAGCATTCATCGGAGGTCATCATTAGGTTTATCCTGGGGGGAAATATGTCCAAATTTGTCTTTTATTATTGATTCTCCAAAGCTGGAAAAGAGCCAGATACCAAAATGAAGCCAGTGTCATAGAAGCGTTGACCTGTCACTGTCCTCTGCACTTAAAGGTATGAATGTGTGATTTAACAGAATGAAAGAGGGCTGGAGTGCATGTGTTTTTGTTTATTAGTTTTTTATTCCCTTTATTTATTTACCGTATTTTCCAGACTACAGTATAGGGTTGTCAAAAAAATCGATTTTAGATACTAAATCGATATTGACCCTTGGTATCTAATTAGATACTAAGTTGCTGGAAAATCGATTTTTGTTTTTATGGCGCGTCGCCGCTTTTTTGTAGCGGGTAACGTTAAGAATTCTAAACAGGCATCAACGGGGTCAGCTCTGGCACAGCCGTAATGCCGGCGTGTAAGTTAAAGTCTCTTTTTTTCTCCAGCTGCCTCTGACAGCACACGGGATGACGCCAGTGCGACCACAGACCTATACACTATTTCTATAGGTCTGTGATTGGACCATCCGATGCAACTTTGCTTTTAAAGGCCTCGATATAGTCGAACGTCTATGCGCGCGGGCGGCAGCCAGGCGGTAGCGCATAGTATCACGTTACCACCACGGAGGCCACCGTGAGCATGTCAGCCTATCATTTTTGACGTGCGCGCTGCTAGTCCCGTATGGCAAGCCAAAGTGTTCACATAGCCACGCGTTACAGAACGCGTTCTAGCACTATACCGTACCATACTATACCGTACTATACCATACCATACCGTCCCGTACCATACCATACCATACTATACCATACCGTACCATACTATACCGTACTATACCATACCGTCCCGTACCATACCATACCATACTATACCATACTGTACCATACCATACCATACTATACCATACCGTACCATACCATACCATACTATACCATACCATACCATACCATACCATACCGTACCATACTATACCGTACCATACCATACCATACTATACCATACCATACCATACCGTACCATACTATACCGTACCATACCATACCATACTATACCGTACCATACTATACCGTACCATACTATACCGTACCATACTATACCGTACCATACTATACCGTACCGTACCGTACCATACCATACTATACCGTACCGTACCGTACCATACCAGCTCATACAAAGTGTTGCACACCCACAAGGCATAAAACACAAAACAGAGAAAGAACAAGGCAATAAAATACATCTAAAAATACATATAAAAGTGCTAAAACTACACAGATTTTAAAAAAAAAATTATAAAAATGTTCACACAATAGAAGAACTAAAATCAATGAGCCACTGAGTCAAAGGTCAGGGAGTAAAAATATGTTTTAAAAGGAGTTTTAAAAATTGGCCAGTGTACTTCTACTTAAGTACAGAGTACTTTTGCTGCCTCTGTCTATTATAATATCACACTGATAAGACAAACCCAGCCTTCTACCTCCTGTCGTACAAATGTGTACATAAGCAGTATTTTTCTGTGCATGTTCTGCTTTAATGCTTCCTCTCATCTGTAAATTCAGCGCTCTCTCCCTTCTGAGCCTTCGCTTGGTTGGTTCGCTCATAAGATTTGATTGATGTTTTTTTAAAATCTCACCAAGTTTCTCCAAACTACACTAAACTAAACTTTCCATGGATGTACTATTCTGTCTTTTATTCTGTCTATACTCGCACCTGTCATTTCTTCACCACTGTTTGTTCCATTTACTTACACTGTACTGTCTGTTTTCATTACTTAACTTGTCTTTCTTTGACAAGTACATTACACTAACACAAATATACCTGCATTTTTAGCTTGTTTTTCTCCTCACCTGCTTCTCTTATAGTTTTTTTTTACTTACTTTAATGTCAGATTTTGTTTTATTTATTTTTTTACTTTTTTCCATGTCCAGTGCAGAGGTGGAAGTAACTAAGTACAAGTACTTGTTTTTAGGTATCTATACTTTACTTAAGTATTTATTTTTCTGGCAACTTTTTACTTTTACTCCCTACATTTTTGTATAAATATCTGTACTTTATACTCTTTACATTCTCAGAACAGACTCATTACTTTTCTCAAACTAGACAAATGTGACCGTATTAAAAATATGTCATAAATCACAAATTGTGACGGACTATATCATAATTTTACCTTTTATCTCATAAATTATCCATTTATTATCTCATAATTATGACTTTTTTCGCATAATTTTGACTTTTCATCTTATGATTTATCTTTTTTTTTTAATTATGCCTTTTTTTTAATCTCCTATTTAGGACTATTCATTTATTTAACCTAAATGTCCTGTCCATACCCACTAAACTGAATACTGTGACCCAATAAAACACATCATCTACACAGTATCTCACTTTTAAAGACTTTATTTGTGGATACTTTTAATTTTTTTTCCTGCTTAAATAAGTATTATTTCATCCATAGCAAAAAAAAAAAAGCAGTTGTACTTTTTATTTTATTACAATTGAGAAATTGTACTTTTTCACTTGTACTTAAGTGAAGGAGTTGAATCAGTACTTCTACTTTTACCTGAATATTTTTCCACATACGTAGCTGTACTTGTACTTACGTTCAGAATGTGAGTACTTTAACCACCTCTGGTCCAGTGACAGTTTTCCTCTCGTCATACCCTCGACAATATTCTTTTCACTGGCCACAAAAATAATGCTTGTTTTCTTGTAGTGATATTATATGCACCCAGCCAGCCCATCATACATCTACAGACATTTTTTTATTTGCCCAAGGCCAGTTGGACATTTGCAAGTCATTTTCTTGTTTGTAGCAGCGAGACAGTTGACAGCAGGCTGTCATAAGCCACATGTCTCAGGAGAGATTTTGGCAAAGTTTGTTTATCAGCAGCTCAAAGATGCACCAGAAACTTTGTAAGGGTGTCTGCTGGGACTTTGATGGCATTTGCACTGTGTTCTCTGCTATTTTCTGCCATGTCAAAGGTTACAGTAGCATTGTGTCTTGCTCTCTTCCAGGTTTTTATTTTTGGATTATGGTGACTTTCAGTCTTATCAGATTAGTTACTGTACTGCACTGTGGGTATTTTTGTTATAAAGGATAACTTTGCTCAAACTAAAGACTCTTTTAAGTTCTGTAATGATCGTTACAGCCGTCTAATAGAAGCAAAAAATTTGATGGATTACAGCCTCAAAATCACTGAAGCTGAGAATTAAAGTTATTAAAGAGACACATGCACGGTGTCAATGAAATCTGCTTGCAGTGGCTAAAGTAAAGTTCAGACTTTTTACAATGAAGTCTTTTTAGTTTTGAGTTCTCTGAGTGAATCTGGTCATGTATAAGACTTGCTGATTGGACTGTTCCACAACATGAATAATATATCTTCTGCTGCAGAGGTATTCATATTTTAAGCTCCTCTGAGAAAACCATCCATTGTGGACTTCATTAGGGGATTTTTTTTTCATAGATACTAGGATAAGAGAAGTATATTTATTCATGTATTTCAATATCTGTGTAAATATGCCACTGTCTACAGCCAGGGGGTGTGGACACTCCTGAGAAGGGCAAAGCACATGGGGATGGAGGAGGGGGAGGGGTCCTGAGTGACATCATCATGTCTGTTGTACATCACATTATAAACCACTTTGCATACCCCCCCACCCCCCACCCCACACACACACACACACACACACGCACATACACACCCCACCTTGGAGATTTATTTTCAGGGTTAGCAGGTACAGTAGTCAACAACATTCATGTTTTAACTTTGAGAGAGAGAGAAGGTGACGTTGCCATAATTAGGGAGGTTGTTTTTTCACCCCCTCCCCCCCGTCCAAGTGTATCTCCAAATTTTACCTTGCATGATGGGGTGAGGGGAGCTCACTTTCACTTTCTCTCAGCTTTATCTACAGAACTATATAACCCACCATGTCATCCTCATGTAGATCTGTCACTTTACTTTTAGAAAGATATACCCTCCATCCAACTGATTTTTTTTTCAGACATGGGGGGGGGGGCATTCATTTCTTTTTGATTGAGTTTTTACTGAAAACACTAACATAATGGGCACAATGCAGTCAGACAGCAGACCTCCACCAAGACTTAATAGGGCGTCATGTGACGTCAATAGGTGACATAAGTGTCGACCAGTTTGATATCTGAAGGTCAGACCATGTGAATGGGTTAAAAAGTAAGATTCTCTTGTTTGAATCCTGAGATATTACCACTGATGTCTTAGATGTTGACCTTTAGTGTGACCTTGACCTTTGACCTTCATTGCTCAAAATCTAATGGGTTCTTCCTTGACCCATTATCTATCATTCCTGAAAGTTTTGTCAAAATCGGTTCAGACCTTTTTGCGTAATCCTGTTGACAAACAAACAAACAAAATAAATTTACTGTACTACCTCCTCAGCAGAGGTAATAAAGAACACAGACCCTCATCTCATTAAGAACTTAAGTCAAAACCAAGGAAAACGGGCATATACCACATTTCACAGATGAAAGGAAAAATAGTTTTTTTTGTTTCAGTCACTTTATTTCAGTCTCTGTCATTGATCTTTTGGGGGTCGAGAGTTGAAAAGTTTGGGAGTCCCTGGTTTAGGCAGCAGAAGTGTTTATTGTTTGTGTACGTGTGTTTACAGGCAGAGCTGGAAGTCCAGTTGGCTCTGGAGCGGGAGGAGCAGGTTCAGCGTGCCACCATACTGGAGCAGGAGAAAAGAGACAGGGAGTTAGCCATGAGAATCGCCCAGAGCGAAGCCGAACTGATCACTGAAGAGGCGCAGATGGACGCAGGCCTGCGCAGGTACACAACCACCCCTGCACTGTGTGAACTGTTAACACACCATTTTATACTTAGAATGTCAATAGAGTTTATATTACTAGGAATTTGGATTACTGGTTTAGTGCATACATGGAGTAGGTAAGAAGCATGTAGTGAAAAGATGAAAGAAAATGTAATTTAATAAAAAAAAAAAAAAAGAATAATATAAATAAACAAGTGAGGTGTGCTTCTATGAAACTGGGTTCATTTAATTCAATTCAATTTTATTTATAAAGCCCCAAATCACAACTAAGTCGTCTCACAGGGCTTGACAGAAACACAATCAACTACAGAGAATCATCCCCTGTCCTTACACCCTCCTTCTCTGCAAGAAAAAACTTCAAAACCCAGTGAGAAAAAGAAGAAAAGTTGAGGAGAACCACACTGAAGGACAGATCCACTCCCATGGACGGACAGACTAGAGATGAATGTCCATTTGTAAAGGAGGGGGGGGCAGGTCCATCCACCAGAAAGGTGAGGGAGGAGGTCCAGGGTCATAGGTCAGCTCAGGGCATAAGCGAGTCACCGCAGATCCTGTCGTCCATGGCTCCCCACGCAGACACTGCTGAGATAGCTGGGGAGTGGGGAAAGGGGACACCAGGTGACTAGCCATGAACAGACTTGTTATGTAAGATAGGTTATAGAAATAGGTTATTTAAATCCTTGACCAGCTTTTTAGACCCCATAATAAAAGAGAAATTTAGACATATTTCCGTCCATTGTGTACCTATTAATGGCCTCAGATAAATGAAAGAAAAAAATAATAATCATTTAACTGTTGCTCATCGCCTTCTTAAAATGAATGCAATTGTATAAGAAAATATAGGGCCAAAATTAGGAGAAAAAAAACTACCTCTGAGTTAGTTATTTATTGAAAATAAATGAATAAAAGGTAAAAAATTAATACAAATAATAAATATATTTTTTAAATTATTAAATAAATAAATAATACACTTTTATATATCTATACAAATAAATGAAAATAATTGTAAGACCTGCGATGTGACTATTGTGACTACTACATTACGATGTCGATGCTCAAACAACATATTGTGCAGTTCTACTTCATAACATTCATCTTCATCTGGTTTGAATTTTTAGCAAATCTGTCCTGTTTCATAGAAGCACCCAGAGTTATAATGGATCATTAAATTAAGCTTTAAAAAAAAAAAAAAGAATGTCAGGACGTGTGTGTAACGTGTGTCTTGTCACTGTGTTCTCTCCCAGTGATGTGTATTTCTCAGATCTTCCTATCTCCTCATCCTCAGCCAGAGCCATGTAAGCCATCAGTAAAGCCTGTTGTTCCACTCATGTCTAAACGTAGCCACCGAGCACCGACCATGACTCACCCACTCCTTTACTGTTCAAGCTCTATCGTAGACCTGCATCCTTTAGCTGCTTCGAATAGATCAAATAGACAGAAACCCTTTGATTATAAGAAATTAACACTCAAATTACATAACGCAATCTAACCCAGGGTAAGTATGTGTGATTTTGTCTTATTGCAGAAGGAATCCAGCATCAGGATGAACCACATGATTCGTCTGATCTATCTGCTTCAATCTTATCTCTGCCTATTTCCGTGCCGGTGAACAGCACAAACTCTGAGCTTGACTATTTCTGTGTTTTCTCTCCTCCTTTTCCCCAGAGTGACTGTCTGGTAATTACAAGACACGCTGTATTTCTTTTAGGTCTTAACTAACTCAGCCCAATTCTAACTTTAATCTCATTAGCGGCCTCTAATTGCTGTGTTTAAACATTTTGCTATTAGAGGAGATTGTAGTGAAATGAACTTAAAAATAATTAATATGATTATGACTTTTTAGAAACTCTCTCCTGGCAGCCCATAATACATTAGTTGAAGAAATGCATGAAAAAGGCAAAAACTAGAAAAATTCAACAGTAAGGTTCTTTTTAGTAGTACTCACATTCTGTATTTAAGTAGAAGTACATGTACTGGTGTGAAAAAATATTCTGGTAAAAGTAGAAGTACTGATTAAACTCCTTTACTGAAGTTTAACTTCTCCATTGTAATAAAGTAAAAAGTAAAACTGCCTTTTTTTCCCCTTTTTCTATGGATTTAAGAAGGAAAAACCTGAAAAAATTTCAAAAATATCCAAAAATAAAGCCTTTACAAGTGAGTAACTGTGGAGATTATGCATTGTATTCGGTCGTGGTCCTCAGTTTATTGGGTATGGACAGGAAATTTAGGAAAAATTCAAAAGGCATACTGTAAATAGGACAGCATAATTATGAGATTTAAAGAAAATGTAAATCGTGAGATAAGTCAAAATTATGAGATAAAAAAAATTAATAAATAAATCAAAACTATTTGATTAAAGTTAAAATTATGACAAAGAAGTCATAATTATGAGATAAAAAATGTATTATTATGAAATAAAAAGTCAAAATTTGATTTACTGAATTACAACTTGTTTTTGATACTGTCACATTTGTCTAATTTGATAAAGTAATGAGTCTATTCTGAGAATGTAAAGAGTATAAAGTACACATATTTATACAAAAATGTAGGGAGTAAAAGTAAAAAATTGTCAGAAAAATAAATAGTCAAGTAAAGTACAGATACCTAAAAAAAAATCTACTTAAGTACAGTAATGAAGTACTTTTACGGAGTTACTTTCCACCTCTACCGTAGTATTTATGAGATAATATTGACTGTACAGATTAAAAAAAGCACATTTTATTTTCAGTAGAAACGTTTAATTTTCTGCCTTAACAAACAAAATGCTAAATCAGCCCTTGTATAAATGCTGGGTCTGCCATTTCTGTTCAGTGAAATTTTAAAAAGCCAAAAACAAAGCCCAAAGCTCTGTATATTATTTTGATTCTAATACTTTCTTCTCTTACTGTTCATGTCAGCATCAATAGAATATAAGTCAAGGTTAAGTTTTTTTTCTATAGCAACGACATAAAATCTCCAAAGTGCTGTGCAAGGATATAGGTACAAAATAAGATAAAGTAATAAAAATACATAAATATAGAAGATAATATATACTAAAAATAATAAAACAGATACACAATAAAAAGATGAATACAATACAAAAACACAACCAGAAAATAAAACACATACAAGTCACACACTCGTATTAAAGGCCAATGCAAATAGGTGTGTATTTAAAAGAGATGTAAAGTTCTACATGAACTGTGTACATGTGATGTGAACATTTCACAGCCTTGGATCCGCTACAGAAAAAAGCTCTGATGCTTTTTTGTCTTCAGATGAGGACGTATTCTGTTTAAAATCAGAGGCTATGAAATAACCATATAATGACTTAAATGTGCTAAAAAAGTTATGAATTACTGGTGAATCCTCATGCAAAAAGAAATAATCACAAATGATCCACAATGATGAAGATATAAAAAAAAAGAACTATGTGGAAAAATAATTCAGCATTTAAAAACAGTCGAGCAAAGTGAATCTATATGATTAAAAAAAGAAAATGTATTTGAAGAGGAACAGGATGAAGTTCAGTGTATATACTTTTACCCTGACGTTTTACTGACCATTCATTCCCCTGTTAGTTTAATGAATCTTATACACATCAAAATCAATTCTGACGAAGCCTGCACAAAACACAAAAATCCTAAACTTTTTATTATATTCAGAATATTTCTCACAAAGATGGACAATCTTTTCTTGATGAAAGTTGAAAAGCTCATCCTATAGTTGGCATCATCCTGGTTCATAATAATAATAATAATAATAATAATAATAATAACTTTTTGTTAATTGCTCCTTTAAAAATTGAGTTTATAAAGTGGTTTTACAGACAAAGCAGAAGGGCACAACAGCAGGATGCCCAGGAGTCAAAACAACCACAGTGGGTGAAACAGGAGGACAGAATTAAGCTGAAGCAAAACAAGAGGCACTAAAATACAGAAAAACACAACACAGTAAAGAGATAAGAATAACAAACTGGAAAAACATGGCACTCTGAATACATTTAAATATATGGAAATAGAAAAGGCAGGGATTGCACAGACAAAACCTAAAATCATTAAAGAAATATATATATATATATATATATATATATATATATATATATATATATATATATATATATATATATATATATATATATATATATATATATATATATAAAAGTTTGCTTAAGGAGCGCTACCTGGACTCAAAATGAAGTAATAATAATTAGAGGTGCTCTATTGGATAGGAAAATAGCAAAAAGAAAGAAAAATTCCAAGGCACTCTCTTATAAGTGAAGATAAAAAAAGCCTTTATTAAACTGGCTTGGTTACCAAAACCTATAAAAACATATAAAAGCCAGTTTAATAAAGGCTTTTTTTATCTTCACTTATAAGAGAGTGCCTTGGAATTTTTCTTTTTCTTATTAGCAAATATTAAAAAGACAGCAGCACATAAAGGCAAGTTTATAAAATGTGCTTTAAGAAGTGATTAAAATATGTCTCAGATTCAACAAACCTCATCTTTTTAGACAAGCTATTCCAAAGATAAGGAGAAAACACCTTTAGATTTAACATCTAAGGCCTCGTACGTCTATAACATGTCAGATATGTGTAGCTATAATCATGAAAAATATATATTAAACCATCAAAAGTCATCAAAAACAATGATTATGCAATCAAATACTAACTTCTGTGTGTCATTTGACTAAAACAGACAGAAAAGAAAACCTGGAATGAATAAAAGAACAGTTTTTGTCAGTAGACGACATATAGATATTGATGGAAGAACTGAAGTGATTTTGGTTTTTATTTATAAAATATATATATTTGTGTGTGTGTGTGTGTGTGTGTGTGTGTGTGTGTGTGTATGTTACTATTGTTATTGTAATTATTATTTTAGTTTTTTTCACATTATATGATACAAGATTTGGGGACACAATGAACCGATAGTGACCCCTATACCAACCTAATGAGAAAACCAGTAATAAAAAATAAATGCATGTATTTAGATGAAAATCTATAGAATTTAGAAATGTGATCAGTACGATTAAAATTAATTCTAAAACACACAGGAAGCCAGGACTGGAGTGATGTGATAAAACAAGTGTTGAAGAACTCTATGGTCTGACTAGGACTAAGATGTGTGTGTGTGTTTAGTTTATTGTCCCACACACTGACTGAACAATGGTTCCTATTGTTGAACAGTTAAAGTTTAAACTGACAGCGTTCCTCTGATGAGCCAGGATGTAATTTGATCAATCAGTGTGTGTAATCTTATCAGCGCTGGCTCTGGCATCCAGAAGGAGCCACGTTGTCATCTGGTCTCTGCCAACGAAAAGGAGATTTGCCTCCAAAAGCCGCCTGCGTTTCATGTGCACGCCACAGTATTTAACCCACATAAAAGCGGCTGAACCATTCACACTGGCTGGAACTGCTGGCATAGCGGCTAAAGGACAACACCCCCGCCCCCTTTTTTTTCTCCAACCATCCAGTTCCTGTTCCTCTTCTGCCCAGAGCAAAGTCCTGGCCATCACTTCACTTCCGCTTCTGTTTTTTTTTTTTCTCGCCCGCAGCTAAATTAAAGCCTCAGCCCTTGATCATAACTTTACACACTGGTGCTCGTGTCTTTAAGCCAAGAACGCGACTAAGATCCTGAATCAGTTTCATCCTTTCAGTCAGTATGAATAATAAATGGAAATGGTAATCTGGTAATTATTCGTAGATCAGTAATCCTCTGCTCTGAGACATAAGCAGCTATTGCGACTGTAAATAGAGAAGGTAAATCCTTGGTATTATTGAATTAGCCGCCTCTACGCAGCAGGGAAGCTGTAAAATGCAACTGACACAAAGTCCAACCCGCAGCTGTAGTCGGTTCAGTACCAGAGACTGCACACAATCAGTGATTCAAACTAAGGGGTAATGCATTCATTACATCTTGTTTTGTGGAGATTTTGTTTTGTTTTTTAACCCGTAAACAATCTCAGTGCGGCAACTTGAACATTCCTGCAGATTTAAGTAGGCATCTGCCATGTAGTCACATTAGCATGCATCATATTAAGTGGAGTTGAGATAGTTGGCTTCAAGTGCAAACCAGCTCTGCAGCTCATCTTCCCCACTGACCGGCCTCTAATGTGAATTTAATCAGCTGAGACAATGAGGAGGGCCTGGAAGAAGAGAGGCATCTGTTTTCATTTCTCATCACAGACGCTTCAACTACTTAATTCTGTGTTTCTCTTAATGATAATGAATTCTGTCTGCCAATCAAATTCTGCAATTTTTATAATCAGTATGTGCTTTAAAACTCTTCCATCTACAGCTGGGTAATATAATCCAGATTCTAGTGGTCTATATGTATGTTTGTTTGCAAGACTAGACCCTTTATGTTTGTAGCTTAATATAGATGTTATTATATCTTTTCTATAGTAAAGATTTTTATCAATATAGGTTTTTTATTTGGAGTACCTTACAGTTGCAGAATTTAATACATTTTAGTAGTATATCTATTTATCTATCTATTATCTATCTATCTATCTTCAAGGTCATCATATATGACCCATTTGGATGTACAGAGGCTTCATAGTTACCATGGAAATCATCTACTTCACTTGATTCACCAGTAAAACCCATGGGTGGATGGAGACACTTGTTTTTATGTTCAGTTAATGGTAACTTAGCTGAAAACGTCACATTTTTTCACACAAGTTTTCTGAATTTTTATGAACATCTACAAGATCTGTAAATGAAATATAGGAAAATACATGATTTTACTAAAAAACAAAACCTAAAGTAAAGAGGATCACATTACAATAAATGGTGATAAACTATCCAAGGGATGGTAAATATACTGAATCTTTAATTTGGGAACTGACACAAAAGTAGTATAGTTTATTTATGGGTTGTTATTCAGAGCATTTGATTTTGATTCATTTATATCTAGCTTATTCCTTTTACTCATTGTCTACCATAAGTAATTAATTTGTCTAGATTTGTTGCATTTGCATGGTACATATTGACTTCCCACTACTTTTTCCACACAATTTTAGATGGATCATTACAACATTCACAGTGTTGTAAAGACAGTCATTTATGCATAAGTGATTATTTTGTTGTAAAGTTCAGACTGTAATTCAGAAGTGTACACACAGTTAATAAAAGTCTCATCTCAATACTCGCTGCGGCACTTCTAACTGCAAACAATCTATAATTTTCTCTCTAGTGAAGCGTTCCAGCTGTTGTTTTACTGCTCCTACAGTATTGAAATATATGAAAAATTCATACAATACAGAGAATAAACCAGTGCAGCCAGTATATTTCTCTGCACTAAATAGATCCAATATAAATGTCTAATAGGCTGGGACAATATGTTTTTATGCAGATTTGATTCTTTTAGGATTTTTTTGGGTGCCGATTCCATTTAAATTGGGATTCTTCGATATTCCATTTTTTTGGCTTGCCTTTTTAAACACCAGACCAGGTGAAAAAGCTGAATGATGATGCCTCCAGATCATATCAGGAGCCATATTTCCCCAAAGAATACACATAATATGTGAGTCAGTTCAAATTTATCCAGCAGTAATATATTTGAACCAGACTTTGGGAAGTAAACTGCTCCATTTATCTGCACACAACACAAACAGGAGCCTTTAAATGAACATACTTCATAATAAAGTGAACTTTAAAGTGTACATGTCCAGCTCTGCTCTTCCCTTCTGTTACAAAGACCACACACTTTAATTGTTGTTGATTATTGAACTATATTTATTCAGGAAGAACTCATTTTCTCTAAGTTTTCAGATATCCTGCGCCGTGAACGCAACAGAGATGTTACTACGGTCCTGAACGCACCAAACTCCGTGTTAAGAATTAGCTGCTGTGTTTTCGCTAATCACCCTCTTTTTTTCCAACTCTAATTCATATACTCCTGGTTTATTACTGTGTGTAAATGACACAAGGTGAGAATAATAACACAATACAGTTGGAATAGATATTATCATAGTGTATTTTTTATCTGTGCATAAGTTAATGCTGTTTAACGCTGGTGTTTGTTTAAGCTAATACGATATTAAGCTAGCTGTGTCTGTGCCTTCACTGAGGTGATTTATGTTTATTCCATGACACATATTATACAAATGAGTGACTCATATAGTCGTCTACTGTCTTTGTATGCGGTAATTTTTCCCACCCGGCTTAAAATTAACCATATAAATATGGGAAAATCGATTTCAAAATCCTAAATAAATAAATCAATCCTGATACATATGTGAATCGACTTTTTTTCTCCCACTCCTAATGTCTACCGCGTGATTTTTCCTTTTTATTCTACGGCCCTAGAACGTTGCGGCAGCTCAATTGACATTGTCAGGCTTCAGCGGGCCAATGGCAACGGGTTTTGTCACTTCAGATTCACGGTACTATATCACTCCGCAGGTAGTTCGGTCACTTTGAAAGTAAATATTCGCTACGTTGTAACGGCTATTTTGTCCAATCTGTTATAGTAGTAGCAGTAATAAGATGTAATAACCGTAGAATAAATTGTATAAACTCACACTTAGTTTCTGAACTTCATCCCCGCTACACGACCTTGCAACACTTGCGGCTTATGCTTACACTTCCACCCACTTTTCATCTGTTCTTTGCCACAGGGGTCCTCAGGTGCAGGCGACCAAAGCTGCTGCCGGTGTGAAAAAGTATGACCTCAGCAAGTGGAAGTATGCTGAGCTGCGAGATGTCATCAACACTTCCTGTGGTGAGAATTATCAAACACACCCAAGTTCAGCATGGTGTCGCTTTAAAAAAAACCCAAAAAAACAGCAGATCGGCCATTACAGCTGCTCGAAAAAGATGCACAATCCACTTCTGTGCCCTCATTCATTTGCAATTTATTTGAAATATTTTGCCTCTTTGTGGTGTAATTTCAGCCGCTCATGTTTGGTCGCTTCTGCCACCCCCACCCTCCCCGAAGCAGGAGTTTTTCACTTGTTAGATTGTAATTTTACTCAGTAAATTTTAGGCAGACGACAGAAAGTGGCCATCACAAACTGAGACTGCAGCTGTACAGAGTGTGAACGCAAGATGGCTGGAGATTCAAAAGGAGGGCCCAAGGATGTTCCCACAGCTGCTGCAGTTCATCAGCAAGTGTTTTAGTGGTGGAGAGAGGAAATTATGGCCATTATGAAAGATGGCAGACTTACACACTGCCTAGTTATTTCCCAGCCAACCTCCCCTCAGTCAGCATGAAAAGCAGATGCCAATCCACTGACTCCCCCACCGATGCCTTTATAATTGCCACTGTATGCGGTGCAGTAATCTAAGCAAGGGGTTCTGATATCCCCTGTGGGATTCCAAGGGCATCTGTATAATTTCTGGAACCTATTTGCTTTGGTGGTGATACCAACAAGCTGTGTTTGAAGTCGAACTGTCGGTCTTGTGTTTTCTAAAGGCACTGGACGCAGCAAAGGTCGACCCCAGAGTCCTAGAAAACAATCGCATCCCATGTTCACAATTTCTCAATTATCATTATACTTCTGTAGCCTGGTCGGCCATTCGTCTTTCTAAAATAGAAATCCATGTGGAATCCAAATATAAAGGTGGGACTAACAGGCACTGAGTAAGCCAAACACAGATAAGACACATTTGACACTTTTGTCAGAGAAACTTGAGAATACAGGGTGTAGTCTATAATTAAACCTTTATTTTTGAATCCAGTCAATAACTGAGACAGTAGTAGTAGTAGGTTTGCAGACTTGGAACTACAGAAGAGGATTAGGGCCAATGGAAGAGCATATAAAGAATATACATTTACTTTTACTCCCTAGATTTTTGCATAAATATCTGTACTTTATACTCATTTGTTCCTTGTGACACTCCCAACATGTCATGAAATTTTCATCAAAATCTGTCGAACTTTTTGAGTTATCTTGCTAAATAACAGACAAACTCTGGCAAAAACATAACCTCCTTGGCAGAGATAATAATAATAAATATATATATATATATATATATATATATATATATATATATATATATATATATATATATATGGCCTTCATTTTTATTATTTTTTCTTTCAGTGCTAATCCTCTCCTGTATGGATCAGAGTTTGACTTGTGATAAAAAGAAGTTGCTGCATATGACGCATTATGAAACACCCACTCCCCAGAATAGTTTGGTCAGTATATAATAGACTGTGCAGATTTCACAGTGACTGACCCACTTCCTGACTGTTTTCGAAGTCTTGAATGTACTGTGGGGAAAAAATGGATAGATGGCCAGGCTAATATTTCTGTAACAACAATAATTAATAGAAAATGAAACAAAATACATTTTAAAATATATCTTTTTATTGTCGTATTACGAGGAATTCTGCTTTCTGCATCACAATTTGGTGCTGACGACCAATTCAGACTCACCTTTCAGTACAAACTTTGCTTTGAAAAACATCAGGCTGTGAGAAGCAGAAGTTAAAAACGGAGCTGAGAAAATGCATGTGGAATTAGTTAGCACCAAGTAATTAATTTGATTTGATTATAACAGTGATGATATGATGAAAATGGAGCTATGTTTTTACATTTTCCATGACTTGCATTCATCATTCATGATTTACTAAACAGGATTGCCATTTGTTGTTTCCGTAAAGTGTCCTCAAGGATGGATATGTAATAAAAAATAATTCAGAAATTATGAAAAGGCTCACAAATTAGTCTCAGAGGTGATAAAATGTATGTGAAACGGAAAATAGATAATTGTCAGTTTATATGAAAAACCAGATCTCTGACTAATATTAATCATATTCATTATTCGCAAAACTCAAGTGACATGAAGTGTTAATAGGATGCAAGAAAACAACGACTTGAACAAACTTTGCTAACAGTTTTTTCTGTCAAACTCATTTTAGTTCAGGTGCCACATTCAGTCTAATATGGCATATAGTGGGCCGCACCAGTAAAATAATATAAATAATCGGATAAACATTTATAAATAATGTCAACTTCAGAGTTTTCTCTGTTTTGGAGCACAAATAAAAGTCATATTCCACCATGAAAATGTTTACATCTACTAAATGAAATTGAACTTAACATGAACAAAAAGATATTTACAACCTGAAAATCCTTAAGAAAAATAAGTGATATTACACATAAGTTTATCATTTATTCATGTGCGTCATAACTTAGATGTGGATTTACAAATGCACACATTTAATAATAATAATGATGATAATAATAATAATAATGATAATAATAATAATCAATGTGGGTTTTCTCTGGGTACTCAAGTTTCCTCCCACCATCCAAAAACAGGGTTAATTGGATAGGTTAATTGGTTAATCTAAATCACCCATAGGTGTGAATGTGAGAGTGATTGTTTGTCTATATATATTCAGCCCTAAGATGAACTGGAGACTCATACAGGGTGACCTCTGACCTCGCCTTCACCCATTGTAGCTGGATTAGGCCCCCAGTGACCCCCACGACTCCAGTGAGGGTAAAGCAGGTGCAGATGACGAGTGACAAGTGATAATTTTTAACAATAATTAAAATTATTTTAGTCGACTAAAATGAAAATCATTAAATTAATTAAACTAAATAAAAAATTTCTGACAAAATTAACAGTGGATGATTCTTTATGGACAGAATTCTGACACAGTTTAGCTTCAGATCAAAGTGCAGGCAGTATCAATAGGCCTTGCGCCCGACGTGGGACGCGGTGAAGGCCTAATAATAATCAGAATATTGGTAAAATTCCACATACATTTCAGGTTATTCACATTTTTTATAACATGCTAGTACTTGTATTTATTTATTCATCCATTTATTTGTTTTTTTTTTTTGTTTTTATTTTTACACTGAAACAAAAAAAAGGTTTTGGTCATTGTTTCTCATCATTATGATCTGATCCATTTTAGATTGGGTTCATGCCAAATGATTTAAATTTCTTTAATTATTAATTCCTTCTGTGTCATTTTTGCATTTCACAAATTCATTCCAGGGGCCAGATTGGACCCTATGGTGGGCCGGATTTGGCCCCCAGGCCTTATGTTTGACACCTGTGGTCTACACTCTGTCGTCCTTTTACATCCCAGGAAAAAACAATCAGTGGCTGCAATTTTTATTGATACACTTGTGGAAATAACAATAAAAGGCTTTAATCTATGTTATCCATCATTAACTGGCAGCTCCTGGACCACGTCTGGCCTCTCATCCAGCCTATGGAATGTGAACAAAATGCGAAAAACTAAAAGTAGATTTGTAATTTAACATATGATGCAACCACTAAACAACTGCGACAAAGGTAATTTTAGGAATAATGTATGTTCCTAAATATGTATCTGACTGGCTGGTTATGCATCCTACTGTCATTTATTGTTAGACTAAACAGCCTTTTTGTGCTAAAAATGTGCATAAAAGCATGAAAACCGGCTAAAGTTGGTTCATATTTCTTCCATATTTCCGTTCATTCCTGCATTCTTCCTTATATTTCTGGAAGTGCTCCATTTATCATTGAATGCCTCCATAGAATAAGACTAAGTGTTTTACGTCATATCCATTTAAACATTCAAGGAGTGCGTCAGTGGCATTGTCAGTGTCCTTCCATTTGTCTCCGTTATGTTTAATATCACTTTTTTTTCCACTGTTTCCAGTCAGATCAATATGAAACTGTGGATGTATTGTTAAACTGAAGGTTGTTTAGATAGACAGAAGTGTTGCTTATAGAGTTGGTTTGTGGTATTTTTGTAAATACATAAACTACAAATGCGATGCATATTCACCAGAGCAAAAAAAAAAAAAAAAATCAGATGAAAATCGCATATCTCCAGAAGTCAGTGATTGTTCATCTAAAATCTAATATGACGTTTCAATCAACCAAATAAATCCTGGTTTACACTAATGTTAAAATTAGTAACACCATCGCTTATGTCGGGCATATTTGACCATTTATAATATCCCTGATAAAATACAGTTTTCATCAATTTATATAAAAATACAACACTGTATGTCAAAGTATAGTATTTTTCTTTAATTTCCCAATATCAATATACAAGATCACATAGAATAACTTTTTTAAAAAAAAAGTATGTACCATGAAGGACCCTTTAACTCCTGAGACTTAACCAGTTCCACTGTAAAAAATTAAATAGGATAAAATAAGCAACAAAAACTGCCAAAGTGATCAGTAATACGAACAAAAATTAATATTAAACTAACTAAATAATATGTAACATGAACAAACTAAGACAGTAACAGAACACAATTGAAGAAAAATAACAAAATAAATGAACAAAATGTACAAAAATAAGCAACAACGTCAACAGAAACTAATAAATATTCACAAAATAACAAATAACATGAAAATATGCAAAAAAAGAAAAAAAAAAAAACGAACAAAGTGAAATTAAATTTAAAAAGGAATAAATGACTAGTGTTGTAATTTGGTTCCAGTATTTTTACTTTGGGCTTTTTCTTTTTTTAATCAGTTGCTTTTCATCACTTGTACATCAGTTTCATGAACAAAATTCTTAGTAAAATAACATTAAAAAAACCTTGAATTTTTCTGAATTTTTAAACCAAACCACCCATTCAGAATGTGTTAGCGCTGACGCATCAGGGGTTAAAAGGTTAAAGACGTAGCAACACAATGAAAACCACATGACAAGAATCATGTGGGTGAAAATTACCTAATGTTGGTGTTCTAGGGAAGGGGTCAAAACATTTTTTGCCAGTAGGTCCATCAAATAAGCCTTAAAATGGGCTTTAAATGTAGTCTAAATAATCTTAATAAGGTCTAAAAGAAGTCTTAAATTGAACTTGTAGAAACCCTGTTTTAGAAATGACAATATTTTGACGCCAAGAGGGAGAGGCGTGTTGTTTTTGGGGGGGGTTTTTTTGTCTGTCAGTTGCTTTAGACAGAAACTACTGGACCATTCAATTTCTATAACATTTCCAGGAAAAGCGTGAGGTGGTCCACAATAGATCCCATTAAATATTGGTGAATCTAGTTGAAACCAAAAAATGTGTTTACGCACTAATAAAAGACAGGGGGCGGGGTTTGCTGTTCCTGGCACCACTTGTTTAATATTTCGACCCTGCATTCATAACAAAAAAACTGTAGCTTTTAGCAGTTATTTAATAATCCTTAAATAAATGTACGAATATATTACCTTTGAGTCTCAATATAATCGATTGTTGTCCTAAAATAACACATTGTTTAACATAGACTTTTATTATTTGCTTCCAGATGTTTCCGTTGTCATTTGTGATTAAGTCGTGGATGAGTTTATCTCTTGTGTTGTTTTCACCTCACTGACGTCGTGTTGCGTTCACAGACATTGAGCTGCTGGCCGCCTGCAGAGAGGAGTTCCACCGTCGTTTGAAGGTCTACCACGCATGGAAGTCCAAGAACAAGAAACGCACGGACGACGGGAGCGATCAGAGAGCTCCGAAATGTGTCACTGACTACGGTTGGTACAGAAGTTTTACTGGACGCTTTTATTGTCAGTCATTTTAATGATGATGAGGAATATTTAGTATTTAATCTTCAAAAACATCTCTGTGATGCAGTAACTGTAGATGATGTGGGTTTGGGGGGGGGGGGGGGGGGGTGTTGTAAGCATATGTTTTCATGCTAGCATAAGTGACGTGCTCTGTTCTGTAAAGTGTCAAGTGCAAGAAATGTGTAAAAAACACTACATTCATTTTTTAATTTGTTGTTGTTGTTAAGTGCTGATCATATTTACACTTAATATTGCAACCTGACAATGTAGGGACCACATGTACAGACCCTTATAATATTAACCAGCTGGTTTGTTTGACATGTTAGTGTCTTTAAAGAGTTCTCCAGGGACTTTTACATACCAGACAATTAGCTGATTCATTCATGCTAATGCTATTATATGCTAATTCGCAGTTGTCATTTAAACACATCTAGAGCTTATTTACACTTAATATTTCAGCTTGAAAATGTAGGGACCACATGTACAGATCGTAATAATGGTTTGTTTGACATGTTAGTGTCTTTAAAGAGTTCTCCAGGGACTTTTACTGACGACAGAATTAGCCGATTCATTCACTCTAATGCTATCGGGGTGATGGCCAGTCTGAAGCTCTGGAGGTGACAGCAGTGAAACCTCATGAGATGATATTTCACAAGAGTTACAACACTCTCGCCTAGAACAACAGTCAACGGAAACACGGTTCAGTTTTTCGAAATTTTAGGAATATCGCTATAATTATGCGAAAAACTGTCATGGAAACACAGCTACTGTCTTTGAACTTGGACACGTCACCAGTTGTAAATGATTATATTTTCAGTTAACGCAAACTCTGGCTTGTTACCAGCGAGCATTTTTTTTTTTTTAGAGCAAGCAACACTCAAATGTGCGCATTAATCTCTTTTTATACGACATTTAATCCGCTTTACATTCATGCAGTCACACCACATCCCAGGCCTGTCAGTTCACAGATGATGTGTTTATTCTCCTCTTTGGCCAGGATTAATGTCCTCTACATAAAAGTAACCTGCCTCAATTAAGCAACAAACCTCCAAGGACTTAGCAATGCAAAGGGCTTCTGTCTGCCTCTGTCAAAAGTATTTGTTCTAATTAGCCGGTAACTGCCAGCCATGCCTTGTCAGGCTCAGTGCGTGCAGATATGACAGCTCGCTGCTTTGCTCTTTTCATTCTCAGCTCAACCATGCATGGCCTTGTGACACAAACGCACACTCACACACATCTTATTCAGTGGCTTGAAAGCTTTCTGATGCTCTACATTTCCCTTAATTTCACTTCTGTTTCAGCATGAAAACAAATATTAAGTTTGATGGCGGAAAGGGAACAGTAGACTCACTGATGCTCTGACTTCCACTGTTTGTACTTGGATTCTCTTTTGATAAAGATAGCTCCTGAAAGCCGCACTGGTTGTGTTGAGTTTTCGCCGTATATTTGGATCCTGTTTTTGGCCTTTGCAGAGTCACAAAGGGTCTTATCAGGTCCATTTTTGTAAGAGGCTAAAAGCTGCTTTACCAGGATTTTCCGTGTGGTATTTACTCGGCCTCTTTCCACCTCCTTTTTGATCTTGTATATTCTGAAAGCTTTATATTCTGTTTGATGCCCCACTCTGAACGTGTGTGGAAAAAAATGTAAAAGTGGAGTATTCTAAGGTGAAGGCTGTTCAAGACCAAAATAACAGAGGGTTCTGTTTGTGAATGTTCCTCCTAACGCTGCAGCTGAACAGAACCCGGCTCCTCCGATGACAGCCCAGCATCAAGAAGTGGCCATGAACCGTCAGCAGCGCTATTTCCGCATTCCTTTCATCCGACCGGCAGACCAGTACAAGGACCCACAGAATAAGAAAAAAGGCTGGTGGTACGCTCACTTTGACGGGCCGTGGATAGCCAGACAGATGGAGCTGCACCCAGACAAGCGACCTATTGTTCTGGTCGCAGGTGAGTCTGCGCTGTTTCGTGCTCTGAGAATTTTAAGTCAAAGGGAGAACTGCAGGAAGTTTTATTTGGATTACTGTTCATTCACAATACCTATTACACTGGTCTGTACATTTACATTTAAAGGGGGCATATCGTACCTGTTTTCCATTCACTTACCTGGTGTCTGTCAGAAAACTGATGTAGATACAGAAGCCTCTTCAACCTGGAGGAACAGCCCTGTTCAAAACACTTGGTTTTAGTGTCTCATGCTTTCATGCAAATGAGCCACGGCTGACTCCGCCCCTCTCAGCTGACTCCGCCTCTCTCTTCCACGTTCTACCGAGATGAAGAGGAGAAAGAGACAAAGACACAGATTAAATAAATTCAGCTGGAAAGAATCAAAGTGGACTGAGTGTTAAGTTTTACTGCCCCGGTGCCTTCAGGTCCTGGTCCGTTAACAGTCCCAGTGCCTTCAGGTCCTGGTCCGTTAACAGTCCCGGTGCCTTCAGGTCCTGGTCCCTTAACAGTCCCGGTGTCTTCAGGTCCTGGTCCATTAACAGTCCCGGTGTCTTCAGGTCCTGGTCCGTTAACAGTCCCGGTGTCTTCAGGTCCTGGTCCGTTAACAGTCCCAGTGGCTTCAGGTCCTGGTCCCTTAACAGTCCCGGTGCCTTCAGGTCCTGGTCCGTTAACAGTCCCGGTGCCTTCAGGTCCTGGTCCGTTAACAGTCCCGGTGCCTTCAGGTCCTGGTCCGTTAACAGCGCCCGCTGCACGTTCGGGTCCAGTTCATCTGGACTCAGGCCGGCCAGACGAGCCACGACGCCACGGTCTTGGTGCCACCCATTAACCAGCCCCGTCTGATCAACCCAGGTCAGACCAACCACAGACATGGACCAGGGCTCAGACCCCAACGCACCAGACACACACCAGGATACGATAGAGAATAATGGAGGATCTGTGAGTCTGAGCAGAGGAGTGTGTGACCAGGAGGTGGAGTTATCTGAGCTGGTGGGGTATTCAAATGAATGTATGCATGTGACGTATGAAGCATAGAAAATATAAAACAGAAAGTTTTCATCCCCCTCCAACAAGAAATGGATCATGAGAAAAGGAGACTGGATGATTTTGTTCATATCGTCACAAGACCCACATTTACGTCTAGTTTGGTCTAATTTTTGTCACGTGATAAAGGTTTAGAGCATTAAGTGAAGTCTCAATTATTAGATAAAAAGTCTAAATTATGAGATGAAACGTCAAAATAATTACATAAAAAGTCTAAATTACTTGAGTTTAAAGTCAAAATCATTAGATAAAAAGTCAAAATAATGAAATAAAAAGTCTAAATTATCAGATAAAAGTCTAAATTCCCAGATTTCCCAACCAGAATTAATCCATATATAAGGTGTACTATGGTTTTTGGAGGACATTAAAGTCTTCTAAGTGTTACCTTAGAGTCCAGAAAATACAGTAGCCTTTTGTTTCCCAAATGTCATGTAATTTCCTATTAAAAATTGGTGTGGACATTTTTTACAAACATCCAAATATTGGTATGAATACGTCCATACAGACCTTTCCCTCCATGCAACACATAATTGTGTTGTAAAAACATTAAAAAGTTCATTTTGCATCATATGTCCCTTTAAACTTTAAATCCAGCCTTTCTTTCCATCTTCATACATGTGCATGTGATTTAATTTAAATGAGGAGTTTTAACAGAGGTCCACACAGCTCATAAAAGGGACGTTTTATTCGACTGTTCTATATGTAAAACACTTCTGGAATAAAACTAATGAAACTGTTACCACATGTTTACGTGGTGAAGAAAAGTCTTAAATGTTGGTTGGATCAACAAGAACAATCCAGATCCGATCCCAACAGTCGCCGCTACAGTCCAGCTGACCTGATGAACTGGACCCCAGCGAACCGAGGCTATGTCGGTGAATCCACTCTACGTCCGGCCATGACGCTCAGGACACTTTGATTTTCTCCGGCTGTTTTTCTGAAGCTCCTCCTTTGATCAGTGTCTTTGTCTGTTTTCTCTGAACCGACAATTAATCTGTTCCATCCAGAGCTGCAGCATCTGTTCTGGTTCCGTTCTGTTCTTCATCTTCTGTTAAATATTCAGTCTGTGTTTTAAAGCAACACTGCTCCTGGTGCTTTTGTTAAATTAATGTTGTTGGTGTCGATCAAATCACATCCTTACATAAGAGTTCTAGAAGGTTTGACGCTTTCAAGAAAAATTTCCAGTCCAACCGACGCCATTTTGTTTTTTCAAGTTGCTTTTTCTTTTGGAGTTCCTTAGGGGACATTGGGGTAAAAAAAAAAAATAACTAAATTAGGTCAAGTATTGCGCAATACTTTTACAAAGTTACGTCGTGACTCAGCGACGCCGTCATGTTTGTTCCTCCTTCCCTTCTGTTTACTCGGAGAAACACTTTATTTACAAACAAAGTACTACTCCCTCTCGCTTACCATTTACTTGTCATTACTATATCACCATGGTAACCTGTTGAGTGTTAAGTGTTTTCTATTTTTAACAAAACATAGCGTTAAACTCAACAAAAATTGAGTGTTAAATTTGTAAAACTTTCAAAAGTGTTAATTTTACACTCCATAGTGTGGACACATACAGACACTATCTGGGTGTTAAATTTAACACTGGGAGTAATCATGATGTTGGAATTGGTGGGGACATAATTTGACGACTTCCGCACGAGAGACAACAAGAAAAAATAATGATAAAAATAAATAAATAAGAATACGGTTAAAAGAATTAAAATAACGTTTCATTTTGTTTTTGTCAACAAAAACTAAGAGATATTTTTTATTTCTTAAGTCACATTTTGTCTGTTTTTTTATTGGTCATCTATAACTGCATTATATATTTAATTATAGTTATCGTCACATGACCCACGTTTACGTCTAGTTTCGTCTTGTTTCTGTCACGTGATAAAGGTTCATTAATGACAATATTTAGTCACTATAAGACGCGCTGTCAATGAATGGTTTATTTTTTAGGTTCTTCATATATAAGGTGAACTGCATTATGAAGTGCATTAAACGAAGTCAAAGTCATTAGATAACAAGTGAAATTATAAGATAAAAACAGAAAATTATGACAAAAAAAGTCAAAATTATGACAAAAAAAGTCAAAATTATGACAAAAAAAGTCAAAATTATGACAAAAAAAGTCAAAATCATTAGATAACAAGTGAAATTATAAGTTAAAAACAGAAAATTATGACAAATAAAGTCAAAATTATGACAAAAAAAGTCTAAATTATGACAAAAAAAGTCAAAATCATTAGATAACAAGTGAAATTATAAGATAAAAACAGAAAATTATGACAAAAAAAGTTAAAATTATGACGACAAAAAAAAGTTACCAGATAAAAAGTCTAAATTCCCAGTCACTAAGCACAACCAGAATCAACCCATATATAAGGTGCACTGTGGTTTTCGGATATAGTCCGGAAAATGCAGTAACCTTTTGTTTCCCAAATATCATGTAATTTCCATTTTAAATATTGGTATGGACACTTTAGAAACATCCAAATATTTGGATGGACAAAATCGAGTGTTAAATTTGTAACTCTTTCAAAAGTGTTAATTTTACACTCCATAGTGTGGACACATATAGACGCTTTATGGGTGTTAAATTTAACACTGTCATATTTTCCACATATCAAGGGTATGAAAGTCATTGTAGTCGAGCTTCCACATTCTTTCTCTGTTTTTCCGTATTTTTGAGTATATCTGTGACCTAACTCCACTCTACCGCAGGGAAAGACGACATGGAGATGTGTGAGCTGAGCCTGGAGGAGACGGGTTTGACCAGGAAGAGGGGCGCCGAGATCCTGCCCAGACAGTTCGAGGAAATCTGGGAACGCTGCGACGGAATTCAGTACCTGAAGAAAGCCATCGAGAACAAACAGGCCCGGCCGACGTACGCCACCGCCATGCTCCAGAGTCTCCTGAAGTGAACCACAGATTCAGCTCCAAGTTTGACCCACATCCTGAAACATGACACCATTACACCCCCCCCCCCCCGAAAAACACAAACGTGCACGCTCAGCAGCTGCTGTGTTTCGTTGGAACATTGAAGAAGATACTGATGTTATTGGCGCTCAGTGTTTTATTCACTGACGCCTCTGCTTTTTCACCACTTCTATGTCTTTTCTGTTCCGTTTTTTTTTTTTTTTTAATATATTTGTATTTTGCCGTGCAGCACCTTTACTGGTGTAGATGTAGTATTTGTGTTATATCTTATTTTAATTTTCTGCTCGTATGAGGAAACCCCAGTCTGAGGCCTTAAATACAATATCACTGCACTAATACCAAGACGCTCTTAATAGAAGCACAGTCCATGTTTATTTCAACCTCAAAGCTTAACGGGCTGAAATAAGGAATATTTGTTTATGAGGCAAAATGTGTTGCGACGCCTTTAATAGTGTGGTACAGGATTCTTTAGTCATGCCTTACGGATCTTCTGAGTCCAATTACTGCTCAACGCTGTGTCGGAATTGATTAGTAAGAATTTCAATTGAACTAAAACCAATTTAGTTTTTTCATCTTTGCTTCAACAAGAACCGAGTCGCCATATTTATCATAAACAGTCGTCCCATTTATGGACACTCAATATAATATTTAAATAGAAAATATAAATATAATAATTCATAATTCTCATATTGTGTTTTATAACACGTAAAAACACTGCTCATCTTTTTCGTTGCTGCACATTAAAACACCAGCTTCTCATCATCAGGCATTTCATATCCATTTAAATTAATACTCGTTTCCTGTATTTTCTATTTTCTTGCTGCTTTTTTTAGCTCTGTTTACTGTCAATCCTTAAAGAAGATGATTTTTTTTTTTTTTATAGTTTATCATTTGATATCCAAGAAGGAAATATAGACGTTTGTTTCCACGTTTGCTGTTTTTGTGGGTTGTTTTACAGAAAAATAGTGTAATTTTTGTGCGTGTGCACGTGTGTCTGTGTTTACGTCACTTTATGATAGAACAGGTTATCCCACTCCTCTGTTAGCGTCGGCCTCAGACCTGTTAACTGACGGATCTGGTTTAGCATCATTCACTTCCATTGTTTTTCCGTCTTTATTCCTGTCATATTTTGGCCTTTGCACTGGAATACTGTCAAGAATAAATGTATGCTCCAATTAGCTCTGGTGTCGTGCATTGATGAGATACTGTGGATAATTAATTAAAGTGTGAATGAGTTAATTTACAAAGTGAGAGGCAGGGCTGTTAGTGGTCAGCGCGCTGTAAATCTAACATCTTAATGGTTAAATCAGCTAACGGGATTAGAGTACAGATTAATTAAACAACAAAGGCTAATGTGCTGCTGATGGCGTCACTAGGCTCAGCTCACTCCCATTAAGTGATCAGCTGGATGAAAATAGACTCTGCGGCTTCTCTGCACTGCAGCGTTCTTCTGTCATGTAGCTCATCAGCTCATGTCAGCCACCGACTCGAACGCAGGATAAAACAAACAATCCATATGTAAATGTGATGGATGTGCATATGTTAGATTTCCATACATGAAACAGACTGACTGGAAAGAAAAAAATAAAGGTATATTTAAAGGGATTATGCAGAGTAAAATTAATTTTAGCTCAATTTTTTAGATGATTGGGAGTACATAATCAATCAATCAATCAATCAAACTTTATTTCTATAGCACTTTTCATACATGGTCCATGCAGCACCTCACATTATCCTGCAATTGTAGGAACAAGTTAAAATATTTACAGTTAAAAAGAATAGAATAAATAAATAACAGTAATAAAATAAACATAAAAAACAGCAGAATAAAATTATGTTAAGATTAAAATTAGTTAAAAAGGTAGTTTTTCAGTTTACTCTTAACAATATGAACACTGGCAGCGGACCTCAGATCCTCAGGTCGACTGTTCCATAGTTTGGGGAAATAAAAAGTGAATGAAGCCTCATCATGTGTTTTAATTTGAACTCTAGAGACAATTAAAAACTTTTACTACCTGAGGGTCTGAGAGGATTCATATGTTAAAAGCAGATCTGATAAGTAAACGGGTCCACAACCATTAAAAACTAATAAAAGCATTTTAATATCAATCTATAGTGTTTATAAACACTGCACATATAGATGACATTAAAATCAAACCATTTGGATGAACATTGAGAAGTTTAGATTTAGCTGTTTTGAGCCAAACTGTGTGAACATGGAAGTGATTAAAACACAAGAAATATGCAACAACCATAAACACATAAAACAAATGCAATAACAGAAGCAAAAACATACAAACCATCAAAACAAATGTGAAAGAAAAATGCAGCAAATACCAAAACAACTGCAAATTCACTTCACAACAAAATGGACGTTCACTGTTTTCTTGTAGAGAAAAACGGGGCCGGATTTGGCCCCCGGACCACATGTTTGACACCCCTGGATTCAGACATAAAAGTCTACAAACTATTAAAGTAAAGTAACACTGACACTAAAGGTCCCTAAAGACAAACCTAAGTGTCCTGAGGTCTTCATGTCCTCAGATAGTGTGTCCACAGTGACTGATCTACAGACAGTCTTTAGGAGGAAGACCCAAATAGTCGATTACCGAGTGTAGAGTTAGACGCTCTGGAAGTTCACGATTCTGTTGCATTTATTTTTTTTTTTAGAAACAACAACCTGTTAAGACTGAGCTTTAAAAACATGTAGAATAAGTGGAGAGAGGATTTTATAACCTTAAAATATGTAGAATAATTAGAATAAAGGAATAAAAACTGACTGTTTCGCGCTTATTGCAGGTTATTTTTAGAACGTCACCCCCACGATAAACGAGGAACAAGTGGAACATGATAATATTACAGCAGTGAAAACATGTTCAGAAGAAAAAAAACATTATTCAGTCAATATGATGAAGAACTTTACACTAATGTTCAGTTTGATCAGAATGAAGGTGTCATTGTCTGGGCGGAGCTTCCTGTCACTGTCCATCCATCATCCTCTGCTGATCCCAGAGCAGCTGTTAACACTGATACCTCCTCCTCCTCCTCCTCCTCTCTCTCTCCTCCTCCTCCTCCTCTCTCTCTCCTCCTCCTCCTCCTCCTCCTCCTCTCTCTCTCCTCCTCCTCCCTCTCTCCTCCTCCTCCTCTCTCCTCCTCCTCCTCTCTCCTCTCTCCTCCTCCTCTCTCCTCTCTCCTCCTCCTCTCTCCTCCTCCTCCTCTCTCCTCTCTCCTCCTCCTCTCTCCTCTCTCCTCCTCCTCCTCCTCCTCCTCCTCTCTCTCTCCTCCTCCTCCTCCTCCTCCTCCTCTCTCTCTCCTCCTCCTCCCTCTCTCCTCCTCCTCCTCTCTCCTCTCTCCTCCTCCTCTCTCCTCTCTCCTCCTCCTCCTCCTCCTCCTCCTCCTCCTCCTCCTCCTCCTCCTCCTCCTCCTCCTCCTCCTCCTCTCTCTCTCCTCTCTCCTCCTCCTCCTCCTCCTCCTCCTCCCCCCCCCCTCCTCCTCCTCCTCCTCCTCCTCCTCCCAAGGCACTGGATTCTATTTTTTTTTTTCTTGCAGAGAAGGAGGTCTAAAGACAGGTGATGTTTGGGACTTTTCATTTATTTCTGTAGTTGATTGTGTTTCTGTAAAGCCCTGTGAGACAACTTTGTTGTGATTTGAGGCTTTATAAATAAAATTAAAATTAATGTAAAGCACTTTGGGCGCCTTGAAAAGTGCTATAAAAATTTAATCCATTATTATTATTATTATTATTATAAGGAACATATGGTTATTTTTATCTGTCAATCATCTCCAGTGTAGTGGACTAACAGTAAATGTTATTTTAATTTTTCAGGTTCATTCAAAGACACTAAACCAGAGGTGTCAAACATAAGGCCCGGGGGCCAAATGTGGCCCGCCAAAGGGTCCACTCCGGCCCCTGGGATGAATGTGTGAAAATCAAGAATTACACTGAAGGTAATTAATAATCAAGGAAGTTCAAATCATTTATCATTTATGTCAATTGATAAAGTGGATGAGATAAGTAAAATACTATCATAATAACCTAGAAATAATGGAAAAGAACCTTATACTAATTTTCTTTTCTATTTTAGTGTAAAATAAAAGTAGAAAACAAGACTAGCCTTTTACAAAATAATGTGAATAACCTGAAATATTTTGTGGAATATTCAGCCTGTTACTAAACTATGTATAAATGACAAACTAAAGCATAATATCATCAATATTGCACTTATTTTTCTTACAAATTTAGAGGTTGTTCATATTTATCCCGTGTTAAGTTCACGTACAGTTTGTAGATGTGATTTTCCTTTTTTTTTTCCACTCACAAACTGAAAATTTTCACCTTAACAATATTTTAGACATTTTTATCTTATTATTTATAGAATTTTACTGGTCCGGCCCACATTATACCAAATTAGGATGAATGTGGCCCCAGAACTAAAATGAGTTTGACACCCCTGCTCTACAACCATTTCAGCAGAGCCCATGTTAAAGCAAAAAAAAAATACAATAAAACACTGCTTTTATTTTACTTTTTTAATGGAAAATGTGTACAAAAAAAAGACAAATGATTAGATGACTGAAAAGAAACTGATGGAAATACAACAGAGGAGACAATAATTCAACATGTTCTGAACAAAGTCAACAGCTGATACATTCATTCTCTTTTTGGAACACAACAACATTTAACCTATAAAGACCCAAAAACATCCACCAGTGACTGATGCCAGTGATTCACATCTGTTCATCCATTAATGACATTAATACATGGAAATAATTAGTGTCAAATACAGTGTCGTCTTTTCACGGTCATTAAATATGACCCATTTGGACGTTCACAGACTGTAGTTACCATAGAAACACTCTTTTCCATTGACCTTCAAATTGTGTGAATATAACGTCTGTTTAAAAATGTGGCTAATGGGGAAAAAAATACAATTTTGCCCTTTTATCTAATAATTTTGACTTTTTATCTAATAATTTTGACTTTTTATCTAATAATTTTGACTTTTTATCTAATAATTTGGACTTCTTATCTCATCATTTTGACTTTTTATCTCAACATTTTGAATTTATTTCATAATTTTGACTTTTTATTTTAGAATTTTAACCTTTTATCTCATAATTTTGCCCTTTTATCTAATAATTTTGACTTTTTATCTAATAATTTGGACTTTTTATCTCATCATTTTGACTTTATTTCATAATTCTGACTTTTTATTTTAGAATTTTTTCCTTTTATCTCATAATTGTGACCTTTTATATCACAATTTTGACGTTTTGTCTCATAATAGTTTGTCGACTTTTCACGGTCATTAGATATGACCCATTTGGACGTTCACAGACTCTGTCGTTACCATAGAAACACTCTTTTCCATTGACCTTCAAATTTTGTGAATATAACTTCTGTTTAAAAATTTGCCTAATGGAAAAATAAATAAATATATATATATATATATATATATATATATATTTCCAAACTCTCATTTTTCCATTTAAAGTTTGGACACTGCCAAGAGGAGGTTTTTCAACTGAAATTGGGATTTTATTTGTTTAACTGTACATATATTAACAGGGAAATCAAAATTGTATATGATAATAATATAATAATATATGTGGATAAATATAATAATAATGAATATATCTGTAAATCAACATCATATTTACATTCATTTACATGTTTATGGAATAACTTCTCATATCATCACTCATTGTTTTTATGATTTAATGGAAAAACAGACTTTACACACATCAGTTTATTTTTCTTGCTTTAAATTAATATCGTTGAAGTTTGTGTACTTATATCCAATAGAAACATTTTCTACAACAGTTGGATCAATGACAGTACATGAATACACTGGGTTTATGTTCAGTTAATGAGAGATTTTGTTGAAATTTTCACTTTTTCTTCAGTTTTCTCCGTTTGTGATAAAAAAAAACCTTCAACATTGTATGAAAATCTGCATTTTCAGTGAATTAAATACAGGAAAACACCAAAAATGCCAAACACAGAGTGCAATACAGAATAAATGAAGGTAAATCACCTAAAAAAAAAAAGGTTATAAATAAGAGAAAAATGAATTTGGGAACTGACATAAATGTAACAGTGGGTCTTTATGGGTTAATAAATACACACAGAAGAGTCTAAATGTAAGACACCAGCATAAGTGTCAGACTGTAAATAATAAATACCTCATTGTGAGGAAAGAACAACCTTTGACAAGGGTTTACAGGAAATGTTCCTACCATTCAATATATAGAATAAATATTAGGTCCCACGTTAAGACAACCTAAACCCGCCTCTTTAGGATCCATATGTGTCTAACATGACGTTTCCAACACTATCAACAGTTCATCTCAATCACGTTTAACTGGTCTACCTGCATCCACGTACACGTTAACAGCAGAAACTCTTTTATTCCTGTTGTTTTGTATCCAGGAAAAAAACATATTATTTGAAGGTTTGAATGATGAAGAATTAATATATAAATAAATAAACTTGTGGTACACCGTGTAATTAGTTCAGAAAACAACCAGACGTATTTATTCCACGTTTGGGATGAAAAGCTTCAACCGTTTTCAGGAGAAAGATGTAAGTGCACCCAACGAACGCACAAAGACGACCAGCGACATGTGTGTGATCACGTACCTGCTGAGTGTGGACAGGTGTACGTGGGGGAAACCTGTCCAGAACAAGACTTAATGCCACGGTTCTCAAACTGGGGTCCACGGACCCCTAGGGGGACGTGGCGCATGTCCAGGGGGTACGCGAAATTATTCACGGTTTTGTTTTGTTTTTTGCTGTTTTATTTTGAAATGCGGAAGTTTTATTTTGTAGCGAGCGGGCGGAAGTAACAGCGCTGTTTGACGCCAGCTTGACTAAATTGAGACGGAGCGAGTCACAGGCTATTTTTAGCCACCCTGCAGCGAACATGGATCGATTTTTGTGTCCGCCAAGTTCCTCAAGAAGTGGTAAAAGAAATGACAATGAAAATGACAATGACAAAAACAAACACCCTAACCCTAAAAAGAGAAAGTACATTGATAGTTATATTGAGTTTGACAAGCTCATCCCTCCCATTAAGTCTCTGTCTGTCTGTCTGTCTGTCTGTCTCACACATACACACACACACACACACACACACACGGTTTTGTGTGTCTTTTGTTCGGTTTATTATTTTAAAATTATTTAAAATTGTTGTTTCTGAAGTGCTCATTTATATTATAATACCTGAAAATGTGGCTGGTTTGCACAAAAGCACTATTAAAAAAGGTTATCATTGTTTCATAATAATCATTGTTGAAGTGGGTTTTTTTTTATTATTTTCAGTATCGCGAGGATGAGGGGGGACATGGAAAAATTTCACCCCTCCAAGGGGGACCTGGGCCAAAAAAGTTTGAGAACCCCTGACTTAAAGAACACTGAGGTCATGTCAGAACAGGAGAACGAACCAAGACAGCAATAGTCATGCACTGTAAAACCCAAATGTTCACAATAATGACATATATTCAGTTGTAAATACTCAAAGTTTCAGTAATAGTACTACTAACTCAAATGTATTAAGTCACTGTAACATGTTTTTTTTTTAAAGTACGTCCAACTAATATATTTTTATTATTAAGGGGAACTATTGTGGATATAAGTGAATATAACTTAAAAACATATGAGCTAAAAACTGAGTGGAATTAAATCATTAAATGTTCAGAATGATATTGTTCTTTTATTTCTATTGTTTCAAATAAGGATGATTGAAAAAAAAACAAAAAAACTTAAAAGCATGCATTTAATCCGAAACGTCGAGGAAATATTTCTATTTACATGGTGTACCACACAAGTCTATTTATTTACATATTCAGGAACAGTTTTAACAGTCTTTTATTCTTAGTTTGTTGTTTCCAGGTCAGGGCCGTGTCTTAATCAAATGTACAGGGTCTCAGGGGGGCCACAAAGCTGCATTTTTAGCCTCAGATAAAGATAAAAATGCAGTTGTTTTAATAAACACTAAAAATCAGTTTTATTTATTGATGTACAGAGGATTATTTTCCTTTTATTTTATCCATTTGATTTTAACAACAGGTTGTTTTACTCATTAAATCTAATATAACAGCATCTTGCTCAGGGCCCCTGCAGTTCTAGACACGGCCCTGATCCAGGTACAGTTTAACAGTGTTTTATTCTTGGTGTGTTATATCCAGGTCAGGGCCGTTTCTTCCTATAGGCGATCTACATGAATGCACAGGGTCTCAGGGGGTCCCAAAGCTGCATTTTTTATCCTTATCTGAAGGAAAATTCAAATGTCATGACTTTATCTGTCGCTCTCTCGTGTGTTTGTTACATCACTTACATCCTTAAAAAAAATAAACCTTGGATATAAATAAAATAAAGTGCTGTGATAAGCTGTAGCTGTTTTTTTTCGTAGCATCATTAGCTCATATTTGTCACACAGTTAATGATGTGGAGAGACGCTAGCAGGGCTCCAGTTAGCATCGTAGCATAGAATATTAAATGAATCACTTATACTAGCATGAAAACACATGCTTACAACATCCAATTCTTAACCTTAAGCCTCTTTTATGCAGCTGATCTTACCCACAATTTTCACAACTAACAGCGTGTATGCACTGCCCCCCCCCCCCAACACACACACACACACACACACACACAGGGCCCCCACAGATCTAGAAACGGCCCTGATCCAGGTACAGTTTAACAGTGTTTTATTACTGGTGTTTTGTATCCACATCAGAGGAGGTAAAAGTACTGACATTCTGTACTTAAGTAGTGTGAAAAAATAGTAAATTCAACTGCTTTACTGAAGTAAAAGTAAAAAAGGACAATCTCTCAACTGTAATAAAGTAAAAAAAAAAAAGTAAAACTGCAATTTTTTTGCTATGGATGAAATAAGCAAGAAAAAACAGAAAAGTGTAAAAATAAATAAATAAATAAAGCCTTTAAAAGTGTGTTAGTGTGTAGATGATGTGTTTTATTGGTCATGGTCAGTTTAGTCAGTATGGACAGAACATTTAGGAAACATTCTAAAGCCATAAATAGGAGATTAAAAAAAGTCAAAATTGTGAGATAAAAGTCAAAATTACGAGATAAAAAGTCAAAGTTGTGAGATAAAGTCAAAATTATGAGATAAAAAGTCAAAATTACGAGATAAAAAGTCAAAATTATGAGATAAAAGTCAAAATTATGACATAAAAATTCAAAATTATGAGATAAAAGTCAAAATTATGACATAAAAAGTCAAAATTATGAGATTAAAAAGTCAAAATTGTGATTTGACAACTTCAGATTTATGGCTTATTTTAATACTGTCACATTTATTTCGTTTGAAAAAGTAACAAGTCTATTCTGAGAATGTAAAGAATATAAAGTACAGATATTTATGTAAAAATGTAGGGAGTAAAAGTAAAAAGTTTCCAGAAAAATAAAAACTGAAGTAAAACATCTACTTAAGTACAGTAATGAAGTACTTTTACTTCGTTAAATTCCACCTCTGATCCACATATAACTGAAGAGTGTTTTTATTTGTATATATTCCTGTTGTTTTGTGCTCTGTCACTGCGTGGGCTGCTCCTCATACGAACAAGGTCTCTTCAAACAACCGTTACTTCCAAACAATCGTTATCTGATGTCCTTAGAAGACAACATGTTCTGTATTCATTTGGCGGTCGCCACGTCTGGAGGAGACAGGAGGGGGAGGGGGGTGAGAAATTACTCATTTTGTTTTGCATTACAGAATAAATGACGGAATACCCTTGTGAATGCATCTACAGGTTATTTGTTTGGAATAAATCAGATGGAAATGTACGTTAACAAAGATGCTTTTGATTGCAGAAGCATAAATCATCACTAATGTTGAATGACATTATACTGTACATGATACAAACATCACTACAACCTTATTAATGCAGACGTTTCTCTATTATCGTCTTCGGGTTTTTTACAGTTAACAAATTATTTAATGTTCAAATACACCGGGGGAAACATGTAATTTTTCTTACCAAGTGTATTTTTCTCATTTCTAGTCCAAATATTTCATCACACTTTAAATCAGACAGAATTATCTAAAGCAGAGGCGTCGAACTCTGCTCCTGGAGGGACGGTGTCCTGCATGTTTTAGATATTTATCCTCTTCCATCACACCTGGAAACTATTACATCATTATTAAGCTTCTGCTGAGATAATGATTATTAACCCTTAAGTGTCACACATGTTCTGAATGGATGGTTTGGTTGAAATATTCAGAAAAAATTCAACCATTTTCCTTTGATCAACTGTGTTTTTACTGAGTTTTGTTCATAGAACAGGTGTCAAAAGGAAACTAATTAAAAAAAAAAAAAGCTATTGGGACCAAATGAACCAATACTAGTTCTTTGCAAATTTGGATGTATCTGTTTTTGTTCACTTTGTTTATATTTCTACATTTTATTTTGTTGTTTTTCCTTCAACTTTGTTCCATTTGTGTCTTACTTTATTCATGTTACTAATAATTTTGTTAGTTTAGTATTAATTTTTGTTCATTTTATTGATCTCTTTGGCTGTTTTTGTTCATTTTCTTGCTCATTTCTTTTAGTTTTTATTTATTTATTACTCTGTTTTTAATGATTTTTGTTCATGGAACAGGTGTCAAAAGGAAACTAATTTTAAAAAAAGCTAAATTAAAGCTACTGGGACCAAACGTCAATACTAGTTCTCCTTTTTTATTTATTTTTTTGCAAATTTGTCCATATCATTTATAATTTTGTAAAGATTTATTAGTTTTTGTTCATTTTTATTCCATTAGTGCCTTACTTTGTTCGTGTTACTAATTTTTTTGTTAGTTTATTCTTCCTTTTTGTTCATTTTATTGATCACTTTGGCTGTTTTTGTTCATTTGTAGCTTATTTTATTAATTTAATTTAATTTATTTTTTTTACTGTGAAACTGCTAATGTCTCAGGAGTTAAAGGGTTAAACTGAATCACGTGGAAGAGGGAAATATCTAAAACATGTCACACCTGTGACCTAAAGAGGAAGAGAAGACTTTTGACAGATGAAGTCACAAAGTGCTTTACTGTGGAAAACAATTTAAATACAATTTAAATACAATTTAAATACAGATAAAATACAGTTAAAATGCCATAAATACATTAAGTGGAGAACGTTTTACAGCAGCTCTGACTCAGTTTAAGTTGGATATCTTTACTTAAACACAGATAAATAAGGGCAATATGTTTGTATTTTCAGGTTTATTTTTCTCTGTTAAGAAAATAAAATGTTCAGTTCTTACCTGGTCGTGTGGTATACAGTGATGGAAGTCCACCATTCCAGACACTAACTTTTCTGATCGTGTTGTGTAGAGTTGTCTGGGGATCTAAGGAGACAAGGAGGAGATAAGAAGGAGACAAGGAGGAGATAAGAAGGAGACAAGGAGGAGATAAGAAGGAGACAAGGAGGAGATAAGAAGGAGACAAGGAGGAAAGAAGAAGGAGACAAGGAGGACATAAGAAGGAGACAAGGAGGAAAGAAGAAGGAGACAAGGAGGAAAGAAGAAGGAGACAAGGAGGAAAGAAGAAGGAGACAAGGAGGAGATACGAAGGAGACAAGGAGGAAAGAAGGAGAAGATAGGGAGGAGAGGAGGAGACAGGTTAAATGTTAGTTAATGTTTTACAGACACATGGACGTAATGTTGCGTATGGACACTCTGGACATATTATATTTGGATGTTTCTAAAATGTCCATTCCAATTTTGAATGGGACATTAGTGAAACAAAGGGTATTTTTCCCTCGTCATTTCAGTGTGTCACTGGTGGGGACAGCTTTGTTATTTGTAGTGTTGCTTTACTCAATGAAAATGTTGACAAAATATTGTTGTCAACAAACATTTATCATGTGACAAAAACAAGTCGGGACTAGACATAAATGTTGGTCCTGTGAGCATAACTATAATAAAATATATAATGCATTATAGTCGACCAATAAAAAGAGATGCTTAAGAAATAAAAAAAAACGTTGCTAAAATGTCTCATAGTTTTTGTTGACCAAAACAAAATGAGACATTATTTCATCTCTTTAAGGCACGTTCTTATTTTTTTTATTTATTTGTTTGTTTATTTTTGTTGTCTCTCATGAGAAAGTCGTCAAATTATATCCCCACTAATGTCAACATCATTATTATGCCCTTGTACAGACATATATTTGAATTATACATGAACAGAAAAACAGATGCAAATGAAGTGATAGACATGAAAATGACTGTTCTATCTACAGGTACTTTATCTACAGGTACTTTATCTACAGGTACTTGTATCTGCAGGTACTTTATCTACAGGTACTTGTATCTGCAGGTACTTTATCTACAGGTACTTGTATCTACAGGTACTTGTATCTGCAGGTACTTTATCTACAGGTACTTGTATCTGCAGGTACTTCTATCTACAGGTACTTTATCTACAGGTACTTTATCTACAGGTACTTCTATCTACAGGTACTTGTATCTGCAGGTACTTTATCTACAGGTACTTGTATCTGCAGGTACTTTATCTACAGGTACTTGTATCTGCAGGTACTTTATCTACAGGCACTTTATCTACAGGTACTTGTATCTGCAGGTACTTGTATCTGCAGGTACTTTATCTACAGGTACTTGTATCTGCAGGTACTTCTATCTGCAGGTACTTCATCTACAGGTACTTCTATCTGCAGGTACTTTATCTACAGGTAGTTCTATCTATAGGTACTTCTATCTACAGGTACTTGTATCTGCAGGTACTTATATCTACAGGTACTTCTATCTGCAGGTACAGTGGAAACAGTTATAGTGATCAGTTGGTCCAGAGCTACAAGCAGTTGATTACTAAAAAACGAATTTACAGTTATTTCACTTATGTTTTATGCAGAGTATCATCTAAATGACATTTCTATCGGAAATGAGAGAAATTAAATTAAAAGGATGCTTCAGCCTTGAGTGAATGTCATTTCAGTCCTGTATCATGCCAGTTTAATGACAGTGTACTAGTGTGTGCAGACATAACTCAAACGGTAACTTATTCTGGGCGTCGGCTCTGTTGTGCCACCGGTGCATTTTTTTACATGTCTGACACAAACTGTTTAGAACAACAACATAGACGATAACGGCATGAAGAAAATTAAAAGCTACCTCAGTTTTATGTTGCGGCTCTGCGCGTGAAGAAAATTACTTTCTTTTTCAAGCCATGATTCGCGAGCTGAGTGTCAACTCGTTACGTTAGCTAGCTAGCTAGCTAACCCTTTAGCTAGCCAGGCAAAAGCAAACGTCCAGAAAGGAATCATAGGAGTAAAAAATAAAATAGCTACACGTAATTTTAAAATGGTTTTTGCACGTTTCCATTCATAAAATGGCGGAAAATGAACCACGGAAAAGCGGATTTCTTGATTACTATAAACGATTTATTTAAACAGCATATTTATAGAAATTATTCTGACCCAAATCTTTTATTTTGATAGGCGGCTGATTACTATAGGGAGCCTAAGTCTCCGCCCTTTCCGGTCAGTCCACTGGGCCTAAGTTCGGAAAAATTTAACATGAGAGTGGATGAGGAGAAAATAATTATTTTCTGGTCCACTTTACTTTATGCCCTGAATCACACATTTGCTGTACTTCAATTAAAATCATAACCAATGATGTGTGTTTGGAGTTTCTTTGATACGTGTTTGGTGATTTATTAGCGTGTGAAAATATGTCATTATTTGGACTCTGTTTGGACTACATATCAGACGTCGCATAGCTGACGTCACAGCAGAATCTTTCCCTGCAAACTTTTCTAAACCGTATACCACCTTTTCTATTTTTCATTTGAAAATGCCTGTGTGCTTTGTGTCCCGGTGTAATCACAACACCATTTCCACATGTTCCCTCTACCGCTTCCCGGCTGACGAGAGCTTGTCCCGCATGCTGGCTCTCACTCGACCAACTATCTCTCCCCCGGAGTAGCTGCCACTTTCCACATACCCCGATTTAAAGTGGTTTTCTCCACGTTTGATGCTCTTGCCTTCGTCCTGAAAGAAGGAGGTGAAGCTCGCCAAAGTCACAGCCATTTTCAAAGAGTTTGATGGTGAAGCTTGGTGGTGACGTCATATTTGTGAGACGAACGTTGTAGTCCATTACTTACTCTCACATAAAACCTAACGTAACTTCGGATGTCTGTCCAAAGTCAGTGCTTTCTCAATGTGAAAATGTATCTTTAAAATTCACAGACATCATATGTGAAAACCGTAGCACATTTCAAACGGGACCAGAAAATTACTTTTATCCCTTCTTTGACTCGCGTTAATTTTTTTATGGCAGAACCAGAAATAGAATCGCGTCACTGAGGCTCCCTATAAGCGGTTTCAGGTACTTCTACATAACACATGCTATAATTTCTTTAATTAAAAAAAATATTAAAAAAAACATAACACATGCTAAAAACATTGTGTTATTGTTGTTTTATAAGGATACATGGAATCATAAACTGAATTTGCTCGCATTTCTACAACTTTGGAAAAAGAAAAAAAACATATACAACCATGTTTTGTGGCTGTTTCTTCCTTTTGGTCTAAGTAATTTAAAAACTCAAAGGAACGACCACACGAAACACAAAAACGCGTTACGTGCTCGTGTTTTCGCTACGAAACGGACAAACACCACTAGACTGCTGTCCATCCGACCATCAATAACTAGTCCCCATTATCATTTCCGGTTCAACCTGGAGTTGGTATTTCCTCTTTCCGGTTGGAGTTACTTGATAATTCTCTTCGGTGTTTGTAAAACGGTTTTCTCACTTCTACATTTGTCTCAACGTTTGGAGAAGTGTTTCACATTTTTGTAAACTTGGTTTGTACCCCCCGATCACCGCAATTTCTTCTGCTATTCCCTAAGACAGTATTTTTTTAAGCTAGGCTATAGGTTACATCTAGGCTGACATGAGCAGCATCGTCACAACAATTAGAAATTACGTTTTTGATATATTGAATTTAAATTCTTCTTAGCTGAAATTTGCATTACATATATCTCCAGTTGTCATTTAGGATGTGTGGCGAGTCAAGTGTCATTAATAAGTGATGTCATTGCCGATGTCTGTAATTCAGTTTTGACTAGTCAAAATAGATTTACAAATGCTATATCTCTAATTGTCACTGTGACAAGTTAAAATTGAATTACATATATCCAATATGATTTTGTTTATCTACAAAGTTAATTTCGGAGAGTCAATTTCCTCCATTAAATGTTAAAACGGCTTTCCATAGTGAGCTGCGCTAACATAAATATAGTTGTGTTGATTTATTTGCCGTTTTGTAAAACCAAAATGACTGAAGGAGAAGAAGTGAAATTGGCTGCAGATTTATTGCCAACACGGACTTTATCAAGAAAAGCTGGACATCTTTAAGAAAGGTCGGACAATTCTGAAGCTAGCACGTCTGTAACAACCTGGAAATGGATTTGACTGTCACGTGCAGTCCACTGACTACGAGCCTTTTGGATCTGTACGACAGAGGAATTGAACTGTTTTTGAGGAAAGAAATGAGGATGTTTGTACGAAGAATCTGAATATTTGGTGAGTAAAATGTTGCTATTTTAAATAATATTACACATGTCTGGGGCTATTATTTATGCTTTATTTGTGTTACAGCTGTAGCTGCAGTAACTTGTTTGTTTAAAGCATTTATTGCACTGACATGCAACAGCTATTTATACTGCAATTCTGCATACGATGGCTTTTATAGCCATAAAAAAGTTACTGGGTGGTGGATTGATTCAGATGAAGGCCGAAGTGTGAAATGCAAGGTCCACCACTGATATTTGATCACCAAAGTCACCAACAATGTGTTTTTACAATGATCAGAGATAGAGTAAATCATCCCTTCCATTGCTGTACACTCAAGTTTTAAATATAGCTTATTTTTTACTCTCATTGTTCATGTGCATTTACATCAGAGCCTCGAAGGTCAGATGTTTGCGAGGGGCGGGGCTTGTTGTGACTGACACCACTTGTTTATAGGTAGGTTTCAGTCACGTGACTATGATGAAACGCGACTTTAGTTTTAAAACAGACATGAAATGTAGTACAGAAAGTGTTTGTTAGAATAGTTAGTTCTTGTTAGTTAAAGGTTGAAGGTTGGTTTTAGTAGAGTTTAGTTTATGTTAGCCGTCTGTGTCGGCTTTATACCTCGATACTTAGATGTACATTTTCAATGGAGGCAAAATGCTCCTGTTCAGAATGTGTGGAACAAGTAGAAGCAGAGGTTGATGGACATGGTAATGTGGACACTTGAGTTAAGACCCCATCGTCATTCTCAAACACTGGGTTGACCCTCATAGTATTCTCAAAGGCATGAGGGGCCAGGGTTTGCCTATAAGGTAAATGAGACTGGGTAAGGCTTCAAAAGCAAACACTCCAGCACACTGGGGAAAATGACCCTCCAAAAACAAGGAAAGGACTAATTAATACAAGATATGTTTGCTTTAATAAGCAAAGAATGAAATAAAAAATAGAATAATAAAAGCCCTGAATTAAGCAAAAATAAATAAATAAATCCAGAATTAAGCAAAATAAATAAATATTGACTTAAGCAAAAATGAAAGTGAAAATTACATTGGTAAACGTTCTCAGAATAATTTTAAAAGATCTATTGTCCATTGGCATTTTTTTGCTTAATTCAAGCAAATATTAAAATAAATACAAATAAATACATGAATAAAATAAGGAATCTTGAAGTAAATAAAAAATCTTGAATTAAGCAAAAATAATCTTGAAATAAGCATAATAATAACAATAATAATAATAATCCTAAATTTAAAAAGACATAAATAGTGAATTAAGCAAAAAATAATCATCTTGAATGACACAAAGAAAATAAATTGACTAAGCAAAGGAAAAAAATCTGCCAGTAACAAACAAAAATGATCCTGGTAAGATTTCTTAAACTCATATTTTCCAGATCTATTATCTCTAAATCAGTTCTTATATTTGACTGTCTTATTTTAAGTGTGATCAGATATTTGGACTAGAAACACAATAAATACACCTTTTTTTTCAGTGCAAAAACAGGGGGTTTATACTTACACCAACGTTATTGCCTTTTTGGGTTTTAAACATTTCTTGTTAATAAATATCAAAACTCCGATGATGGCGCAGACGAGGCACAGACTTCCCACCAGGCAGGTCACGATAAGCGGCGGGTCGACTGGCATGGACACCAGCTCGTTGCAGCGTTCGCCGTGGTAGTGCCAGTATTTACCCACAGGGCATCTGAGACACATGAGATAATATTTTAGGCTGCAGTCAAACAACATGCACAAATGCCTTAATTAATTTCTTTCAACAGCACATTTCCAACGGCAGACATGCATTAAATGTTCAACAAATTCCATCAAATGTAGCCTTCAGCCATTCTGACTTTTCTCATTTGAATTTACCCATTTGGAAGTGACTGGTTCCAATGTGTGCGCTTCTATCAAACTGAATTTATGTTTATAACTAGCACTTTCCCAGGTTTTTTAGACCCAATAATAAAAGACAAATTAGGACATATTTCCCTCCAGGATGGACATAATGATGACCTCAGATAAATGGGGAAAAAAACATCTCATTTTGATTCATCCCATAATTAATTGAGCTTTAATCCAATTTTTGGGCAAAAATAGGACCAAAATTTGGAAAAGAAAGGGTACTTATCTGGAAAACATGAGTGTAAATGGTCTTGTATACCACTATAAATAAAGACACTGTATTGAATTTGTAAACCCTAGTGTGTTTTTAAAAAAAATTTCTAATCCAGACGTTTCAGTCTCATTCCAGGTTTCATACATAACCCATGGTGTCCACTCACATTACATGCGGAACCTGCTCATTTAAACAAATGAATCAGATGTAATTTTTCAACAGACGACATTTTTGTGAAACACTCTACCTTTCATATTTACTTGGATACTCAAAATGTGCCAGTGAGAAACATATTAGACAAAATAATTGCAATTTCCATGTCCTTTTGACCGTGTTACATGTAGATTTTTATATGAAGAGGAACAGAAAAATATAATTTATTTGAAAAAAAGTTTTTTTAATCTCAGTAAATATATATATAACATTAGCATTGTATTTGTAGCCCCTATATCCTGTTTCATACAAGTACCCGTACAGTATATATCACGCCTAGATTGTGCTAAATGGGCAGCCAGATGCTTTATTGTCATTTTAAAGGATCACTGAACTTGCTAGCCTAAAGATGCTGACTACACACTGAAGTGAACTGTGTCCTGTGTAGGAACATTAAATTTGCATATGCTTTTATCAAAGTGGCAGTATTTGGGGCTCAAGGACACTTTAAAATGTATAGAAGCAGCTGGGAATCTCATTTCTGATAATAGAAATATTTATTAATTTTGCATCAGTTCTTCCCCCTTTGTGAACATAATAGAGCTAGTGGCTTTATGAGATTACTTTATACTAATTCACATTTAAGTCACAGTTACTCTATACATTACTTACTAAGCCATGTGTTAATAACCCCCCCCCCCAAAATGATGACTTGATTTGCCATACATTAACTTTTAAGTGAATTTTGGAACTCATTTGACCTTGAATTTATCTCCTGTGTAATTGAGTGTAAAATATTTCTTTATGCTGATGACACCATACTGTACCGTAGTGCAGTAGTTATATACACTTGGCCAGTAAATCAACTTAAGTACAACTGTTCTCATTTTGAAGTTCCACTATTTCATATAAACTAGTTCCAAATGTAGAGAAAGTGAAATACATTTTTCATATTCAGATAAATATTGAAGACGATAACCAGCTCATTTTCACCAAAAATTCCTGAAAATGTGGCACGAAGCTTTTTCTTCTGTTGATTTTGGGCCAACACGTTCTGCTGTCAGTTACCAGGTTTTTGTATCACGTTTTCAGATAATCAGCAAAAGAAAATGTAAATGTACAGATGTTTTCAACCAATAGTATGCAGATATGAAGCACTGGTACTTCATCATCATCATCATCATCATCATCATCATCATCATCATCATCATCATCATCATCATCATCATCATTCTATGTCATAATAATACCTGAGTTGTTGACTGATGATCTGACTGATCTAGACTTAAGAATAGTTGTTTTTGTTTTTTTTTTTCAAAGGCTGTCATGGCTCTGAACTCTCAGCCCGAGCACCCCCCCCCTCCCCCATACATCAAAATGCATTATTTGACATTTACGTTCCACAATACTGTGCATTTTTTTTTTTTATTATATTTTGTATCACACCACTCATTTTTATCTGAGATTACCCACACTACATATTATACATTATTTATTATAAGAATCAAGATTTATTTTGTGCTTTTATTTTCTCTTAAATATGTTGGACAGGAAATGCTTAAATCACACTGTACATTTGTTTGTATAATGACAAAATCTACCTACCTATCTAATCAATTAAATCAAATCTGGGATAAAAGTGTCGTACTCTAAATCAACCTAAGCCGCTGATCAGGAACAAACTTTCCAATTTTCAACTGTATTTATCTGTATTAACATTTTACTGATTCACTGGCATCTTCATCCCAAAGATATTTGTTTTTTTTAATTAAACAACAAAACCATAACGCTGCTCTTGTTTATATATAGAATTTTATCTGTGGTCTTTTTATTGGCTTATTTTTGCCGTTGATGACCATTTGGGTAAAAACTTCTCTGTTATTAGAAGCAGTATCATCTGTCTTACTGAGTGATTAATTAAATCCAACATAATTAAGTTGCATTTAATTTCACATTTAAAGTAACAGTTAATTAATCTTCTTTAATTAAAATGTTAGAAGTAGAAAGTGACCAAATCATTTGATAATGACTCGATCGTGACAGAAATTCATACATTAACCCTCAAACACCTGAAGAGAAACTTAACAAAATGCATCGTCTGATAAGTTTTGACCCATTGTTTCTATCAATATATTGAAATAATTCTGGTAAAATACTCTCCAGAAACATCAAATATGACTTTTCAGATGCTCCATAGTGAACATGGAGACGTCAATGTGTTGAATTAATCATTTATTTTCTATAAAAATTGTCTTATTTCTTCTTTTTTTTTTCCTCTGATCTGATATAACCTTTAAATGTGTTCTGAGCTTTTATGAACACCTTCATGTTCAGGAAATGAAATACAAGAAAATACCTGCTTTTAACTTCACGATTCAGAGGATAGGTATAAGTAATGATAAAAGAAAAGGTTAGATGTGGAGGAAGAAAAAAACACTTGTGGAAGTTGCCATAAAAGTAGTTTTATGTCTTTAGGGGATGCGGTCAAACAGTCATCGGTTAACATCCTTATCAGAAACTAATCAACCCATTGAGTTTGGGATGATTTCTTGTGTGGTTTAGTTGTTTGTATTGTCTGAGCTGTTGTACATTTTTTTTATTTGATTTATTTTCTTCTTCTTGTTAAATTATTATCAATAACAAAATTATTTATTTTTTGTTCAGTTCCTGTTCTGGTTGCTGTTATTACTATCATGGTTTGTATTGTTTGTAACGTTGACACTGTCTTATGAGGGTACCCCCCCCCCCCCCCATTATCTATTGGATTTTAGTTTGTAAAAGGGGGTGGGAGTTTATAAGTTTCACTTCTTCACACTCATTTTGTAACCATTTTCAATGATGTTTTTATGCTTGAAATAAAACTGAACTGAACTAAAAAGAAAGTGTTCACACACTCATAAAAGTTTACATTTGACTAATTATCATAAAATATTTGCAGAAAAAAAGTTTCAAGAGATGTGGCTGCATCAGACAAACAGGTGTTAATTATTATTGTTTTTGTTTATTGATTATAAGAAAAAAAACAAAATTATTGACAGTTTCTGTACAGAACAGAGCACGTCACTTATGCTAACATGAAAACACATGCTTACAACGTCCAGTTCTTAACTATGTCTTTTATGCAGCATATATATATATATATATATATATATATATATATATATATATATATATATATATATATATATATATATATATATATATATATATATATATATATATATATATATATATATATATATATATATATATATATATATATATATAATTTTATTTTTTTTATTTTATTTTTTACTTTTCCAGCTTTTAAAACATCATGAGGTCTGAAAGCCACACAGAAACCTTTGGGAGAGCAACTGATTTGATGGTTTAATTAAAAGTCATAATAAATATTAAATCCAGCTGAGCCTCATACACATTATGAAGTATCCCTTGGCAAAGCTAATTAGCTTTAGCACCAAAAGGAGCCAGACTAATGTTCTCCTGTTAAGGACGAATGACAAGACAGGTTTAAAAATAAATAAATAAATAATAATAATAAATAAATTTACACCTCAATGATGAGATGCAATAAAGTCTTTTATAATGAGACAATTCTGAGAAGTAAAAATAAATAAATAAAAAGAAAAACGAAAATGTATCTGAAAACCTGGAGGGTTGTTTTTGGAAAATATCCGACGGTGCCACAGTCGAATGTTCGCTGCGGTGTCCCGCATCAGCGTTGGCGTACCTGCATGTGGCTCCGTGCCCAGGGATGATTTCACACAGTCCACCATTAAGGCAGTAGTCGGGCTGCAGCGTGCAGGCGCTCTGACACGGCAGGCCGTCCACGGTGCTGTAGCCCGGGTCGCAGAGACACTCGGCCTCGTTCGTCCAACTGTTTACCACGCAGCGGGAGAACTCATTGCACGCCAGGAACTTACAGGGGTCTGCTTGGTCAGCTGAAAGCACCGACGGTGAAGGCGTCAGAAGAAGAAGAAACACAAAGGAGAAAGACTCATGAATATTAATGCGGCGTCCACCTGTCTGTCAGACTGGGTGCACAGATGAAAGGGCATTTTGATTGATGTGAATAGAGGTGTCTGCTTTCAATAAGGTGTGTTTAATGAGGTCACATACAGTCATGAACTCATGCGTCAGATTTATGCCTCTACACCTACAGCCTGCAGAACAACGCAATAAAAAAAAAAGCCTGTGTGTTGTAGACAGGCTCTCTGACCTTGTGGCATAAATGAAAACACAAGGTTCTTTATGGATTGTTTTCCATGTTCGGTGAATGCACAGGAATGATAATACTTTAATAAAACTGCAGAAAAGCCCCTGTTTCACTTCTGGACATTTGATTCGACTGTAAGGATGCACTGGCACATGTATGTTGTTTTCCCTACACAAGCAGAATCCAAAAAATGCTGCCGCTGTATTCGACACACACCCCACACTAGGGCGGGGACCATACGCTTTTATGCCCAGTCGATGTTTTTGAGTACCGATTCGATTTAAATTGCGATTCTTCGATATTCCTGGTGTTTCAGATTTTTCGCTAGTTTTTTTTTTTTAACACCAGAGCACGTGAAAAAGCTAAATAATGATTAGGGATGGGACACGATTTTTTAATATTTGTGACACGCTCGATTATAGAATACTAATTTCGAATACTGCATGTACTTGTATTATGTTTCTGTTATGAACGCAGTACTCTGTGTCCTGTAAATGTTTTATTTTTGTGAGTCTTATGTAGTTTCTGTCATTGTGAGTGTCTGGGCTTTTATTTTGTTATGTGGGTTCTTGTCACTCAGTCTGACTTTACTTCCTGTCACCTGTGTCGTCCTGCCCCTTGTTAATTTTCCCTCATGTGGAACACCTGCCTGGTTAGTATATATTCACTCATGTGTTTTCACTCGTACGTTTGCAACCTACGAACGTTTTTTCTTCTCTGGTTTTCTGGTTTGGACTCTGGTTTTCTGGTACTTGGTTTTTGCTTGCCCCTTGTCTGTCTGTGTTTTGGATGTGTTTTGTGTATGACCTTTGGCCTGGATTTTGGACCTGGACTCTGCCTTGCCCCCCTTGGAATTGACGCTCTCTCGGCTCTCTGGACAGACCTATTTCTGGCATACAGTAACTGTGTTGTGGATTATTATTCTGATTACCTGGTTCTGATCATTGACTGTCTGACCCTGCTTTTTGTCCCAGTGGCTGTTTTATTTGGGGCCATTATCCCCAGACGGAGGTCCTGGAGAGAACAAGTGTTTTCTTTATTATGAATTTTGTCATCAATAAATCCTCTTATATTTTATCTTGGGTCTGTGAGTCTGCATTTGGGTTCCATCACATTCCTGTATCGTGACAGTTTCACTTGGACAGAACCTCGTATTGACTGTCATTGTACGGCGGCAAACACACAACATCGACAAAACGCTGCAGACACAAGAAAGATGAACTAAAAACACAAACGCATAAAAGAAATGCAAGAAAAAAAATGTTGCAATAACGAAGCACAGCGTGGAGCGTACCTGCGTCTGTACCGTCAGAGCGCATGTTCTCAGCAGATGAATTAATTGTGAATACGCACACACGCCTCCACCCCGACCATGTGGACATGTTAATTTTTAAAATAAAAACCTGGCGTACATTCATGTGACTATTGTTGTTAAATCTGTTCCGACATTGTAGCAAAATCAGCTGTTATAGTTGCTGCAGTTATTGTGATTTCAAACTTAAAAGCCGTAACGGTTTCATGCAGTCGATCAGATGAATCACCCGGAGAAGATAAACATGTTGTTGTTGTTGTTGTGTGATTTGGAATATTGTTGTTTATTCAGTACGTTTATGTAGCGGCCAAAGTAGACTTTTGTTAATATATTTGGGAATATTGTTTAAAAAGATAAATAATTTGATTTGAATTTGTAATTTCATAGATGATTATATTTCATGATTGGAATGATGAATATTATATATGACAGTTAAAATGATTATAACTTATATGCATAGATTATCTCTTATACATAGAAAGAAATGAAAAAATTACTTTTTTCTTTACTTTTTTTTTCTGTATTTATTTTATTTTTTTTGTATAAAGAATAAAAATGTTTTGCAGACAGGGAAGGAGAGGAAGAGGGGAAGGAGGGAGGGGAAAAAAGAAAAAAAAAAGTATATATATATATATATGTGTATGTGTGTATATGTGTGTTTATGTAAATATGTGTAAGAAACATTGTGTTTATGTTCACTGGTAGGGATGTTGAATTAGGGGGTAGGAGTAGATAAGCATTGTGCTTCATCCTATTCCTTTTGGACTTTTGTAAAATGCATAATGATAATAACAAATGCACTTTTTTTTCTCTTTTCTTTATTTAGATTTTTTTCTTTTGCAGTATGATCATTATTATCTTGTTTTTTTTAAATTTTGTTTTGTCTTTTAAATTGAGTTCAAATAAAGACAATCAATCAATCAATCAAATCAATCAAATGATGTACTGTCGCTTTAAGAACTGGCCAATTGGGCTTTGTTAGGGGAGGGTTCACGCTTCACCTGTCAGATTGGGAGGAGCGATGGAAGCAAACAGTTTTTCTTACCTGACGTAGTGACTAAATCTCCGTCAGAAATTAGAAACATTTATTTTATTTAATCAGTGGACAAGTTTAGTTAGTTCATTTGTGTTTTGTAACTGTTAAAAATGAAGATTAAACTTAAATTTCAAGACGTTTTGCTGTGGATCTTTTATCAGTTACATGGACAATATGAATAAAAACAACAACTTTGGGTCAGAAACGTCATCAGTGTAAGAAATAGCACTTTATCGAGGTCTCACAAAGAAATTTAGTTTCCTTTTTTTATCTTTTTTTGTCACTGCATGTGTTTGGGGGTGGAGTCGCACATTATTTTTGAATAATATTCAAATAGTTTCCGGTGAATTTCGAATAGTATTTTGGAACCAAAGTCACATCCTTAAAGATGATCCTACAGATCATATCAGGAGCCATATTTCCCCCCAAAAAAATGCACATCATATGTGAGTCAGTTCAGATTTATTCAGTGTTAATAAATTTGATCCAGACTTTAGGAAGTAAACTGCTCCATTTATCTGCACACAACACAAACAGGAGCCTTTAAATGAACTTCATAATAAAGTGAACTTAAACGCTCATTTCAAAGCCGGGGCTGCAAATAAAAGAGACAAATGTACAATATAAAATAGATTTTCTCCAGTATTTATTTATCTTCTTTAGATGTTCCTGCTCTGCATTTACCTCAGGACGGTGTCTTACTAAGTGTGCAGTAATGTTTGTGGTGTTTCCACAGTACGACACGTGTGCATTACAGAGTTTACAAATATCTTTCCACATATCCAGCTCTTCCCTTCAAAGAAAAAAATCCAGAATGTGTCCACACTTTTGACTTAAAATGTGATGGTGGGGGTTTTATCTCTGCACATTTTAGCCAGTTGTCCGTCATTCTGTTTTACCTTCAGAAAAGAAAAACATTTTGACCTCTGCTGGAGACAACTGGCAGTTTTTTTTCTCCATCCAGCTTAAAATTAATCATTTAAATTCGGGAAACAAATCGATTTTTTTTAAAATGGATTTAAAAATCGTAAAACAAAAATACATATGTGAATCGATCTTTTTTTTCCTCTCACCAATTTCTATGACTTTTTCAGGAAATGTTTGAGGTTGGTCAAAAATAGGTCCCATTAAATTTTTGCAAATGTAGGTCAAAGGTCAAGGTCACCCAAAATGCGTTTTTTGCAAAAATAAGTGATAAGGTAAATCATGTGAAATGTTTGCAGGGGGCGGGGTTTATTGAGCCAGAGGGGCGGGGTTTGTTGTGCCTGGAACCACTTATTTCTTAACTGAGAAGTTCTGTATGTGCTCAGTTTGTTCTGGTTCATTCTAACTCGGTACCAGAACAAAAAAATTTTGAATAACAATGAAACTCATTCATGTTTATGAATAAAATAAGACTCAATTCCTCGACGTAAAGCCTTTTTTTAAATGTTCCTCACCTGGCTCTACTTCCAAGGACCGACTGTCGATCTCGATGTCGAGCCGTTTAGATGCTGCGTTACAGAAATCCTCCAGAACACAGTGAACGGACTCGGTGACGTTATACGGTACCGGTTTGTCCAGTTTCATCTTACTGTTGACCACCACGCTGCCGTTCCGGAAGTTGAGGATTTCCAGTTGTTTGAAACCAGTCAAATTACTTTCTAGATACGGTAAAAGCTGCAGAGAAAAGAAAAATAATTAATAATTTTGCTTATTTATTGTTTTGTTCTCTAGTCTATACAGGAAAACATGAAGTAGTTTAATAATAGTTCAGTTGGATCAGTTTTGTGCACGCTGGGTTAGTGGAAGAATAGAGCCATGGAAAAAATTATTAGACCATTAGATATCATCAAAAACAAATGTTATGCAATTAGAGCTGCACGATATATTATTGTTTGAGCGTCGACATTGAAATGTATGTGTTGCATCACAGGTCCTGCAATAATTTTTTTTGTATATATTAACATTTTTAACATTTATTTATAAATGTTTTAATTTTTATTTGTATGTATTTATTTATTTTAATTCATTTATTTTGAATTTTATTTAATTATTTCGGCAACAAGAAGGATGACACAGAAACGTACGTTCTGTTTGAAAGTTTGTGTCGGCACCACACAGCTGTTATATCGTTTTTTCATATCATAATACTGTATATATCGTCGGGTTTAAAAAATCGCAATGTCAGTTTTATATATATGCAGTGCAGTTCGAAAGCAGTGAATGAATCAAAGCCCTTTTTTGTCAGTGTTTTTTTTCTATTCCTGTTAGAATTATCACACTATAAAAGACTTAATTACATCTCTTCATTGAGGGATGGTAATACGTTTTTTTAATGACAGATAGTTTTTAACTTTTAAAATTTAATTTAACCTTTCTGTAGTCATGCACCTATCAGCATTTTTTAGCCCGATCACTGATACCGATCACAAAAAAAACTCGATCTGCCGATTGCCGATCACAGAAGGAAATTTTAAATTTCCATAGGGTGCATCGTTAAGAGAAATGAAACGATTAATTAACTATATTTTTAAAAAGTACACAAACAGTCAAGATGACATGCACCTGTTCTGTAGCGTGTTTGACAGTTTGAAAATGTCGCTAGTAATTTACGTCACGTGATCGGCTTTTTGATCGGATTATTTTAGGCAATATCGGCCCGATTATGATCAACAGCTGATCGATTGGTGCAACTTTACTTTCATTTGACCAGGAAAGATCCCATTGAGATTAAAAACGTCTTTTACAAGGGAGTCCTGGCCAAGATAGGCAGCAGCAATTCAACACAATAGTCATAGAAATACAGTTAAAATGCATAAAAACACACACATTCGACCAAAAATTGATGTAGGAATTGAAGTAATTTTGGTTTTTATCATGAAAACGTGTTAAATGTATAAATATCAGCCCTGAAATTCAACTTCTACAAGTTATTTTTATTATTATTTATACTTATCCAAAATAAATGGACCTTTATTTGGACCAGGCATCAAAATGAGC
>CM035804.1:46527073-46529573 GCA_020466265.1 Siphamia tubifer
ACAATCTGGAGGTTTTTTTTTTAAATAGAACCAACACACAATGTATTCAATAATAATGGAGAACACAACAATATAAATGAAATAACCATAGAATGACACCTTTAATATATATTTAGTAATACACTTAATAATATATGGATGCATATATATATATATATATATATATATATATATATATATATATATATATATATATATACACACACACACGCACACACATTTTGGGAAGTGTATTACTAAATATATGTAATTATGTAAACAAGTTTGCTTAAGGAGCGCTACCTGGACTCAAAATAAGCAATAATAATTAGAGGTGCTCTATTGGATAGGAAAATAGAAAGACAAAAAAGAAAAATTACAAGGCACTCTCTTATAAGTGAAAATTAAAAAGCCTTTATTAACTTGGCTTGGTTACAGAAAGCCATAAAAAATCATATTAAAAAAATCATATAAAACCCCATTTTTATATGATTTTTTTATGGGTTTTTGTAACCAAACCAAGTTAATAAAGGCTTTTTAATTTTCACTTAGAAGAGAGTGCCTTGGCATTTTTCTTTCTTTATATGTAATTATATATTTAATAATACACTTCACAATATAAGTGTGAATATATTTATTAGTATATCAAATCATATTGCAGTATATAGATAATACTAGATAATACTACTACTACAGAACTTTTCCATAAATAGGAATCTTTTTTGAATATAATGCATTATATTGTTGAATGTATTTCCATATATTTTTAGTTTCATCAGGGTTGGGCCTCAGACTCACAGCTCAGATAACCCCAGGAACCAATCTATTAAGACTGCGGACCCGGACTGATGACGGTGGTGATATTTAGGCAGGGAGGAAGTCAACCAGCTCAAGTAATGGACCTGCATCAATGTTCATCGATCTGAACCACTCTCCTCAGAGCCACTTGCGTTCACTTCAGACGGGGCAAACATCAAACCACCGCAGTGTGAGAGGGAGAGATTACGATGCTTTAGCAGGTCTGGCTGTCCAACGGGAGATAAGAGGCCTTAAGGAGCTCTGCTCTGATCGGGTTACTTCACTTATCACAGGCCGGCAGTTTACAGAGGGCAAGTTCCCTACAGCGAATAGTCTGTGAGGGAAGAGGGAGTCCACCCTGGAAAAAAAATACCCCTCTAAAAACAACTGCACAACTAATTAATACGAGATATTTTTACATGAATTAAACCAAAACAATCTAACAATGCAACAAGTGAAAATTATCTTTTTTTAAATTTCCTGAATTAAGATTTTATGGATGTATTGTTTAAAAATAAGTCCTTATATCACCCTGAAATGTTACTGTTTTAAAAAATAAAAAATTAATTAATTAAATTAAATTTTTAAAAAAATGTTACTGTTTAAAAAAAAAAATGAATTAAATTAAATTTTTAAAAAAAATGTTACTGTTAAAAAAAATAAAAAATAAATGAATTAAATTAAATTAAAAAAAAAAAGTTACTGTTTAAAAAAATAAATTAATTAAATTAAATATTTTTTAAAAAATGTTACTGTTCAGGTGATTTTATCTTATTTTATACAATACTAGATATTTTTGCTTGACATAAGCACAAAAAAAATCTGCCGCTGGAACAAGTAGAAATGCTCGTAGATCTAGTGTCGATAGATCAGTTCTTATCTGAGTGAAACGTTCCTCTGTAGATGATTCTGATTTTAAGTGTGATGAGATATGTGGGACAGAAATGAGAAAAATACACTTGGTTTTTTTCCAGTGTAATAACCAATAAAACAAAAAAATTACTTCATATTTTCTCCTCAGTTTGATATAAAAACATATGACATTATGCTGATAAATAATGACGACTTCAATCCGTGTATCATTCGTTCATTAGATTTTCAAAATAAAACCAAACATAAGACAATGAAATAACAAGTCGTTTCTTCATTATTTGTTTCCAAAACCAAAATAAAAAAAAACGGACAGTGATTGTCTCATTGTAAAAGACTATTCCATCTGATTATTGAGGCATTAATTTTGTTTTATTTTTTTTATCTTTTACATTTTAATTTCTTTCCCTTTTCTTTAAAGCTTTAAAAAAAATAACAAGAAAGTATCAACCATGAGAACAACAACAACCAGAACAAGAACTGGGCAAAGATAAAAATTAATAAATAATAATAATAAAAGACAGAAATAAATGATGAATAATGATTTGAACATTTTATATTATATTTGTATTATTTCACTGGTGATTAAATGTCGTACCTTTTGGTCTTATTTGAAGCGCGATAACATATTGTGACTACAAATAAGAAAAAAGATTGTAAGATTTAAAAAAAATATTTTTCCCAGTGTGGTACACAACACACAACAGGTACTCCATTTGTCTCAATGCAGAATGTCAAGTTCTACACGTGCAGCATAAATTAGATATAAATCTTTGCCACTGTTGCTTTCAACACAAGGTCAAAGCACAGTTCTTTCACAGTAAAACCTCAGCGTGTTCTGGACTGTGGACAA
>CM035804.1:46532073-46591219 GCA_020466265.1 Siphamia tubifer
AATTTCCAGCTCTATTGGTCACTTCTCATCAGTTATTTTTATCACTTCTTCCCTAAAAAGTTCCTCTTTATGTTATTCTGTCTGATTTTAAGTGTAATGCGATATTTGGACTAGAAATGAGAAAAATACACTGGGTCAGATTTATATATTTTCCAGTGTATTTGTGCATTAAAGCATTTCTTAACTGCAAAAAAATAGAATAATCCAAAAATTGCTGCATTAATAATTGCTAATTAATAACCTTATAGTGATTTTCTTATGATTTACTGTATGTCATTCAACATTAGTGCGCAGTTACTCAGTGTTCATTTATGATATTTCTGAAATCAAAAGTATCTTTATGTAAATTTCCATCTGACATATTTGAAACAAATAACCAAGATTATTCCGTCATTTATTATGTAATGCCCCCCACCAACCCCCCCACCTCACCCCACCCCATTATGTCTGATTTTAAGTGTGATGAGATATTTGGACTAGAAATGATTTTTTAAAAAAATACACGTGGTCAGATGTAGATTTTTGCAGTGTCTAATCTATTTACAGTAAGCCTGAGGGCGTGTCACTGGTTGGAAAACTTCACTGCCCCAGTATCTTACATCCTCTTGTGCTCCTTGGCATCGCAGCAAACAATCCAATTTGTATCGATACGCAGGTTGAAGCGGAGGCCTTTACATAATACCAAGGCATTTGTGCACAAGCCTAAAAATATGCCCTCTCTAACAACCCCAGGGTAAGCCTTGAAACTAAATAAGGATGTCAAGTGACGCGTCTTTGTGAGATGTATGCTAATCGGCTGAGGTTTACACAGACACAATCCTTGCCCCATTTACAGCCCACTAGTGTCATATGCAAAAGTATAAAACTCCTAATGAGAGAAAAGACTTGATGTGTAGACCCTTAGAAATTATTTTGAAACGGGAAAAAAAAAAAGCACTGGGTGGGAAAAAATGTCCCTCTAGAAACAAGTAAAATAAAAAAAATAAGATATTTTTGGTAACACTTTACATTACATATCGCTAATAAGGTGATAATTCTATGGTAATAATGTGGTAATTCTTAAAGATAATTCCTCTGTGAAGCTCTAAAAAGGTGAGGAAGGAAATTTTATACAAAGTACGAGGGTTAGGGTGTGAAGCTACATTTGTAATTTGGCTCAATAAAACACATAGAAACATGTCTGGAAAATACACAGTTTGTGCTTAAATAAGGGAAAAAGCAGACGGTAACCATGGTAACCAATAATGGCTAGTCAGCCTATTCAAGTTAGCTATTGTATATCAACCTAGCAGACTTAGCTAGTAGTAGCAGCTATGCTAGCATACAGTAAGGTAGTGTGTTAAAGATAGGTGGAACAACCGACACATTTCATACAATTTCAGTATCTTGTCACAAATTACATCAAAATTTCCAAATAATTACCACCTTATTAGTAATATGTTACTTGTAATAAGTTGTTACAAAGCCATTATTACCATGAAATGACATCAAAGTTACCATAGAATCACCATCTTATGATAATGTGCAATCCCACATTATTCTTGAATTAAGCACAAAAATTATAAATTGTGAAAATGATCTTGGTAAGATTTCTTAAAATACAATTTTTAAGATTTATTGCCTACAATCAGTTCTTATATCTTAATGATATTTTCCTCTTTAGGTGATTCTGTCTGATTTTAAGTGTGATGAGATATTTGGACTAGAAATAAGAAAAATACACTTGGTAAGATTTAGATTTTTGCAGTATGTGTGTGTAGGCTACTACAGTATAATCAAAAATGCAACTAGGGAAAATATTCTTTTATATAAATATGTGTATTTTCACTAAGTGGTGAGACTGGATTAAACAGAAAGTTTTGAATTAAGCGAAAAATCTTGAATTAAGAAAAAATTAAGAAAAAAATTATAAACTGCCAATTATTGCCAAAATTATTTTGGTAAGTTTACCTGAAATAAAAATAGATTTTTATATCTCATTGAAAAGTTACTTTTTAAATGATTTTGTCTTATTTTAAGTGAGATGAGATCAAGGTTGTTATGAAATCTAAGGAAATGACGAATACTAGAATTAGAAAAATATATTTTGCTAGCTGAAATAAAAACTATAAATGAAGAAAACGGAAACTAACAAACTTAAAAAACTAAAATATCTAAAAATAAAGGCAAAAATTCCCTTTGTTTGTGTCTTCGTCACTGTCAGATAGATGTGAAATGTATTTATTTTGCAAAAGCAATTTTTCTGGTCCAAACTCTACCTGGAAACATGCAGAGTAAAGAGAGTCCTGTATGGGATTTATTTGAATATGGAAGATAAAACATATGAAAAAACCAAAACTAATATTAAAACTAAGCAGTCAGGGGAAAAAAGATAACTAAAAAAACTGAAAATGAATTAAATCTAACTGAATTAAAGTCTGGAAAAAAAGGCAAAACTAAATAAAACAAAACTATAATGGAAAATCCCAAACTAATTATAACCTTGGATTAGATATTTGGTCTAGAAATAAGAAAAATACACTTGGATTTTTTCCAGTGAGTGCATTGCTTTGCAGGATTTAAACACAAACGATCCACAATGAGATGAGCTCCATGAATCTATAATGAATTTTATTAGTTTCGTCTTTGATGACAGATCCGCAGCGTAGTTAATACGGCTGCAGCACATGCATACAGATGTCGACACAAATGAACTGATGTCGCTCTGAGCTGATCTGAACCATTATTAGAACAATGTGTGTTAGATCTGAGCAGAATTACTTAAAGCTTCTGAAGTCTGCAGTGACTAACACTTCCAGGTTTTATGATTCAGTCCACTGACCCTGGGCTACTGCCCCCCCACCCCCCCCACCCCCACCCCCCCCCCACACACACACACAACACACACACACACACACACACACCACCACCACCACCACCACCACCATGACATCTACTAAACAATACAGTCTTAGCAACACAAAAGCTAAGTACATTTCCTTGCTATTGGCTTATTAACCCCTGAACACCTGCTGTTGCACATATGCAACATACCAAAAATATCTATCTATAGTATGTGCCATCGTCAAATTAATTATCTCTACTTAATTAGGGACTGAGAAACAAGGGTCGAGGCCGTATGCATTCTCACTATGTGAGAAACGCATACGGACGAGGGTTTAACATTTACTTTTTCTACTTGTGTCAAATGATTAACATTTTAATCAGATAAATCCAAAGGTTGTTTTGGATTAATTTTTATTAATCATGATCAAAACACTTTATGTCGATCGACTGTTTTATTTGTTTTTCTTTTTTTTCTCCTTAAATTTCCCGTGAAGAAAATCAGAAAAAGAGAAAAAAATATGAGAATATAAATATACAAACCATGCTAAATTCACAAACATAACTAACACAAAAATGCGACAAAAAATCCAAAAATTATTCAAAAACCACCCAAAACATGATCAAATATCCAACATATGTGCAAAAGTGTGTGTGTGTGTGTGTGTGTGTGTGTGTGTGTGTGTGTGTGTATAAAAAAAAACTAAGGGAAAAAATATGACGTCATTATTTGTAGGTTATTAGAATCATATTTTACTGATCTCTATGTGGAGCATGAACTTAAATCTTTTTAACACCTTTGATTAAACTGGTCTATAAGTAAAATGCTTCCGGAATAAAACTAATGAAATTTTACCCAGTGTGTTAGCGATAAAGAAAACTCAAGTTTTAAATGCTGATTGGCTGAAGTTTCGAAGATAAGTCTGAGGTCAAAATGTGAAATTCTTAGAATAAACAAGAGAATAGTTTTTCGTCCAGAGGAATATTAGTGTCAGATCTACTTCAAACACTGTCTGCACATTATGATCCATTCACTTTACAGCTTCTTTCTACTGGAATATTTACTAATGCATTATTTACATGTAGATAAACCAGCATATATGTGGAATAACACACTATTATATATATTAAAAACATCAACTAACTTGTTTGTTTTCTGATTCATCTGATTAAAATATGTAAGATTTACCACATTTCTGAAGCAGATACTTTCTAAAACAAAACCATAGACCAGTGTTGTTAATATCTTCAGTGTAATTTTTGCATTTTTGTCACAAGTTTATCCCTTGATCCATATTGGACTCTTTGGTGGGACAGTTTTTGCCTGCAATGTTTGACACCCATGCAACAAATGTACAAAAATAAATGAGATATTTAGTTGTCAGTGACACATATTATCTTTATGATCAGTCATTTCCACACACTTCATCTCTATACATTAATTACAGCCTCTATTAAACCACTACATCTGTGTTTTATTATAATACGGACATGTTTGAACAAACAGCAAGCAACTAGAGTCAAACATTCTAGAATACTTGTCTGCACACAGAAATGTGTTAGTTATTCAAAAGCTTTCACACACACACACACACACACACACACACACACACACACACACATCAATTGTTGTTTTGTCCTTTGAAGAAATACTTTCACACTTATTTCACACAATGAAACAAAGTGTGTAAAAATCTGTAAAGTCACTGAACGAGCAGAAATCTCGCACAATTCCAGGATTTAAGGCAAAAGACTTGGGGACCCATTTACAATCAGCATCAATTATAAAGAATAAATAATACACGATAAGGTGAGATAATTTATTCTTCACTTATTTACTGTTTATGCAGCTTTTATTAGAATTCATTTGGGCTTCCCAGGTTTGAGTCTATCTATATAAACATTTAATTTATGTCAGTCATTTACTCTGGGTTTTGGGTTCTCACTTTCTATTCATCAAATAAAACAAATACAAGTTTGCTCCTGTAAATATTAATAGAGTCTTTGAATGTCCCAGCTGCCATTTCCCTCCGATAAGAGGGTGAACACCGGAGATGCTTTTCTAAACACTTTGAAAAATCGAATAAATTTGAGAGAGAAAAAAAAAAAAAACCCTCTGGCATAGATGGATTTTTTTTGACACTTGACAACCCAGACTTGAATGTCCTTCAAGAGGCAGTTCATGGCGCAGCATTGAATAGAACACATGGACACACTTTTACACAAACAGTGCTGCCACAGTGTTCATCTGATGAATGTTTGATATGTATTAAAATATTGACATGTAGGATTTGGACTCTGTGTTGCACTGGGAACCAGTTGTTTGTTGACACTACAATAAATTAGTAGCTAGACGGCCCTCGCGGCAGCAAATCTAATGTGCTACCGTTGTAGTCTAGTTACGCTCAATGTAACTTTTGGCTAGATTTCCCTGAAAATGGCTGACCAATCACAGTGACGGAAAGGTCGGCACTACGTCATAGACGGAATCAGGACGGAAGTAACAGAATCCAATATGGCGGCTACTGAGTCGGTACCCACTGATCAACGGACAATAATTTTTTGATATGGGTTCTAACCATAAGAGAACCAAAAGATTAGGTTCTCCCTTGCAGGTTCCGTTCACACTTTCAACGAAAACTTCCATAGATTAATTAAACTAAACCGTTATTAATTTGGAAAGTGACTAGGTGCCCCCATATCTGCCCCCCCCCCCCTTTTTTTTCCCTCCCTTTTTTTTCTTGAACTTATTTGGTTACTTATACTCATTTCATCTGTATGTATTTATGTTTGTCTGTATGTCTGTTTGTTTTTTAGTTCTCAGTGGGTGGGTAAGGATTAGGGTTATTTGTAAGTTATTACAGCGGCCAGTTCAAGATGACACATACATTGTGTAAACATTTGAGCATCTTCTTTTGATAAGACCCTTGTATACACTGTATGTGTGAATTGATGTGTGTTAAGGGGAAAAAAAATCAATAAAAAGATTTGAAAAAATAAGAATTTTCACTCTTGGATCAAACTCTGCAGCCTACGAGGCTTTTGATGTCTACAAGGGTCAAACAATGAGCTCCTGGCGGTGTTGTCTAGTAGAAAAACTATTTGGTAAGAAAGTACTTGCAATAAACCTGCACAAATGAATGAGTTCCAATGTAATTAAAATGTATAAATGATAACCCCACCTGCATCCACGGTCTGTGGTGTTTTTCAAATAAATAGTTGCTTATTAAAAAATCTAACAAAATACTGCTAATGCTGAGCTTTTATTGATAGAATAAATAATTTCTTAACTTTTGGCTTTTTTAAAATCCAGCAAATGAAGCTAAATAGATATAAAATCATTCTGAAGCGTATCGACGGGCGCCATGTTGGATTCTGTTACTTCTGTCCCAATTCCGTCTATGATCTGGTGACGACCATGAACTATAGAGACAGAGGGCGGGTGAAACAAAGTGACGCTGGGATGATTTGGAGAGACGCCCAGAAACAACCATAGAAGAAGAACAACGGGTGGTGATTTCCTGAGAAAACATCAACAATCTTTAAATTATTTTTACAGAAGCGACAACAGTCGTAAAGCTCCATAATCCACCATTTTTCCACCATCATTCCTAACTTTCTCCGGACTCCTCCATGAACATTCCGGCGCTCTAACTACATCATCCAACTGATTGGTTGTAGTACCGTCCTATTGCATACAGACAATTTGAAACACAACCTGTTAGCCCCGCCTCCCCTGACTGTGAAGCGCAATTAGACCCATACATGAAATGAATGTGGATAGCACGGCTAGGCTAATAAATTAGCAATGTAGTTCAGGGATCTTAAACTAATTTTCTGTCAGGGGCCACATTCATCCCCATTTGATCATCAGTGGCTTGGATCATTAAAATAATAACATAACTTGTAAATAATGTTAACTCCACATTTCTGTCTTTGTTTTAGTGCTAACGCTAACCATAACCCTAACCCTAATATATTGAGGTCAATGCACAGGTTGGTATCAACAACAACTGTTTCCCTGCACAAAACATTCCACTGCAGACTTGACATAAGCACATGAACATGGACCTTGACCCTTTAATAAGGTTAAGGTTAAAAGGGTAAAACCATCTTGTAAACCCTTTAGAAAACACCTCCTGGTAAAGAGGAAGACAAGCTTCAAACTAACGGTGAAGAGGAGCTGCAGGAGCAAAGTTCTATCGTCTACTGGAAGACAGAAAGTCAAGTCAGAAGATGAATCTGTCAGTAGCTGCGTTTCCATGACAGTTTTTCGCAAAACAGTAGCGATATTCCAAAAATTTCTACAAAGTATTTCCATTGACGGTTGTCGTGAAATATCATCCCGTGAGATTTCACTGCTGGAAGATAGACCTTTCCATGTCTTGCTAGCTTGCTACATTTCTCTGCTGTCTCTAAAACACCAACTATGTTTGTTTTTCTCCTGAATTATTTTGAGAAAAGTCTCCGTCTCCTCCTCTGTCCATGTGTATAGCGCCATTTTCACTCCGAGAGAAGTGATCATGTGACATGCAATTGCAGAAAAAGTGTTTCCATTGCACTTTTGCGATATATTAGAACATCGAAACGTCTCAAAACCACCTCATGAAAAAGTTAGTTTTTTTTTTCGAAATTTAGGTCTTTTCTTAAACGTTTTTTTTATCGTGTTTTTTTTTTTTCTTTTTTTTTTTACATTTTACAACTTTCCAAGGGTAATGGAAACGCAGCTAGATTTACAAATGTTAGATGCATTCACAAATGTTAGATGCATTCACATTCCAAATGTGTGTTAGAAAGGTTAGTTAAGGAACAGAAAGGTCATGCTCTGTCTGAGGCATTGGAAAAAGTTCCAATATGGAAAACCAAATACCGGTATGGAAGCTAAAGTCGTCTGCCTCTTAGGCTCAGATTTACTGGAAGCTCCAGGGTTTGGTGAGTTTCTGGAGCCAGAGTGCTGTGTCTAAGTGAGACAAAGTGATTGGACCTTCTTTTAAGTGGTTCACTTCATCATTAGTATACTTTATACAATGACCACACATTAGGCTACGATTTGAAGAAATATGAGACTTAGTAAAAGTTATAGAAAAATAGAGATTTACTGAGAACATAAAAATATAAATTTTCACTTTTTTGGGGGGGACAAAAATGGCAGCTGTGAGGATAAGGATTCCTCTAAAGTGCATCCTCACTTCTACAGGGCTATTCTTCAACATCTTAGGGCTCATTTATGCTCGACATTAAAGATGAAGACGGATGCAGGTGGAACATTCAGTCGTTCTTTTGCATTTATTCCTGTGCTTAAGTGTTGATTTTAACTTTTTACTGTGCACTTTGAGACTTGATTTCAAATGTAAAGTGCTTTATAAATAACAATTATTATTATTATTATTATTATTATTATTGTGTCTATTCTCCAGGACAGAACAGTACCACCAGGAATCATCAAAGCAGGATTGAGATTTGAAGAGAATAACTTCCAGAAATCAGCAGAACTTTCCAAAGAGTGACTGTGTAAGTTAACCCTATAATGCCAAATGTATCATGTGTGATAGTTTAGTTTTGAAGCCTCTACATGATCAGTGTGATACTTTTTTTTTCTTGAAAAACCTGATGTATACAATTAGATACATACAATAATACATTGATAATCCACCAGAGGGGAGGAATTCATTGATCAGTCAGTATGTCCATGTGGGATCCAGAAGGGTTACATTTGGGCTGCATATAAGGGTCCCATGTGGATTTATCCATAGTTTCCATGGTGACCCACATGTGTTTACCCATTTCAGGATTCCAATCACAGATCTGAATATCTCATATTAATTTTTTTTCATCTATTTATATCACAATGTTTATCCTCATGTCATTTTCACTACTTGAATTATATGTTTTACAAATATCTTATTTGTAATACCTTTTTTGGAGGGGGGGTGTAACTGTGCCTTTTACCCTTATGCATTTTTATTTTATTTATATTTATTTTCTGTAAATTATTGCCTTGACCCTGAGAGCTGTACTTTAATTTTTCTGATTCTGTTATGGGCAAACACATGTGAGTCACCATGGAAACTGTGGATAAACCCACATGTGACCCTTATATGCAGCTGGAGCCCACATGGACATGCTGTCTGGGACACAGTGACAGTAGAAGACGGTCATTAATAAAAAAGGAGACAGAATTAACAATTTGTTGACATGTTTGTTTGTTTGTCTTTTTTCTTCTCCAAAAAATAATAGTATTTGAGCATTGAGACCTGATGTATGAAATATGATACAAAACTGAAACTCATAAATGGAAATTGATATTTGAAAAATCATTTTGGATGTTGTTCAGAAAGACAAATAAAAGCTCCAGTTTCAAAGAATCGGAATTTTCTGTCAATGAATTAACGAGGGGCCACCCCTTGGTTAACTGAGGCTACAAATGTACTTTACCACCACCAGAGGGAGAATGTGAGAGCGAATGAATAATAAATAAATAATGTAAAGTGCCTTGAAAAGGGCTATAGAAATCTAATCCATTATTTTTATTAGTATTATAATGGAAAAACTACTGACATATATCTGACAATATCCCTTCTTTATATCATTATTAGTAAAACCTCATCTGTTATTACTATGTTTGTTATTATTAACATTTGTCTGTTTCTTCTTCTTAAAAAAACTTTCCTTTTCTTCATGGTGTGTGGCCAGAATGTTAATTAAAAGCGGCGCCCTCTGGTGGACTGACTGAAATACTCATTCTAATGCAGAGGACACATGGAAGTATGAAGACGCTTGACAAAGTTAGTAATGGATGAACTTATTTACATATGTAAGATGAGCATAAATGAGCCCTTATTCTTTACTAAAGTATCGCTTTAGTCAAACACTATATTCTCTTTATCACAATATTTACATTCATTACAGTTATGTCACATTTCCACTGGTACCGACTCGACTCCATTCGACTCTTTCTGTGTTTCCATTTAAAAAAAAAAAAAAAAAGGACCTGGAATCTTTTAACTGGTGCTAATTTTTCATTATCACCTCCACCCAGGTACCAAGCAGTTCTAAAAAGTGACGTATAAACCCTGTAGACACTGACTGGTCAGATTCAACATTCCTTTTTTTTGTCATTCAAAGAGCAACAGAGGTCACAGATGCACTGTCGAACAAAATTTTATTGTATTTTTAGCCATGGCAAAAACAGTCTGCATTAACACTGTAAAATAAGAATTAAAAGAATCACTATAATAAATGTACAAAAAATAACAATAAAGAAGGATCACTTATAAATATATAATATATTAAAATATATAAAAGTGCAGACAGTTGTCTCTGTGACTCCGCCCCTTTATAAAATACAGATGTGGAAGTTGGCAGTAAATACATCGGTACATTAGTCCACATGACGACAGCCCATAATACTACTCCAGGGTCAGTCCAGGAGATTCCGTCTTTGGTGGCCGAACGTAAAAATTCAGACGAGGCAACACACGAAACGAACGAGTTTATAAACAATTCCCTGAGTAGACGACACAGAAGTAATGTTGCATCGCTATGACAACCAGGTTCTGTAAAGTCTAAAGACCCGCCCTTTTATACTGGCTTTTAACCAATAGGACTGTGCCACTGTTAGGATAAACAGGTGGTGTTTTTAATCTTTTTATGTGTCCGTTATTGATTTATTGTCTTATACATTTATAAATTATGTTTGATTGAGTTGTTTTATCCTGTATGTTACTTGTGTTTTAGATATAAAGGACTTTGGTTTTCTTTTATGCTGTTGTAAAGTGCTATATAAATAAACTTTGATTGATTGATTGATTGATGAAGTCAGTACTATCCTGTAATGTCAACGCTCTCCGGGAATACAGAGTCAAGCCGAACTGAGCCGAGTCAAGTCGGTACCAGTGTAAATGTGGCTTTACATACTTAAACTACCAAAGTAAGTATGAGAAAGAAGCATGAAGGAACACGATGTCCAAGACAAACACTTGTGTACCTACCAGTTCCAGGAAGGTATTCTCCAGTGACTTATACTCAGGTGAACTCTTGTTGAACAGGTCATCAGAAAACATCATGTTAGTGACCCTTAAGCTAAAGAAAACCACTAACTCTCTGCTTTTGTCCACGGCTGTCATCAGAGGGGTGTGGGCCTGTCTCATGGCCGGAGCAGCCGTGGATTCATGCGGACGTTCGTCAGATTCTGAAGGGAACCCACTCCCACTCTCCTCCTCTAGAAGCTTTGTTATTTCTACATCTGTCCTGGTCTGACTCGCCTCGAAATCCTCTTGGAGGCTCGAAACCGTGGTGATGGCGCCGTGACCTCCACTAGTGTCATTTCCATCTCCGGGGGCTTCAGTGCTTTCTGCAGGGGACGGTAAAGGCTCCATATTTGGTTCAGGTTCTGTGCTTTGTATTGTATTCTCATGAGACGACGGTTTTGAGGCAGGGAGTTGTGCTTCTGTGGCGGATATTTCTGTAACAGTAGGACCAGTAGACGGTGGCGGGGTCGGGTTCGTGTCATCTGTGATTGATTCGTCGGGCCGGGGTTGGGGTTGTGGAGTTCCCTCGGGAAGATCATGTTGTTCTGGAAGTTCATTGTTCATCACATCAGCTGGTCCAAGTACTGGGAAAAGGAAATACAACAACAATTGAGCTGTCTGTCTGTCTGTCTGTCTGTCTGTCTCTCCATCTATCTCTCTCTCTCTCTCTCTCTCTCTCTCTCTCTGTCTCTCTCTCTCTGTCTCTCTCTCTCTGTCTCTCTCTATATCTCTCTCTCTATCTCTCTCTCTCTCTCTCTCTCTCTCTCTCTCTCTCTCTCTCTCTCTCTCTCTCTCTCTCTCTCCTCTCATATCTGTTTCTGGACTTAATAAAGGCTATGACAGTTAGTAAATGTCAACATTTTCCATGTAATTTTAATTTTTTATGCTAAAACAAGAGAGAATTTTAATTATTTATACAATAGTATGTTATTGTACTAGTCTTTTCCTCTTCAGATCATAGTTGTCTGTGTGTGGAATATGAACTAAAAGGATCTTAACACCTCTGATTGTTAATATATTCAGTGTAATTTAGCATTTCTAAAATTCATTCCACGGGTCTGATTGGATCCTTTGGGACCAACAGCCCATATGTTTGAAAACCTGTGCTGTAAACCAGGGTTTCTCAACCTTTTTGGAACCACACCCCAATAATGGCATCATGATCCAACTGGCACATGCCCCCTCATGCCTAAAAGCAATTTGGGGGATGGAGGGGACGTAATCCTAACAGCAACATGACAGATGTGTATGTGGAGGACATGGTGGGTTCTAATATATGTACTGTACTTCTGTAGATAAAGGTGTGAGAACATGAATGTGAGCTCTCTTTGCCTTATCACTGACTACCTGCTGTCCCCCTGAAAACAAATTTACACCTGGGGAGGGGGATATGCCCCCCTCTCGTGGACCTCAATCTGCGAAACGGGGGAGAGTTGGTGCAGAGTGATTTATGCTGCTGTGGTTCAACCGTATTAATAATAACCTGCACACATACATGATGTCACCCCCACCCTCCTGTGCTCATCATGCCCCCCGGGTGAGTGTCCACCCCCCACCCCAGTTGAGAGCCTCTACTCTAAAGTGCCACAAACACTGTTACCCTCCTGCTCAGTGTATTTGGTCAGTTCTTAAATGTGCTGAAATAACCTCATTTAAAATAAAACTCTGATACTTGCAGCGTTCTCTGCTGTATTCTCTCATTCAAGCAGAATAATCCTCACACTACATCCTTCTTCATGTATTAGAGCATCTATCCATCAGAACATCCCTCTGCTTTTTCCGTCATTTTGTCGACACTTTCTAAAATCCAACCAGACATTTGATGTTTGTGAAAACTGTCAGACCTCCACCAGACTTTTAAAATGAGGCTCAGTGGGTTTGAACAGTTTGAACAAGTTTGGCAGCGCAGCATGTGTTCATAATGATTCTTCCTGCTGACAGGTTTCCTTCTTGTTAAAGGTTTTTCTAATATTCTTTATTGACTCAGCAGGGAGCAATACTCATGACGTAGAACTAATCTACCAAATCTAATTGTACTGGCAATTTCATTTCCTGTGAAAAGTGAGTCACCTTACAGTAAGATGGTACTTTTTTCCCTCCACCTTTAAAACATATGTATTGTAATATTTATAAGGTTATTGTTTTAAATGCAACCCTTTTGTATCTCTACCCCCCCCCCCACACACACACACACACACACACACACCCCACCCCCACCCCCAATCTACAATGACACTGGTCGTTTTCTGAACATCTATTTTATGGTGTACAGAAAAAAGCATAAATATATATATATATATATATATATATATATATATATATATATATATATATATATATATATATATATATATATAATATAAATACATCTCCTTACATTAAGGACTGGCCCTGGTCCGTATACACACACACACACACACACACACACACCAGACTTAAGGACCAGGGCCGGTCCTTAATGGAAGGATTGTGGACACATCTGGTTGAACTTGTTACTAACTGCATCACTCCTGTACTTTTTCTTTTTTAACCTGGTCTTTTGATTAGTTTCACTTCTGCACTCAACACCAAACCAAAGGCCAGAGCTTCGGTGCTTTAATGCTTCTGCATTTTCTTCCCACCATTAACCTGACAATGATAGTAAATTGGGGATTAAGCTGCCGTTCGATTCTGCTGTTTTTCCTGTTATCTGCCCATAGCTCCAAATGGATTCTACGCCACATTCTAATGTTCCAATCGATAAAGCTTGGACTTTTGTAAACGTGTCTGTTGAATGAACTTCAGGAACAGATTCAGCCTCACCCTCTGTCACTGGTTCTGCAGGCCTGGCCTCGGATGCTTCCAGCTCATCCACTTCTGGCTCTTCTTCCTCCTTCTGCTCGACGTTACTCTCTGGTGTTTTCTCAGTCACGTCTTCCGTCGACTCCTCCTCCACTGACGCCATTAAAGGAGTCTCATCAGTGGCGGCGGAAGTGGCCTCTGGCAGGATATTGGGGATGAAAGGCACAAAGGTGTGTGTTTCTGCTGCCACTGTTGATGCTTCCAATGAGTTTTCTATCACTGCTACTGTGGGGAAGAAGCTGTGGGTGGGGGCGTTGTCTTCTGGGGGGGTTTGGGTGGTGGCAGCTTCAGATGTAATGCTCTCAATTGGATTCATGCCAAGCTCCGCCACTGGAAACACTGTGGTTACTGAGAAGGAAAAGGTACCCTTTTAACAATTTATGCAGATTTTAAATCCTTGTGTCATTATTTTTTCTGTGAATATACTGTAAAAAATAAATAAATAAATAAAAATCTGGCTGTTTTTACAGGAAAAAACTGGCAGCTGTAGTTACCAGAACTACATTATACTGTAAAAACACAATAAACTGTGAACATATTTAGGGAGTAACGTGTAGATTTTAAATTTTTAATAATGTATTAGATTTGTATAGCACTTGTTTTGTCATTCTAAGCACTTTAGATTAGTGGCCCATTATTCATTCGCTCTCACATCCTCCCTCTGGTGGTGGTAAACTACATTTTTTATCCACAGGTGCCTTGGAGCGCGCTGGCAGAAAATATTCATACACCACTGTGAGTGACACTGGAGGAAAGGAGGGTGAAGTGTTTGGCTCAAGGACACAACAGACTGACTAATACAGAGCGGGATTCAAACCGCCATCCCTTCTGTTATTGGACGACCCACGCTACCAACTGAGGCCACATTGCATTTAAATGGTAAATGTTCTGCACTTATATGGCACAGATGTTTAATTTGTTTTGTGTGTGTGTTTATTTACACATTACTTCCATCTTTTATTACTTTATTATCATTATTTATTTTAGTAATCTATTGCTTTATGTTGTACTGATCGAAAGCAAATGCTCAAATATCATCGTACATGGTTGTATGAAGACAATAAAAACGATCTAATCGAATATAATGTGTGTACGGAATATATTTATTTTCTTTTGTTTACTTATCGATCCTTTGTGTATCATTATGGGTGTTTTGTTGCTTTACTTATATTGATTTGATTTTCTACATGTTCGAAATAATGATTACAAACAAACAATTCAGTTTTATTTGTACAGCCCCAAATCATAACAAGGTTTTCTCATAGGCCTTTACACAGCTGGGTTGGAGAAAAAAAAAAAAAATCAATCGATGAAATACAGAGTAGATGAAAGGAACAGATAATGTCCCAGGTATCCCCTGTCCTTACAGCCTCCTTCTCAGCAGGAAAAACAGCTTCGTGGACAGGAAGGCGCTGGGGTGGGGGGTGGGCTGGGGGGTGGGGGGCAGCACAAAAAGTCACTGGGGCTTCGCTGCCAACTGTGGCTGAACTGTTCAAGGCCAGTAACGTCATCAAAGACAAGTCACATGTCTTTAATAAACTGTTTTTTTGCTGTCCTCAGGAAGACGCTACCGGAGCCTGAGGTGTAAAACTGTCAGATTTATGAACAGTTTTTATCCAACTACCATTAAGACTGTTGAATAAAAACTGCAAAAGGAAATGGTGCAACATGCTGCAATTTTATTTTTATTTATTTCTATTTATCTGTTTCTTTTACTCGCATTTTTAACTATTTATTGTAGTTTTAAGTATTTATATTACATGTGGGTTGTTGGAGGGGTTTTTTTTGTTTTGTTTTTTTTTTAGAATCCATTTTCGTGACGGGCGTCGTGACAGAATCTGCGATGTTTTTACTGAATGACAATGACATGTTTTGTTTTGCAGCTGTGTCCCTCAGGCTTTATGGGGACTTCAAGAAAAAAACAAGTTAACGTGTTTGTAGGGCCACATCATTAGCATTCTTTTACGTACCTCACACATATTTATATTTTACTAGTGGGGACCTATATTTATATTTAATCCATTAACATCTGAATTTAAATATACGTTAAAAAGATTGCTAAATTAAATGGGGTTAATTAATTTGACTATAGCACATACGATGGATACATATTTAATACATATACATAACAGTAAAAAAAAAAGCAGAATTTCTACATTTTGTTCACAACTACTGCTATATTTGATTTAATTCTTAACACAATTTCTTGGCAAATAAACAGCTTTTAATTGTATTTTCATTCACATTTTTCTATTGCAATTTCACAAGCGTGTGGTGTTAATTCTACAGTCATGTTTTACAGTGTATATTGACTCACCCGTCTCAAAGCTGAGCGTCTGTATGTCCAGCGGTAACGACGGCTCTTGTTTTAAAGTCTTAACGATGATGTGTCTCAGTTTAGGTGCATTTACATCCTCATCTGCATCTGTGCCAGCCGCCTCAATATCCTCTGGTTCATCATTGAGCTCCGTGTCTCCATTAAAGACCACAGCGTAACGCACAGACACATCCTCCGAGCTGATCAAGACAGAAAATCATGTCAGAAACTGTCAGAACCAGCAGAGTTCACTGGTAATAGATGTTTGTCTGAGTCATTTCCCAAAGGAGAATATTTTTTTGGGGGGGATGTTATAGTTTCTCTTGAGAAATGAGCAATAAACCACTTTGATGAAAGTCAGGTCAGGGTAAAAAGAAGAAGAAATGTGTGTGTAAGTAGGTCATCTATCTTATTTATTGTGTTGTTCTGTCAAAATCTATCTCTATTACAAAGCAAAGAACACAGAGGGCAAACATTCCACTCAACTCACCGGAATCCCAGCACTCGGATCTCTTTGAAACCTGGAACTTTTTCAAAAATGTGGACCATCTACGGGAAGAGAAAATATTGAGGATTAGAGCAGTGATTCTTGATAGTTTTAGCTGGTGACCCTGTTTTAACTTCACAAATGTCTGGAAACCCCCAACATTCAAAATGGAGACATGTTTTTTTGATACAACAAACAGTTCCAGGCCAAATAAACCCCACCCCCTCACATTTTTTTAGCTCTTAATAGACAACTCCTTCTCAAAACATGAGATTATAGGTTTGACTTTTCTTGGTCACTAAAGGTCAAAGGTCATGGTGCTATTTTGCAGCCTACATGTACTTTCTTATACATCAACAATAGTAACTGACCACTTATCACCTCTTTTTGGAGTTACAGCTATTTAGAATCATGTGACCTTGATTTTGGCCTTTCATGGTCACTTAAGGTCAAAGGTCATGATGCTATTTTCAAGCCTACATGTACTTTCTTATACATCAACAATAGTAACTGACCACTTATCACCACTATTTTTGGAGTTGCAGCTATTTAGAATCATGTGACCTTGATTTTGACTTTTCATGGTCACTTAAGGTCAAAGGTCATGATGCTATTTTGCAGCCTACATGTACTTTCTCATACATCAACAATAGTAACTGACCACTTATCACCACTCTTTTTAGAAAGTAATACAGAGGAAGAGGTTTCAGAGAAAAAGGATAATGTTATTGATCATCCAGTTTGTTAATTTTCCTGTGATGAGGATGAATCAGAGATATATTTGTGAAATGGTTCTTAAATTTAGTTTTGGAATTTAAAATGTACTGTATGTATATTTTCTAAATGTTTACATAATCTAAAATAAAGTTATTGGGTTTTTTACTGTTTTGAGTGGATTTAAAGGGAACGGGTCAAAATGACCTTCAACATAATCAATGTCGTTTTTTTCAACATTATACAAGGGTTAAAAATATTATTTATTAGTACATTTTTGTATAAATTACTAGAAATATCAGGCGACTCCATTTTAATTCCAGGTAATGTAACATGGGGCTGTGACCCTAAGGTTGAAAAACATGGCATTAGAACTTATCTGGGGGAATGTGGACGAGTGGAATCTGAAACATTATATTTTTCTTTGCAATTTTTGTTCTCCTTCCACCTATAGTATGATCATGAAAAGGGTGGAGAATATAAATGTTTTACCCTTTTAACCTCTGACAGGAGGAGACAGGAGTGGAGTTTAAAGAACACTTAACATTCAGTAAAATACACTTAATATTCATTCCTATGAGCCATATGGTCCACTGACATTTACTGTCATCAAAAGGTACACAACACTGTCACAGAACACGACTGTATATTCCCTGCTTTAAGCCATGATTCCACTTTATAAATCTTCAGGTCAACACCCATTTATTATAAAAATCACACAATGAATAATGATTGGTTTTATTTAAACTCTACTGAAATCTGTGATAAGAGCCACAGTGACTACCTTCTTATACATATTATTTAATCAAGCTCATTGTGAAATACAATAGTGTGTAATACATCATAGTGTTAAAGTGCTTTGCAAAACTCTTATTAAAATTACCAGACTGTGTTTTGAAGGTGAGAATGAAGTGAGTTAAAGGATAGTTTTTTGATTGAGGAGGAGGGGTGGCAGTTTATTAGTGTACTTCTTCCCACTCTTTTTTGAGTACATTTTTTTTAAAATATATTTTTCTTTTTTTACTATGTTGATTGATGTGTTGATGATTTTGTCTGCTCGAAATAAATTGAACTGAACTGAGTCACATGACTAGAAAGCTTTTCGGACACAATTAATCAACTTGCAATCATATAATTGCAAAAAGGATGCAATTCCAAGGGTCAGATTTAGGAGGATTTATGGTGATCCTGTGAAGAAAGTGAGAAAAATAAACCGTCTTGTACAGCGGCATGATGGATTTAGAGCCACTGACCTGAGTTCCTGTGTTTTTAGAGTAGTTTAACTTTGCAAATTTGTCTTAGGGGTAAAAAAAAAAAAAATACAAATACAAAAGTCAAGATGAGGACAGCATGTGAAGGGTAGGGACAGGCCCAGGGAAGCACATGTTTTCTTTTGTTTTTAATTAAATAATTGCCTTTATTGAAAACACCAGAGAGAAGCATTTTTAAATTTTCTTTTAATCAAATGTTCCTTGTAATGGACCCCATCGTGTTTTGGTTTGTTTTCTCAATAAAGCTATGAAACTCCTCTCCCCTACAGAGGACAAAAATACATTGGTGAGGCTCAGGAGGATATCTATTAATATATATATATAACTTGTATATAGCCTATACGCCCTGAATATATCCTTTTTTAGTTACATAAAGGGTGGATGAAGTGAGAAAGGTCAGTATTTATTTTAGAATGATGCATTTTCTTTATTTATTTATTACCTCCACCAAGGAGGTTACGTTTTTGCCAGAGTTTGTTCGTCTGTTTGTCTGTTAGTTAGCAAGATAACTCAAAAGTTATGGCTGGATTTTGATGAAATTTTCATGGTAGATTGGTGATGGGGAGATCTAAAAAATGATTATATTTTGGTGGTGATTTATTATGTTTTATATTTAAGTTTATTTATTGCATTTGTTGCACTGGGAAGGAAGCATCCTGTCCAATTTCATTGTAACATGTGTACAATTACAACTAGAAAAGCAACCCCCACCCTCCGGATCACCACCAAAATTTCATCATTTTCAGATCTCCCCATTACTAACCTACGCTGTAGATTTCATTAAAATCTGTCCATAACTTTTTGAGTTATCTTTCTAACTAACAGACAAACAAACTCTGGCAAATACATAACCTCCTTGGGGAAGGTAAGAAAGTTCATTCATTCATATATTTGTCATCTATGGTATATAACTAGTTTTTGTATATTTCAGTAGTTCTAGTAGTACTTTAGTTTCAAATGTGTATTTAATATTTATCCAGTAGCTTTTTGCATGTACCTACATGTTCTATATTTTATGTGATTTTTTTTTTTCATCAGTTCTTTTTGCACTAAATATTTCTGCTACTGAACTGATTTTCATTGATCCTGTGAGTGACAATAAAGATCCATGGTATTGTATTACATTGTATTTGAATAGAATAAAATACCTAATTAAATCAGTTATGGTTTCTAAGGAAACCATAACTGATTTAATGAGCCATTCACAGTTTCACTGTACAGGCCATGTGCACTTAGACTTGCATGGTTTAATCTTTGAGACAAGCATGTGCTACTGGCACGATCAACCACATAACCCCACTGTTTGAGGTGGCCTGCTCTGTTCTATTCTATTCTATTCTATTCTATTCTATTCTATCATTCAACATGAACCGCCCACTTGCTTTTGGCTCCACAGTTCACCACATCCCATTTTCATCTGTACCTTTTCTGTGAGCTGTCGTACGATATCATAGTCTGCAGCTGATGGGTCACTATGCAACTCGCTGTACAATGGATTCACGATGGTGACACTGAACTCCACAATATACACCTCCAAGTTCTCTGGGATCATGTTGGGATCTTCTTTAATCTAAGAAACAAAAATATACTGTTACGATTTTGTTCACCTGCAGAGAAACATTCTAGTATAAAAGCCTGAAGTGATTTACCACATTGTCCTCAGTTGGAAGCAGGATGATTGGAGGAGTCCAGGTACCTGAGAGCAGACAGGAGATCATTTATGTTAGTGTTCCAATCCACTGGGAACTCCTATTAAACTGAATTCAATCAATTGTTCTGTTGGACTTACAATCTATTCCTGGAGCTGGGCTACCCTCTGAAACTCTGGAAATAAAAGAACACATTTGTCACAATTATATTTAATCACCACTTTTTAAGAAAAAATATCTGACACAACGATAGAGTGTGATGTCTGCAACATAATATATATGAATTAGTGGAAAATCCATAGCTGTAATAACAGTCCTACTCTTTGAGAAGAAAAAAATAATTATCCCTCTCTCTCTCTCTCTCTCTCTCTCTCTCTCTCTCTATCTATTTTTTCCATTGTTTCTGAATTTGGCAGGTTCATAGCTTCATCTTTATCAGTTTTCTTTTATATCAAGTAAATAATAAGCCAAATATTCAAACAACCAACTGTGAAAGCACAGAAAGCAACAGGAGTAATATTTTTGAAGCGTAAATGTGGACATACCCTTCAAGTTCAGCATCTTCAGCAACTCTCTGCAGTTAAAGAAACAAAGGTTTAGCCCATAAAGGCCTGCATGTTAGAAACTGGTAAGACACAAGGCAATTAAAGATGTTTCACAAAAGTACAAATATACCTCAGTATAACATTTAAAAACTAAACACAATATTTAAAATAAGAAAACAAGTGAATAAATCAGTCAGGGATATTATCGTATAATTGTTGTAAACATGCTTTATGGAAGTTTATCAACAGTATCTTTCATCATCAGCATCACACTTTTTAACTTTGTGGTCCAAAAATAGTCTTAGCCTGCTGGTGCTGTAAAAAAGAGGGAGGGGAGCAACCCCCCCCCCACACACACACACACATACATATAACTGCTGCCCCTACCCCACAGACAGACCCTCCTATATTACTTGCCTTTGTAGGACCCACAACTGCTGGTGGAGCCCCAGATATCACCCACACCCCTCCTCCCCTTGTCTCTATGCCAGCATATGGTACACTGATATGACCCTAGAACCACCTGTCCATATGCCTGAGAAAAGTGCAATGACATAACTGTATCACCATTCTATGATACTGAAATGTTGTAAACATCCAAACTGACACAGTCACACTCGCATAAGTTCCTAAAAAACAAGAAGCTCGTAGAAGATGATGTGTTTAGTGTTGCTCAGTTAACAGCTACATTTTACACAGTAGTTTAACCATTGGAAAACATCCATGTTTATATATTTACTATATTGATTTACCGTATTGTAAGTCCGAGTGTTTTTCATTGCTTGGCCGGGGGTGCGATTTTATGTGAAATTATTAACACATAATGATATAATAATTTCACTTGTTCTTTTCACACTGACAACCACAACAGACGCCTTGACTGGACATCGCTCACGATATCTATGTAGAGAACGGGGAGGCTAAGTCACGCCCTTCTGCTTCCGGTCCATTGGTCCTTACCTCGCAAACATTTTGAATGGGAGTGAACGGAGCGAGTTAAGCTAACTTCTGATTCCGTTTTACAAGCGCTCTGAAATTCACATATGATAGCGATTAATAATAAATATTTGATGTGTCATAAGTAGACCACCCGTTTTTTTATGGGAACCAAACGTAACGTCAGGTTTTATGTGGGCTTGATAAGAGACTACAATGCGTCGCGTATGTGACGTCAAACTCCGCTCAGCTGTGGTGTGGAGTTTCTGGTGACGTCACATGTGCGCCATACGTGTAGTCCAAACTATTAACGGGTTTTACTCGCAAATGAATCCTTCGTTTGGTAACAGAAGCAGTTGAAACGCACATAAATAGTTAATGAGGTACAACATGTGTGTGATTCAGAGCACATGACAAACCAGATACGATTTTATCATTCATTAATTTTCCGATCTCGGGCCCCATGAGGCTCCCGGAAGAGGCGGAGACTTAAGTTCCCCGCTAGCGACTAGTAGCAGATGCGGAAGTGGCCAGGGAAAACTTGTCAACAACTAGTGCTATGTCAGTATCTGGGAGAATACAGATGCTACAACAGCAGCAGGAAACAGAACATATGGAAGAAGTCGGGACACACATACCCTTGCTTAAAGAGGAGTGTCTATGTTGTTTAGCTACAGTCTGTACGTCTTACCTGGTAAATGTGGAGGAGGAGGGATGGATGAAAAATATCAATAGAAAGGACTTCGCCCCAAATAAAAAAGCAGGGTAAGTATTTCTCAGTGTAATTAGCCTAGTTAATTATTGTGATTATCATTGCCTACTTATAGGATATTAGTTTTATTTTTGATGGAGGGGAAACCTGAAGAATAGTCGTTGAGTGTGGGGTCATTGATGTTATGCAGTCTCTTTTGGAGAAAAGGGAATAGTCAAGAGTGAGCAGTGGCGAGTAGTGTCTGTCAACGTTTTATTATTTTTCTATATTCATTAAATATAGGCGCCCTGAGCTTGGCTACATTGGTGGCAACGGTGGGATCTCCCCGTAAGTGTAGGTTTCGCCTAAGTTTAACTGCGTAGCTAGCTGCCGCTAGCATCGTGTTAGCTTAGCTGTCAAATGTAACCGAGGTCAGGGCGCCTATACTTCATAAATATTAAAATAATAATACAACGGAGACAGATAGCACTTGTCGCCGCTCACTCTTGACTCTATTCCCTTTTCTCCAAAAGCGCCGGCGTCTCTTCTTCTGGTTTCCCTCATTCAAAATAAAACTCATATCATACAAGTAGGTTATATCATGTAACGTTATCTTACGACAAAGGTCATCGTGCCATGTAGCTATGTTCAGTCTATATCTTAGTCATAGTCATGCTTTATCTTAATTTAATATCCTAATGTAATATATTTATAATATATATTCATGAAATTTCATAGTTGTAGCTGAATCCCAACATTATTTTTAATCACGTAGGTTAATTATAGGCCAGTTAGCCTGCTTAGTCTATTCAATGTAGCCTGTGTTTATACCTCTTCTACTAGAACATTTTTATATTAATAATTCATAAATTCATATCAGTTTATAAGATGCCTGTATCAGTCACTGGAGGCCACTATCTGACATCGTCATAAACCAAGTAACTTTATTAATTCTGTCATACCATTGCATAGCTGAGTTAAAAGATTCAAGATGGCGACGTACACAAACCGCTCCTCTTTTTGTTCATTGGGGGTTCGGTATGGACGGGTGGACGGGTGTGTGAGTGCGTGTTTGGGGGTGGTTTCATCAGACCAATAGTGGGCTGGTTGAGAGGGAAAATGCCAGGGCCGAAATGTGTTCCTAGTTCGACACCCACACTTGTGAAACCTGTTTCTATTTAACCAACAGTTGTCCAACTTGGAGTAAAGTTTAATATTATCAGAACTTTCTGCTTCATTCTTACATCTTTTTTTTCTCCAGAATTCACACAGCAGCTTGTACCACAGGTTAAAGGTTAATTCACTTTATTATCCCCATGAGAAAGTCCCTGCCTATCCATGCACAACCAACACCTTGCGTTAATTTGAGAGTGAAAATAGTAAATGTAAATAATAAATACTTCTTCTAAGCTGTTCTCGACATGCCAGGCCACGTGCCACATTATTAAAAACAGACATGTGCCAGCTGCTGTACATGTTACTGATCAAGATCTTTTACTTGGTCCCTGAATGGTTTCAAAGGCTGTTCATTCATTCTAATGTGCTAATGCTAATGTGAGTGACGTGGGTGTGTGTATAAAGGATCAGCCAGAACAGGTACAGGGCTTTTGTTGTAACTTTTTCATTCACTCCCACTCACAGTACAGTCCAACTCAACTCTCCATCTTCCACCTTAAGTCTCTCGTGTCTCAGAGCACTTTTTGTCTTCACACTTGAGCCAGTACATGCCAAACAGGTTCACAATGTGTTTTGTTGTAATGCCAAATGCAATTATTCTTGTCTGCAAAACAAACCTACCCACGGGTAGAAATAAAGTAACCTTAAACCTTGAAATGATCTGAATTCTGCACTGTGAATGTGAATCCGGTGGCTGATTTATATTTATCTAAAATTCCTCTCTGAGGCAAACCAGTTTCCACATTTCATATTGTTATTCTACTAGGGTTGTGAATTTTAGTATTAAAGCTGATACGATGGGCATATCGATACAGCATCTATGATCCAGTATATTAAATATATGTGAGAGTCGCCTCACAGTACGATATGATTCACACCCAAATCACGATACTGAACAATTAAACTATTAAACTGTTAAAACTTCCTGTTTTTACAGACAAAAAAAAAGGAATACCGCGCAAATTAAAATCCACTTAACGGTGTTGTCAGATCAAACCAAACCAACTTAAAAGTGGTGAAACAGCGCCATCTGATGATGAAATTTGGTGAAGCACTTTAAAAAAACACAATTATGCCAATTATGTCACGTTATATGGGCGTGGTTACATCACGTATGACATCATAATGCAATCCAGCCACTTCTGGTGACTTTTCAGAGAGCCAATAGCAACTTCTTTTGAGGTTTTTTTTTTTTTTTTTTTTTGGCAACTGCATTATTTTGAACAGATTGAATTTCATCACTACAAACGTACAGTAATCACTATATTGCAATAACATTTCAATTATTCACTCGCAGATTCTCTCCTGATACACTCAGATCGTTCACATGCATGTTGGCGTATCAATACCTATCGGATAATCTTCCCATTCCTATTGCCTGGCTTTCACTGATGCTCATGTGTTTCCGCTCAGCTCCATAAGCTTCACAGAAGGGTCTGGTAAAGCACCGTAGACATTCTGTTGTGGACGGACCAATCAGGATCACTGGGCGTGATTTTAACAGTTAGGACGTAAGGAAGACTCTCCACAGTAGCTTTGAAAAACATGGCGGCTAGCATGGAGGAGACTGAACTCTCCTTCGATTCTGCAATTTCAACTGTGTTGTCGAAACTCTCGCATATTGATTCTTTAAAAGATGAACATAGAACAGTTTTGAAAGAATTTATTGGTGGTAATGATGTTATGGCTTTTCTGGTAAGAGCTCTCATCTACGTTAGATGCTGCTTTCAATGCGATTGGTTGAAGTAGTACGTCATTCAAAATGACAAGCACCTGGTTTCTCCACTCAGGGCAAATGATGTTGATTGACAATCCTGCCTTCACAAAGAGAAGCTAATGGTGCTTTCCCAGATGGAAGATGTGAGCAGCCATGTGAAGCATTTATACATCTCAGCGTGAGTCAGGTTAATTGTCTACATGCTGAAACTGAAAATGTGAACAGGTTCACAAAGCAGCTTCCAGTAACTCATCCCTCTACCTTTGCTTGTAACTGAATAGATTCATACTGTAGCATGTACCACACTTATTTCCACAGTACTGTGAAAGGCCACCAGTCTATATGGAATCAAAGGAAGGAGCTAACAAATAGATAAATGAGAACGTAGATCCACAGTACTGTGCATATAGCAACTTCAGAAAAATAAATACAGTTGTCAAGTATTGAATGTCAATATATAATAAGTCCTATGTTATCTCTTTAATGCCTGAATTTAAATAGAAGTGTATATTAAAAAAGTAAATGCTAAATTAAGTAGAGATCATTAACTTGACTACAGCACATACAAATAGATTTGTTGGTATGTTGCATATTTGCAACAGTAGTTGTTGAGGGGAAAGGTACTGTGTGCATATTATTTTTTTAAAAAATCAGTTTTTTTTTTTTATATTTAGAACAGACACAAAGGATAAATAAAAGACAAAAACATTACTGATACAAAGTACTGTTTTTTGGGGGGGAGGGTTTGAAGAGAAAAAAAAGGGTTTAAAATTTGGTCACTATAATGTAGATGAGATAAACAATGATTAATAATATAAAATAAGCACATGAATGGATAATAATAGTGTTATTAAATAGCTTGTACGCATCGTCAACAATCCTTCTAGGAATAAAAATAAGAAAAAAATATCTGGTTTAAAAGTCTGAAATGAGTTTAAATGTCCCTGTTGGTCTGTGAATGTTTCAATGACCGTTCATTGGTCCTAATGTGCTGATGCCAACGCCAGATGTTGTGTGTGTCAGGATGGGTGGAAACTTTCCCACTGGGATAATGATGTGAATTAACCTTTAACCTGTGGAACAAGCTACTTGAATGTGTGAGCTGTAGAAAAATGAACAATGTAGAAAGTTGTGATGTGATTTAACTTTCTTCCAAGGTGAAGAACTGTACCCAGGAGCAGGTTTCTCATGGCTTTTTCTGTGTGACTGATGGTACTGGACTCACTCGAGCCACCAGGTCCAGGTGTTCCTGAGAGCTGCTGAAGTTCTGGGCCAGGTCGTCCATGCAGAGGTTTTCATGCTGGCAGGTGTAAACCCACGCTCTGTACTCCTCTGAGTTTGGAACCCTGTCCAAGAAGATGCGAAATGCTTCCCAGATTGCTTCCTGGCAAACTACAGATGTGTTCATAAGTGAGAAGATGGAGAAAAAAAAAAAGCATCTGAATTAGAAACCGCAGCTTGATGTACAGAGAGGAAATAACTCGACAAAAGAAACAAATACCTGAGGACAAAGAGGGTTGATTGAATTGATCTTTTGGAGATTTATTTATGAAATTAACTTTAATATGAGCCTTCAATTGAACGTCTAAATATGTAGAATATCAGTGCACAAAGTCTCAAATGCTAAAGTTCGAAATGCATTTAACCTAATGGATACACACAAAAAAGGTATTAATGTTTCTTTCAGTAAATGTCAAACGCTACGTTTTAAAGTCATTGCATGTCCATGACATTTTTGTGAATATTAAAATCATGAGCACAAAGACCCCCTGAAGCAACGGTATTCTTTATCAGCCTCAGCGGGTAGGCTTCACATTGTCCAATATCACGATGCCTGTGGGAAATTTATTCTCTGACAAACTCATTTCTGGAGTGGTGCGATTACCTCCAATACCCCAAATTAATCTGCCTCACTTTACGCCACAGCAGCTGTTGTGTATAATTTGTATTACTAATCAGTTGGTCGCAAATGCTTTCTTCCAATCGTACACAATCCATCTCTCGTGGACAAAGGCTGATTGTCTATAATTTCAGAACAGCGATTGCTTCTCTGTGTTTGTTGTCAGTATTATCAGCAGTGGCATCGTGTCACTGTCATGAAGCAAATTAATAATCTTTATGGCATCGTCCATATTTGAAAAGGTTGAAATATCTTCAGTAAAGTATCACTGTTGGAGAAAAAAAACATTCAAGCGGACAGCTACTTGTCTAACTTTTAGATATATCTGCATACTCAGGAGTTAGTGTTTTTATTATAAGACTGATCAGGTGTCAAACATAAGGCCCGAGGGCCAAATCCAGCCCGTCAAAGGCTCCAGTCTGGCCCATAGGATGAAGAACAATGAGGACATTAATGGTGTCAAAATGATTGTAATTCAGGTTCTACGTACAGAATAATTAGATTTAAATTGAGTCAGAACAGTAAAATATGATCATAATTAACTATAAATAATGAAAACTGAAGGTTTTGTTTTTGTTTTGGCGTGAAAACAGTAAAATTATATGAAAATCTTTATATTAACAAAATATTCATTTACAACAAAATGTGAATAACCTGAACTAAGAAGAGCAACCTGACATGTCTTAAGAGAAGAAAGTATAATTATAGCAATATTCTGCCTGTTACTCAGTATTTAGTGTATTTGTAATTGTAATGTATACTAATTGAGGCAAATGAGGGCAAATTCTCATTAAAATTACAATTGTTTTTCTTAAAGACTTGTCAAGTTGTTGATGTTATTCACATTTTGAGGGAAACATTATAGATGTAAACATGATCAGAATGTCATTTTACTCTTTTCAGTGTTATTTTACTGGTCAGATCATACTGGGCTGAATGAAATGAGTTTTTTCCCAAATATTATCTGTCGGTCGATGGATATACTCATAAAAAAAACATAGTATAATTTGAGAGAGAGACAATCAAAATCCATAAAAGACAAAATGTGAGTCTGAAACTGAACTACTGTGATACATCTGATATATCACCATTTATTTTAATATTGTGCACTGTATTTTGTGGTTTTTATGTGACAATTATATATTTTACTGTATTTATTTCACTGATCATGTAGATGTTAATAAAAGCTCAGACTAAATGTGAAGGTTATCGTATGAAAAGCTGACAAGTAAAGAAAGAATGGCTTGAATGATTGAATGATTAACTAAATTTTAACCCAGTGTCAACGTCATTTATCAAAATCCATGGGTTTTACTGGCGAGTCAATGTTTCCATGGTAACGACGGAGCCTCTGAACATCCAAATGGATCATATCCGATGACCATGAAAAGATGACAAACTGTATTTTATGCCAATTATTTACATGTATTGATAGATTTAGTATTTTATTATTTTCTTCACTTTTGTGCCATTTGTGTTTTATTTTGTTCGTTTTACTTATTATTTTGTTGATTTATTATACATTTTTGGCTGTTATTGTCCCTTTTGTTGCTTATTTTATTAATTTTGACTAGAACTGTTAAAGTCTCAGGAGTTAAAGGGTTAACACAAAAATATTCTTTGTATTGTATTTTCACTCATAGTTCTTTTATCTTCCAACTGTACATTTTGCTGTTAATACTAATGTAATTTTTTTACAGTGTGTTTTGCAGTTTGGATCGTCATGGGTGAAAACATATTTCTAACATCAACTCTCATTTTACCTCTCAGTTTGTAGTAAGCGCGATGGCTGGTGATGACGGCTTTCATGGTCTCATGGGGACACACTTTGACCCCTGTGGTGAAGAGCGTCGACCTCTTTGTCCTGTGTCCATCTGCCTCTGCCCTGATGCTGCTGGTGTGTCTAATCAGCCTGGAAGCTTCCAAAAAGTGCTTATACTTCACATCCCTGAGTCCAGGAAAAGCATGGTCATGAAGATCTGCAACAGCAAGGCAATAAAGGTAGATGTTTAGGAAAGAATCCAACACAAGCTGTTAGAATATAAATAAATACACAAGCACTTTTGCTGACTATCATGTGAAAGAGATTTCTCAGCATTAGGTGTTTATGTGGAGGTGATAACTGCATCAAAAACTGCACTCCTAGCATTAGCTGCTGAATAGTCAACCCTTTTTTAAAAAGGATTTATTTCAAATATGAATGTCAAAGCCAAAAAATAAAAAAATACAGAAAAAATAAACATACAAAAACAAACACTTAAAAATACAACACAATAGATATTCAAAAAGGAGTGAGAAGAAGCATAGCTTATGAACTCCCACCCCTTCTCCTTATAAATCAATTAAAATAATAATCTTCCAAGACCATACATATGTAAACACACACACACACACATACACGCGTGCATACGTACACACATTCATACATATGCATACATACAGTATATATATGCATATACACACATATATACCCATATATACTGTACTGTACATGCATACCTACACACAATATATATATATATACATACATACATACATACACTCACATACTTGCACCTTTAACTCAGGGCTGTGAATCTCATTTTAGTTCAGGGGCCACATTCATGCTAATATGGTATAAATTGGGACCAGTAAAATTATATAAATAATAAGATAAAAATGTATAAAAATATTGTTAACGTGAAAAATGTCTGTGTTTGTGAGCAGGAAAAAAAAGCTAAATTCTCCAATAAAAATGCTCACATCTACAAACTGTACATGAACATAACACAAACAAATATGACCAACCTGTAGATTCGTGCAATGTTGATGATATTATGCTTTAGTTTGTCATTTATACACGTGTGTCACAACTTACAGATCATAGTCGACGTACAAATATACACGACATTTAGTAACGGGCTGAATATTGGTAAAATTCCACAAAATATTTCAGGTTATTCAAATTTTTATTAAAAGGCTAGTCTTTATTTCTACTTTATTTTACAGTAAAATAGAAAGGAAATTAGTTTAAGGTTGGTCTCCATTACTTCTAGGTTATTATGACAGTATTTTACTCATCTCATCCACTTTAGATTGAATTGACATAAACGCTAAATTATTTGAACTTCCCTGATTATTAATTATCTTCAGTGTAATTCTTGCATTTAAGACATTCATCCCAGGGGCCAGACTTGCTGGGCTGCATTTGGTCCCTGGGCCAAAATAAAATAAGCAACAAAATGAACAAAAAGTGCCAAAGTGATCAGTAAAATGAACAAAATGAATATTAAACTAACAAATAATATCTAATATGAACAAAGTAAGACATGAACAGAACACGATTGAAGAAAAATAATAAAATAAAAAAAAATAAATGTAGAAAAAATAAACAAAAATAAGCAACAACATCAAGACAAACTAATAAATATTCACAAAATAACATAAAAAAATGCCAAAAATAAAAAAAAATAAAGTAAATAAAAAAAAAGGAATAAATGACTAGTGTTGTAATTTGGTTCCAGTAGTTTTAGTTTGGACTTTTTCTTCTTCTAAATCAGTTGCTTTTTGACGCCTGTACATCAGTTCCATGAACAGTAAAATAATAATCCTTGAATTATTAAACTAAACTATCCATTCAGAACGTGTCAGCGCTGACGCATCAGGGGTTAAAGGGTTAATGATACATGTTCAGTTTGCACTTCTGGGTCAATAATACATAGTGGTTGTAATGTACACAATATAAAGTAGCTAATTTATTAGTATTTTTTTTATTATGGAATCAGGGTCCAAAGGGTGACAAGGACATGGAATAGTTTGTATAAAGTGTAAAAAAAAAAATACAACTTGATAAAAAGTAAAATGTCTTCTCTTTGCTTCTAAACCCATAATGCCCCAGCACGAGTTTTTTTTTTTTTGTCATTTTTCAAATCATTTTTAGTTATAAATGGTGTATTTTCCTATATTTAATTTACTGACCTTGTACATGTTTGTTGAAACTCAAAGAATGTTCAGAGTTTTATACCAAAAGCAGGAAAAATCTTTCATTAATGGAACATAAACTCCATTTAATGTCATTGATTCAACTCCATAGAGTTTTCTTACAAACCAATGTTGTAGAAGATGATGATGTTTCTATGTCCACATTTGGTGTCAGAATTGAACAACCCAGAATGTTCTTATGGTGAAGCATGAGTCCTATCCACTGCACTACCAAAGTAAAAACTAAACTAATTTAAATAAAAAAAGACTTACAATAAAACTGAGGAAAATTCAAAAACTGAAGCATGATTTGAACAATATTTTAATAAAATAATTAAACAGTGTATATATGCATCTGTCATGTTATGGCCTCTACACAACAACAATATTAAGATAAACAAGTCATTTAAAAAATGAAGTATTTAATTTTATTGTTACCTTCGCCAAAGAGGTTATGTTTGTGCCATAGTTTGGTTGTCTGTCTGTCTGTCTGTCTGTCTGTTAGTTAGCGAGATAACTCCAAAAGTTATGGACAGATCTTGATTTTCAGGGTAGGTTGGTAATGGGCAGCTCTAGAAGTGATTACATCTGAAAGAGATCCTGGATTCTGGATCACTTTGAAATTTTACATTGCAGTACATGGAGAATACATTTTCAAAATGATCCAGAATCTAGGATCTCTTCCTGATCACCACCAAAATCTAATCATTTTTCTTGTGACACCCTCAACTAGGGTTGTCACGATACTAAAATTTCCAACTCGATACCGATACTAAGGATAATACTCAATACTAATTTCGATACTGGAGATGTGAGGGATTCCTTTTAAAATGTCCTCCATGGACTGCTAAAAAAAAGGTAGTGAGTGCGGGTGCAGAATAAATGCATGTCTATCTCTTGGCAAGTTAAGGTAGGCCTATCTTTTTGCTCAAGCCCTTCTGCAGTGCTAACTGCAAGACTCTTTATGGTCGAGCATTATGTGCGCGAGTGGCAGCGTATTGCATCATGTGACCACCGCAGAGACCACCGCGGACCCCTTGCGGGACTATGGCAAGCCAAAGTGTTCACATAGCCACGCATTGTCTTTATTATATCACGCGTTACAGAACGCGTGCCATTGTGCGCGCCAGTGCGCGTCCTGTAACGCGTTTAAAAGCAAAGTTGCATCGGATGGTCCAATCACAGACCTATAGAAATAGTGTATAGGTCTGTGGTCGCACTGGCGTCATCCCGTGTGCTGTCAGAGGCAGCTGGAGAAAAAAAGAGACTTTAACTTACACGCCGGCATTACGGCTGTGCCAGAGCTGACCGCGTTGATGCCTGTTTAGAATTCTTAACGTTACCCGCTACAAAAAAGCGGCGACGCGACATAAAAACAAAAAACGATTTTCCAGCAACTTAGTATCTAATTAGATACCAAGGGTCAATATCGATTTAGTATCTAAAATCGATTTTTTTTTTTTTCAAACAAACTCTGGCAGAAACATAACCTTCTTGGTGGAGGTGATAAAGAACAAGAATTAATAACAAAAATTAAAATGACGGCTGTTCTTCAACCGATAAAAGAGTAAAAGTCACCTGTAGTTTGGACTAAAATACTTTTGATGTTTATTTAACTGGTAAAAAGCTGCAGACTTACAAACTAATACATTTAGTTTTTTTTTCCTTCTTGCATAATTTTTTTTTCATGAAAACCAGGGTGTATTTGTCTGTTTGGTTGGTAGAGACTGAAACACACCATTTACCAACAGACTAATGTCTATGACCTTTACAGGTCAAAGTTGAAAAGTTTTATTTGTAAAAATGTCACTTTCGGAGCATTTATTCTATGCTTATGTTTGTGTGTTTTACAAAGGGAATATTTGTGGAACTATTAATCTTTTACAAAACTTTCCAACTGCAGTCAGTTTGGAAAAAATGTACTGTTGAATGCTTGAAATACAAATATTTTAGCCAAAATTGCTGAAATGTATAAATATTTGGTGGAAAATGGAACAAGTCTCCAACATAGATGTGAGGTTGGACAACTATTTCTGCTGTTCCTGTGCCTCTGTAGATCTGACGCGTGTTTATGGACCTAAATCCTTCACTGAAGTGTTACCATGGAAACCACACCACATTTGTCCATATCAATAGATGATCAATCAACAGCCACATTTCTCATATTTGGCAAACAACCTTTTGTGTATGTGCTGTTGCAGTTACACTTCAGAATGGTTTATATTCTCAGAATGATGAGTTTGTTCACTTTCATTTGATGTGTGACAAGTGCAGGCGCATTAATGTGGGATGAAATGAAAACAGAATAAATTGGTAACATAAAGCAGCAATATCATTAACCTCAAAATTTACAGGAACGAAAAGGAGCCGGAAGAAGCGTAAAGCAATTCCACTGCTTTGTAAAGTGTGGAATCTGGTGTCTGAGCATAATGTCTGTCATTTCAAAACCAGGAAAAAAAAGAGCAGAGATGTGTAGAGAACACAAATGAGGAACTCTGTCCTCTTTCTAAGGAGGCGCTGCTGAGATGCCCTTGGGCGACTTGACCTGAGTTAAATCAATGAAGCTGCTCAAGCCAAGGCTCAGGTTGCAGCGTCCAGGTGTGGATAAGCACCAACACATGCAGGTGGACGAGGACGAGCAAGCCCTGCAATCCTTAAAAAGAAACTACGACAGCAGGTCTTAACGCACAATTTGGATTTTTTTTGGTGAAATCCAATTTTTGTGTGTGCTCGTTCATATTACACATTAAATACGACTTTTATCAATCTTAAGTGTGAAAGGAATGCCTCCCTGAAGTGACCCTCAAGCGCAAGAGGCTCCGACATAACAAATGAGGAAGTACGGCATAGTACGTGACATACGTGGAAGGCTAAGATACTAGCGGTTGCTATGGGCAACAGCGTAGTATCGACGTGCAGGAAAGAGTGGAATAAATCAAGGTTTAAGATTTTAAAAATGAAGACTGAAGGTATTTGGAGAAGATCTGAGATATGAAGGATACGTCTATGCTACGAACTATTAGGGTTCACCTGTACCCCCTGGACCTGTACCCACTGGCCCCGCCCCCCTGGACCCTCATAAAGTTAGTTCACTATCGGGTTTTGGGCATAAGTTACTACACAGTAGAAGAAGCTCCTTTAACAGATATGAACAGTTTTACTGTGACTGGTTTAAGATCTACAGTCTGATGACTGAAAACACTGTGGTGCTAAAGGTCAAAGGTCAACCTGTGGATAGTCACATGTTTATGTGTCTGTGGGAATTGTAAATACATCAAACTAGTCGTAAACTCATAATATCGTACCTCTGAGTCTTTACGTTTGTTGTGTCAATCACAAGAGTAACTGAAAAAGTCGTATAAATGCGACATGGCCGTTCAGACTGAAGTCACATTGTAAAATATTGGATACATATCGGATTTAGTACCACATGAAAATGGCCTGGGTTGGATTTTTTAAAATCCTATTCGTGCCGTTCAGACGGGCTTTAACAGTTCAGATTCGGGTCAGATTAGGGAACATTTACCTGCGATCTGAACAGTTTCCAGTCAGTTCTATAATTTACGTCATGGTGAGAACATCTGATAACTGCTCGTTGTGTTTGTTCTCACTGCCAGCAGTCCCAGAAATTTCTGTTTGTCTAATCAACAAACGATTATTTTTAATTTGAAGATTTTCTCTCCTCGTAGTGATTGAAAATTCCACAACAGCACCGACACATGCAAGAGGAGAAGGACGAGCGAATCCTGCAAACCTTGAAAAGAAACTACGAGAACATAATACGAACAACCTGTAAATTCGTAAGTAAGTGCAATGTTGATAATATTATGCTTTAGTTTGTCATTTATACATGTGCGTCACAACTTACAGATCACAGTCGACCTACAAATACACACAACATTTAGTAACAGCCTGAATATTGGTAAAATTCCACAAAATATTTCAGGCTAGTCTTTTTTTCTACTTTATTTTACACAAAAATAGAAAGGAAAATTAGCTTAATGTTGGTCTCTATTATATCTAGGTTATTATGATAATATTTTACTAATCGACAAACGATTATTTTTAATTTGAAGGTTTTCTCTCCTCGTAGTGATTGAAAATTCCACAACAGCACCGACACGTGCAGGTGGATAAGGACGAGCGAGCCCTGCAAACCTTGAAAAGAAACAAAAACTCCACCATGAGGGACAGAGACGGGTCAACTCCAGTAAATTATGTCACCGAGTATGAATGAAAAGCTGCACCCACAGAGACAACTGTCCTCATTTTTTGATCACCTTAGTGAAGAAAACAAGCTGGTGAGACATTACACAGAGGTAATTCCACACCATTACACAAGCTGGTGTGCCAGTCCACGCAGTCACCCCATTGAACAAAAGCTATTTTCAAAGAAAGGCCTTCATTGTGATGCCAGGTGGCCAACCTCCGGGGACTTCTTAAGACAGTAAGCCAGGATTTATAAAACCCAAAACACAGAGTGGAGGTCATCAGACCCAAATAACTGTGCCTTCAGTGGATTAAGAGGAAAAAAATTAAGATTATAGAGGAACAAAAAGAGTGGGTGTAAATAATATAATAAGTACAACATTCAAGGCTTGGCTGTACTTTCTGCATTTCTGTTGGAATAGAGTGTGCGAGCAAAGTAAGACCGTAGGTGTACATAAATATTCTATGTACTAGTCATGTTCAGTGTTGTGGGCCAACACAGAACAAGGTAGCAGAAGTATGGTTGTACAGGACACACATGGAAGGTGTGAGGTGAGGGAACGCTCCCAGCTGGATGTGTGTCTTGTTAAATTAAACTATGGCCACATACTATATACTTCTATACTCATACTGTTCAGTGGTGCAGTGGGTAGCACTCATGCCTCACAGCAAGAAGGACCCTGGTTCAAATCCCACACCAGGCCTTTCTGTGTGGAGTTTGCATGTTCTCCCCGTGTCTGTGTGGGTTTTTGTCGGGTTCTCCGGTTTCCTCCCACCATCCAAACACATGCACTGATAGGTTAACTGGTTAACTGGTTAATCTAAATCACCCATAGGTGTGAATGTGACAGTGATTGTTTGTCTATATATGTTCAGCCCTTAGATGAACTGGAGACTCATACAGGGTGTACCCCGCCTTGTAGCTGGAGTAGGCCCCCAGTGACCCCTGTGACCCTAGTGAGGATAAAGCGGGTTCAGATGACGAGACTCGTACTATTCATACTTCGTACTAACAACTCAGGGATCGGACAGTATTCAAAGCGTTTACACGATGGCATTGACAACTTTAGTTTTTTTCAAGTCGACTTATCCGTCAATAAAGTCGAAGTCGAGTCGACGAGTCGTGATGATGTCATCACATTGTTGGTGGAGGAAAACGGACACACGTCTGTCCAGCAATGAGCAACTTAAGACAAAGAATGACTTACAACTTGTCGACTCTTCCAAGTTTAAGTCGACTTGTGCTGCGGGAATCGATGAGTCAACTAGTCGATGTTTACACTGTAGTGTAAACTAGGACATTAAGGTACAGATGACCCCCCCCCCCCACAACAGGCAAATATAAAAGACCACATGAACTGCACCATCGGGAGAAACTGTTCATTTGAAATGTTCATTTAGTGATTTTTGAGCTTCATGTTATTCATGTGAGAATGAAGGTCAGAAAGTCCAACGCAAGCTTTGTTCTGTGGAGAGAAAAAAAAACATCCACCCTCCCCTCTCTGTTTTTTTTTTTTTTTAAATCGCACCCTGACTATAATTATTTTAAGACATAAAATCATCACTTGACCACTCAGCTCAGCTCAGTCCCATTGGACACATTTATTGGTATCTACTCAGAAATATTTCTTGTTAATTTCTTACACTATAATAAAACGCACTCATAGTATTTCCTTGTTTCAGTTGAACATAATTTCAACATTTAATTGTTCGAGTCTGTGGAAAAGATGCCTATTATTCTATAGATAAGAACGGTGGCAGAATTTATATAGAAATAATTTGGCAAATTTAATGATGTAAGCTGACAATGAGCTTCCACTGTTTAAAACACCAGCAGCTGCCACAGTAGTACAGTCTCCTGCTACTGTTACTGCTGTAGAGGAGCAGAAAAGAGGCATTAAAAACCTACACAATATTTTACCTTGTCATTTCATACCAATTCTAAAGAAGTGCATATGAAGATTTTTCATGATGCTACTTGCCAATTCTTAAAAGTTCAGCAGCAGTGGTTTGGTTTGTTTTCTTTCTAGATATAGCATGACAAGGTATCCAATGGATAACATATACAAGTGTAAACACTTGTTTCCAACATGGTCCCTGATGTTGGAAACTACTGATGTTGACTCTGTAGTCCAGTCCCTGCAGAGGTCACGGTAGTTTGAACTCACCTTAATATGAGACGTAATACCCACTGTTGTGTTTGTAATGTTGAGGGAATATTTAGCCTCAGATGTTCTCCAGGTTTGCTCAAAGGCATTTTACCTGGAGCTAGTGGAGTGCAGATCAATACTGAAATATCAGTTGATATCTGTGATACTAGATCTTTACACTCTAGGGACAATTCACAAATGAAAATGTCAATACTACTGATGCTTCAGAGAAAATAGTTAAACTATATTGGGATCTTGACCAAATGATGTGTGATTGGTGGGAACTACTTATTTTTCCACCTGGGTGAGTGTGTACTATGACACGCTTCTCAGTCAGTCTGTACTGAGCAAAAAAACAGAACAAACTAAAGGGAAAAACAGTAAATATGCGAATGTTCCTGTAGAATTTAAACTTGTAAATGAGGGTTTTATTATTATTAGCATTATTTTTTAATCAATTTTTAATGAAGTCATCTTTATCTTAGACCAAAATCAGAAAACACTGAAAATTAGATCTCATTAATCTCATGCAAGTCAGTGATTGGCCGCTGCAGCTGTCAATCACACATTTAAGACCCACCTCATGCCAAACACCAGAGTTGAATGGTTTTGTTTAAGTGTTACATGTTTCATCACACTTTTTTAGTGTTTTATTCTGTATTTAAGAAGAGTTTTTGAATGATTTTTGGATTTTTCATCATCATTAGTGTTAGTGTGTTATTTTTTTTTAATGAATTTTAGTGGATTTTAGCATGTGTCTTGCCAATACCAGTCTGAATTGTACTTGTTATCAGAACAGAAAGGAAATCCATGGTATCGAACATCCCTACCTGCAGCTGTCTGGAATGATCTGGAGATAATAAATTATAGCTTGTAGATTAAAACTGTTGGGAAAGTTGGTTTCAATGGTCAAATAGGTAATTTTGCATCTGAATCTTGTTTTTTGCTGCATATTTTCTACAGTGCTGTGCAAACATCCATACGAACCCATTAAATCAGTTTTTTTTCTATATTTCGGATTATATCCTCTTTAATTCCTCTATATATCATTAATGTAAGTGTTTAGCCGATGCCATTTGCTCTAAAAGTTTCATTTTTAAAAAAATTATGTCGTTAGCCATTAAAAAACTCCCAGCTCCCTCAATAGAAGCTCTCATACAAACTTCAGTAGTAACAGTTTGTGTTGAAATTTCGAGCTCATTACGGGACTTGGGGATTAGAATTAACATTAACTTTGAAAATGTAAATGAGGCTCCAAACACAATTACGCTGATGTTTTCCTGGAAATCACTACTGTGGCTATAAATTATGAAAAATGTGTTCACTGTAAAATTAACAATAACCTCTACAATGAACAATATTGTTTTCCTCTGATCTAAATTTGGCCTGCCACCAAGAACATGCAAAGAATGTGTGGTCACTGACACTATGGGGAAAACTTTGCCCAGTTTTTTCCCTGTCAGGCGTTCGTTCCCATTTCGCTAGCAGTTCAACCTTTTCACACTCTAGGTCAAGTTACATGTCAGTCTGCGGTTCAGCCAAATCATGTGTGTTTTCATTAATGGTGATGCCATTTAGATAAAAGTTCAATAGAGAACCGGTAAAAGCCCGAAGCCTGACGCGCACATGCACAGACACGAGGGCCTGAGCGAGAGACGGGAGTTTCAGAGCGGACCCTAATGCCCCATGTAGCTGCTAAAGGCCTCACAGCAGAATTACAAGCCAGAAAAGATTAGCGTCCTGCGACACTAGGAACAGAATGGCTTTTGTTTCCTTCAGGATAATGAGCTCACCCGGGCACATCACACTGAACAAGACAACCAGTGCGGACGCAAATGTTATCACTGCAGAGATGATGCTATCTATCTCAGTGCAGTCCCTTTAAACAGAACTGCCTTTATCTTTTTATTCCATGTGAATATTCATGAGTTTTACAATGTCAACTCTATGCAATGATAATACATTTACACCTGTATATCATTCTATAGATTGAAATAAAGTCCTTTTTGTTGCATTCACACACTGGAAAACTGTCCTGCTGTCCTTCAAATGGATTCTCACCCTTTTAATGCAGGATGTTTACACCAAAATATATTTTTTTCTGAAATGTTGGGTTCTAAAAGATGTGTTCAAAAAAAAATAATAATAATTTGTATTATTATCAGAGTTGGTAGATTTTCTCAAATAAACGTTCCCTTGTGTATACACATACAAACACATACAACTACCAAAATCTCTTTCACTGATCATTACCGCTAATGGAAACAACAACTCAAATACACAGCAATTTCATCATCTGTACCGGCTTCTTACCTTTGATTTGACTTGCTTGGAGGGTAAACAGACACAAAATGAACAATATTCCAGACTTCAAAAGCATGGTGGGCAAATTTGGCTATGTATTCATCAAGTTTGAAGTTGTCATTTGTGTACAGAGTGGCTCAAACAACAGTAAAATCCAATATGTCTTTATCTTGAGTCCACTGGCAAAGTGTGCTTAAGTCTCCACATGAGTGCTGATGAGCTCTTCAGCGTGTTTGCATGCATCAGCGACAGGAATCCAGTGTTTTCCTCAGTCTTGTGTGCAGCTCCTCAGCAGCAGTTTGATTCCAGTCCTTGATGCTTTTGGCCGAGGCGGCTGCATGGATGGACGAACACAAGGAGGCAAGGAATGGTGGGAATTCTGTGTCCCTTCTTCTTCTTCTTGTTCTTCCTGCTGTCAGTGTGACAACGGTGACAAGGTTAAAAAAGCAGGTTCTGCTCTTAGTTTAATCTCTTTACCTTCTTCTTGCTGCTTGTAATCCTCTGCGGGGCCACGTGGCTGCCTGGCCTCATCCTGTTAGTCACCTTCTGGGCCCTCATCTGTCAGCTGAGCGTTGGGGAGGTTGGGGAGTTGGGGATCAGCCAAACAGCCTGGACTACTCCCCTCGGGCGTTCCGTGTTTGTCATAGACACCCAGCCGGCCTCTTTAGGTGTTCTCGTCCGCTCCTGTTACAAGTCAGCGAACACCTCTGCATCACTTCATCCTTTTCATCCCAGTTTAGTTTCTGTTTAAGAAGATTTTCTCCCTGTGAGATCAGCAGTTTTATTCAGCCTCTTTATTTCTGTGGATTCAACTACCAGTCAAACCGTGTCCCAGTGATTCTAAAACTTTGGGAAATAGTGATATTTTCCTTCTATGTTCTAAAAATAACCTGCAAGATCTGTGAAATCTGTGAAGTAGTGTTTCCATTACAGGACAGTTCTGTGATCCCCTGACGTAACCAGAGGTGGATTATTGAGATTTTTTTTTGTGAAATTATACTTTGTTCTAGTGTCACTAAATGGGGAAAAAAGTACATTTACAAAGACTCTTTTTTTTTTTTTTTACATGTGAATATTTCTAGGTTATTATGAGACAGAATTGGTCTGAATGTGGACCATGAACTAAAATTATTTATAACTTAGTGTAATTTTTGTATTTCATAAATTCATCCTCAGGGCCAGACTGGACCCTTAGACGGGCCGGATTTGGACCCCAGGCCTTATGTTTGACACCTGTGCTGTAGATGTAGATGTAGATGTACTCTGTTACTGTACTTAAGTAGATTTTTTTAGGTACCTGGTCTTTACTCAAGTATTTTTCTGTAAACTTTTTACTTTATACTCCCTACATTCTCAGAATAGACTCGTTACTTATAACCGTTATCTCATGATTTTGACTTTTTATCTTCTAATTATGCATTTCTTTTGTCATATTTATTATGACTTATTATCTAAAGAGTCCGACTTTTTAGCTCATATTTCTGACTTTTTTTTTTCTTAATTGTGTCTTCTTTTTTTTTCTCCTAAATTTCCCGCCAATACACACTAAACTGAGTACTGTGACCTGATCAAATGCATTGTCTAGACAGTAACTCACTTTTAAAGGCTTTACTTTTGGATACTTTTGAATCTTTGAGTTTTTCTGGTTAAATGAGTATTTAATCCATGGTAAAATAAAAAAAATAAAAATAAAAAATGTAGTTTTACTTTTTACTTTTGTACCTTATTACTATTCAGAAGTTGCACTTTTTTACTTTTACTTAAGTAGAGGAGTTGAATCAGTACTTCTACTTTTACTTTTTGTCAAACAAGTAGCTGTACTTCTACTTAAGTACAGAATGTGAGTACTTTTACCACGTCTGGTTTCCATTACAGGACAGTACTGTGATCTCCTGTGGTAACCATGTTCAGATGTTTTTGTGCATTCTGTAGGTATTCATGTTCATGCACTGACTGTGTGTGTGTGTGTGTGTGTGTATGGTTGTGGTTGTTGTTGTTGTTTGGGTTCAGAAGTTGCCAGCCTAAGTTGTAGCTCTAACAGCTTGTGTTCTTGCGTGTTGAGTCAGTGAATTATCCCTGAAACCACTGGAACTGCTCTGCCTCGGTTTTCATCCATTTAAGGTTATTGTCGTACTGACTCTATAGTATCTGGTCGTCATAGCGACAGTGCTGACTTTACAGTACCTGAACATTACAGCGAGTGTCGTGTTATTTGTTCAGAGAATTATTGATGACGTCACTCGTTGCATGTTGTCTCATCTGAAACCTTTCAACCAACTGGTGCATTTGTAAAAAAATATATATTTTGTAGTATTTTTGTAATCCTCGTAATCATTTTTTTTCCATCTCGGTAAAAGGGAGTTTTGAAGACCACATCATAATGACATTGAATTAATTTTCCAGTAACTAAATATATGAAATATTATTTAATTTTGATTTCAAAAAGGGAAAATCTCTACTATTTATTACAACTTTCATTTCATCCCACAACAAAAGCCTAAAAGCACCAGAACTTTCATTGCAATATTTCATAAAATTTCAGGCGACATCAGACATTTTAGGACGAAACAATCTCAAAAAAGGCCCGCAAAGTCCTGGAGAGACTGATTAGTAGGAGATGGGAACCTCTGTTTATTGATGATGCTAAACTTCATGTTGTTAATCAAGTTGTTATCATTCTGATTTACATCTACAGTCTGAACATTATTTGTTAGCTGTGATTGTTTTTGTTCTTTCTATTTCCACTTGTGGAGGTTTGTGTGAAAACTCATATGACTGAAAAATAGGAAAAGAAATTAACTGTTTGGATGATACAAAAAAGAGAATTTTAATTTAAAAACTAAGTTTAAATTAATGAAGTGCCAGTGTTGTATAATACATTTAAGACTAAATATCTCTGAAGCAGTTTCACAGAATGACACAAAAATGGGCACAGATGCTCACGTAGATGAAATGAAAAGATGTTGGAGACTAAATGTCAAAGGCAGTACTGAACAGTAATAAAGTCCTATAATACTTCTCTACTGTACTCCAGTATGCTTGGACAGAATTTCTACTATAAGGAGTAACTTTTAATCTGTTTATTTTGCTTTTTACTTCATTTCCAAATTCAGTTGCATACTTCTACTTGTACGCTCATAACACAAAATAAATTAAATTAAATGTGGTGTTTTCAGTGTTGAGGATAAAGGTGCGACTAAATCAGAAAGATGTTTTGTCTTTGGACCAAAACGTGTAATGAGTGTATGTGAAAATGACGGTCCTCACTCAACCTGTCTGCTGTCTGTAGATGTGTGCAGCACTTTAATATTCTGTTTTTGGTTATTTTTAACACTCACTTGCACTTTTGCTTATATTACTCTAGTACATTTACTTCTAGATTGCTTGATATACTTAATTAATATATACTAGATGCTTAAAGACTTTACAATTGGTGACTCAAACTTCTACCAAAGTCATATTTTATGCTTTTAGTCAAATGTGTTTTCCTTATATGACACATGTCCGTCACAGAGCTCATCCTTCAAGCCTTTGTTCTTCCATTGAAGAGGAGCATCGACCTTTGACCTCACCTTTAATTCCGTTAATCCTCAGTCCAATTCTCCTTATTCTGTTGCAAAAAATCATCACTGCATCTCCACCATCTTTCATTAATTCCACTGTCGGCTCCTACACGTGAAACATCTTCTTCCCATGATATGTCCGTTCGTCTCTTCTCTCTGATTGGTTTTTTTGCTGCTGAAGTTGATCTGTTGAAGGAAGTTATGCAGAGTGTGTGTGGCCTCTCCTTTTGCTGCACTGTAGAGGATTAACTGTTAACAATTGTCGCACTTAAGAAAAAAAAAACAAAAAAAACAAGCCTCTTTAAGAGCAACAACCCATGAAGGCTGTTTTATTATGATCATTAATCTGAACTTTGAACTAATGACTATTGCTAAATGTTGGAGACCTCACGGCATGAGGCGACCCTGAACAGAAAACATGTTGTTAGATGTGTTTTGTTCATTGCCACTTGTCACATTTTTTGAAATGTATTATATAACATTACATATAAGTATGTTTACGTAAATGTCTGAGTCTGCTGTTAGATTTAAGGGAAATACTCAGATTACTGCAGGTTTATTGTGAACAGTTTATTATTACAGGTGCTATTTATCGTCAGCATTTCCAACAATAGTTTTTCCACAATCCAATTTCCATCAACAATTTAATCTATATAATAAAAGCCAAGTGGCCGCTGTGTGCATGTGTGTGTGTGTGTCTCGGGAATCGCACAAAATCCTGAAGGAGCTGACTGCTGCAGTTTGGCGTATGAATCGATTATTGGTCAAGAAAGACAGTAGCAAAAATGACAAGTGGATAGTATCAGTAGTTTGAGAGATATGAGTATTTTTTGAATACAATAGCCTGTTAAACATAGTGACTGCTAAACAAATGTGGTATAGCATGCATAAATACGCTAGCCTAGCCCCGCTAACTCTATTCATGTCACATATAGGTCTATTTGTGCTTCATAGTCAGGGGAGGCGGGGCTAAAAGGTTGTCTTTCAAATCCTCTGTATGCAATAGGACGGTACTACAACCAATCAGTGTAATCTTTAGGATGACGTGACCTTCACGTGCCAGTATGTGATCATGTTCAATCGAACTATAGAGCTGGATATTTTAACATGAGGGTCTGAAGGCGAGTATTTGTTTTCAGAACCGGCCTCAAGTAACCTTTGATGGACCTGTGTCATGCTCTTATCATCTCCACTCATAGCTAAGTTTATCGCCAATAAATCACCTGTTTAAGCATCCAAGACAGAACACAAAACCCTGTCCATAACATGGCAACCTCTCTTTTCAGCTCTTTTCTTCGTCGTCAATAGCTCCTCAGAGAAAAGTCTGAGTCTTTAGGAGTTTGTTTCACTAAAAGCAGATGCCTGCTGAGAGTGGTTAGACTGAAATTATTCATAGTGTTCAGCTATCAAGAGTCTGTGTGTACTTGTACAAGTTGTATAACCGAATCTGACACCAGTATGCACTTCCAGTACACGACCCTGATCCAAATCCTTTGAGGATTAGGATCACAGCCAGGGCCAGAGATCAGGTCTTGGTCAAGCACAGCTCAATTTTTCTTTCATTTATGGTGATATTTTGTAGTGAACCTCGCATCCAGTCCAGTGCATATACTGTAAAGATGAGGTGTAGAATAAGGTATGACACTAATGCAGCATCATTGTTGAGTTTAAATGTCATTGGCATCATTTATGCATAAAAACAGCCACATCTTGGAGCCAGGTCTTCACATTAATAATAGATCTCACTTGATGGTCCATCCATGAGTCCCGTTGATATCTCACCCAGGATAAACAAATCTTTGTCAGTCTCAGGATTTTATTCGGACAAGCTTGACCTTCTCCCACTGGCTGATGACTTGAATCATTGTCCAATTAGAGAGGTCAGTTTAAATTATGCAACAGAGAGAAAGTGGTACTTGCCATCTGTCAGAAGGGGTTATTTCATTAGGGACAGAGAGAGGATGTCTGTAGTCGGCAAAGTCTGGAGGAGCAAAAGATATGGAGCAATTTTTGGGTAAAATTAAACATATTCACAGGAAAGTAATCTGTGCATATTTGGGATATGGACGCGTCTTTGGTTGTAGTTGAGCATAAAATAAATATTGACAAACTCTAAAATGAGTCCATTTGTACATATAATGTGTTGTGTGTTTGACATTTACGAGAGCACTGTCTTCAGTATTAATACAAATTTCTCAGATGGAAGAAAGTGGTCAAAAATATGTCATCGCTCATGTCATCAGGTCTCAGGCATTATCAATGGAACACAGAAAACAGATGGAATTCAAACCATCAACTTCACTCCTAGAAGTTCTTGGAAATCTGTGACTTGTAGCACAGTGCGGCTCTATTCATGGGAAAAACTGGATTTCCAATGTCGTATTTTTGACCACTTTCTTCCATCTGAGAAATTTGTACTCGTACTAAAGAGTGTACTAGTAACGTTTCATTTCGTAAATATGTGATGTCGTAACTTTTCGATTCAAAATATCAAACACACAACACATCATTAGTACAAATGGACTCATTTTAGAGTTTGCAAATATTTTTTTATGCTAAACTACAACCAAAGATGCATTGTTGAGCCGCATTTTGTGATAAACATCCAAAATGTGTTATTTGTAATTAATGTTGCCTCATTATGTAATAATTTATTCCATTTTGCAGCAGCAGGTGCTTTGGTGGTGTAGCACTAAAACTCAAGGAGCTGTTTGGGAAACATTTCCAGTGGTTTATGTCTTGGCTGGTAATTAAACATATTAGACATTACGACAATTTGAAATGTATAATAAAACACTAAAATATTGGAAACATATTTTGGAAATAGAAATGCGGCAACAATCTATTACAATATTCGTTGTGACAGTTTATTTCAAAATGAAATTAAAAATGTATTACATTTTGGATGTTTATGACAAAATGCACCATTATTACGAAACGCATGTATATTTCAAATATGCACAAAATACTTTCATGTGAATAGACTTAACTTTGTCCATAAAATCGCTCCATAAAAAGACATCTAAGCGGTAAAATCTGTCACCTATACTTGTGCCAGTGAATCCTAGCATCCATGCATGCTATAATACTGCCCTCATTCATTCTGTTCATTTTATATATTAACGCAGGACACTTAACCTAAATCATTCTCATAAGTCGAGTCAAATTTTTTTCATGTCAAAAACCTGCGCCATTCTATTCTAGTGAGGTCCGTTCCTTTGGAGAGCTGAGAAAGACAAGTGCCTGAGGGCTACAGTCTAATATTAGAGTCATGTTTGTCGTAATGTTCTTTGGGAAAATCCACTCTGGGCTGATTATCAGTGTGATCCACTCCACTACACCTCCAGCAGCAAAAGTGTCATTACCGATGTGGTAGTTTAAGTGTATGTGCCAACATCCAAATCTGTGGCCTAGTAGTGGAGTTTATACGTGAGGGTGTTCTTAGTCATGTGTAATCTGCAATGCAGATCTGTTGGTCCAGGTAGTAGAATGCCACTGAGCTTGTGAACCCATTAACACTGAGCATACACATATTAACTGCAGTGTGCAAAGTGAATGGTAAAGGTCAATTTCAGCTGCTTGTATTCATCGGCGACCGTCAGAAGGTTCAGAATGTGCATTAGTGGATTTCTTGAGACTGATATTTTTCTGCTTTGTATGAACGTCTATTGGAAAAATTCACAGTAAAGCTGAAAAATGTAACACCTCTGTGTTGTATGAATTGTTCTGCATACTCAGGATTAAAGTTACCATGTCTCACAAGGCATATTTTTGCATTTTTTATTGGAATTTGTTCAGTTGTTCAGTGAGATATGAGATATTCATATGATTCTAATCAGTCTGGATTTGATATTTAAATTAACTTTGACAATTTTTACATGTGTAAGCATTAAAAAAAAAGTAGATCGCACCTCAGATCAGTTTTATCTGTGTTGCATATGCAGCAAATATGAAGTATTTAATCCTTTAACAATAGATGTCTCACTGGTGCTGCATTTTGCACTTTGCTGCATTCAGATTATGGCACCTCCTGAACAGTTTACGCTATCCACAAAATTCAAAAGACATTAGAAAGGACATCCTGTAGCCTAGCAAGTCCAACTATGATATGGATTCATAGTCTGGAGACGATCCATAGACTGAGCTTAAGGGTACAGGTGGGATCAACGGCTGTCTTTCAAACTGCTCTGCGCATAATAGGCCAACACTATGACCAATCAGAGCAACGAACAATGTGACGCATACAGAGCGATGAAAACAAGTCTAAACTAGCGTCTATCTGGTTGTTTTAACATCCTTTAGGCTAGGCTAGTTAACATGGGGCAGCTGTGGCTCAGCTGGTAGAGCGGGTCGTCCAATGGCTCTGGCTGTCCACATGTCGAAGTGTCCTTGGGCACTGAACCCTAAGTTGCTCCCAGTAGGGTGTCTTGGTGCCAGTGTCTTGGCAGCAGCCGTCTACTGGTGTACTGGTGTGTGAATGGGTTTCTGTGAAACGCTTTGTGACCCATGTCTGTGAAAAGCGCTATACTTACTTACTTACTTACTATTACTTACATTAACACACCACTAATAGTGGAGGAAAGCTATCCAACTGGCTCTGTTTACGTGTGACTTATCTGACCATAGACTGTTTTCAACCCTGTCGTCATTGTGCTAAGCCCCGCCCTACAATCTCGCTACACAAATGGAGCGTTGTGATTGGACCGGTGCTGGCTGAGGCTCTATAGAGCGTCACTAGACCAGTGATTCAGGCAAAAATATTTTTTACCACTAGATGCGGGCTAGTTTACAAGACTAGATATTCTGAGCACCCACGTACATTTACGTGCAGTTAGAAATTCAAATTTTTGCCTTACTCTAATTAAGGAATAAACTAGAAGTTCACCTTTACATGCACTGGAGAAATTTGAATTAAGTGAGATACATTGGATTCCCAGACACTAGGTAGCGCTACACGCTCTTTCGCGTTCGCATGATACCGGTTGGCACCGTAGAAGAAGATCGATTGCTAAACAAGTGGTGTCCAGCGCAACAAACCCCGCCCCCCTTGCACACACCCTTGCATCACATTATCTGATTTTGTTACTCTGACTTCTAAAACTTCAGTTCAATTCAATTATAGTCCAATTATAGTCCCTTCTTCTTTATATGGCTTTTATAACTTCAATTTTAATCAGAGTAAAGCAGTAATTCAAATGTCTCTAAGGGCATGTAAACGTACTGAGTGATTATTTGTTTCTGTTTATGTCAGCGCTGTGTTAAACTTAAAACATGTGAACCATATGTACCTGGGATAAGCTCCAGTGACCTTAGTGAGGATAAAACAGGCTCAGAAAATAAATGAATCAATGAATAATTAAAAAAAAATGCATTGACCAATGTCTTCAATTAGCAGAGGAGCACCGTCAGCAACGGACCGCGGTCATTGAGCTGTTCTATAGGATATAAAAAGTCCTTTTGTCCCTCCAGCAATTAGACAGTTTAACTATTTAAGTGGGAAGAGGAGTATAGGAGGTAGAAGCCCCACAATAGTTTTTTATGGTTAAAGTACTCATTAGAATACACTTTTTATCTATTAACTCCACTTCTGTTGAATCATAACTTATTATGAGCTTCTTCTTCTTTTTTATTTTTTATTTTAACCTATTTTCAGGTTATTTCTATTTACACTTTATTCTGAAAATGTAAAAAAAAAAAAAAAAGTTTAGTTTATTCAAGTATACTATGAATATACTTATTTTATACTAAAACTAAGGAAGTATAATTGAAGTAGATTTTTAAGAAGTATACTTGGCTTATACTGAAGAGTATAAAGTCTAAAGCTAAATATATTAATACTAAGACTTATACTTATATTTTAATACTTATACTTTAAGATATTTTTACATCATTCTGAGACAAATGAAGCGTAATTTTGGACCATCTCCAAATCTGGTTAAAAGTGCTTTAAATCATTATTTATGCTCATTTACATGTTTCCAGGAGTGTTTCAAGGTGTTCTGAGTCCTTTTTCCAAAACTCACTAGCACCCCCAGTGTTGAAATGGTGAGGTGGTTTCATAGTATATGGTCTAAAAGGGTCATTTTGGACCATCGTCAAATCTGAATAAAAAGTGCTTTAAATCACTATTTATGCCAATTGACATGTTTCCAGGACTGTCTCAAGGTATTTCAAGGTGTTTTGCGCTTTTATTCCAAAACCAATTAGCACCCCCCAGTTTTCAAATGTAAGGCTATAGTATGTTAGCGTCCCAGCACTGAAGGCTGTGGCTCAGGTGGTCCAGTGGGTCCACCAATGACTACAGGGTTGTTGGTTCATATCCTAGCTCTGGCAGTGCATGTGTTGAAGTGTCCTCTGGCAAGACACTGAACCCTGAAATGGTCCTGGTGGACGTGACAGTGTCTGGCATGGCAGATACATGGTGTGTGAATGGGTGAATGTGAGGATAATGTAAAGCTCTATATAATGACAGTCTATCTATGGAACCACATATGGTCATTTCATTGACCTTGAATTTCTATGGAATAAAAATGTGGGAAAAAAATCACAAAGGTAATAAACTACTTACATCCTCCAATAAGACACTAACGTTGAAATTCATTTCAATTCATTTTTATTTGTAGAGTCCAAATTCACAACAAGGTTGTCTAATAGGGCTTTACAGACTCGGTTTAAATTCATCAACTATTTCATATATATATATATATATATATATATATATATATATATATAACAGTCAAAAATGTTTAATAAACCAACAAAATATAATAAGTGACATGAACAAAATAAGACACAAATGTGAAGAAAAATAATAAAATACAATATTAAATGTAGAAATATAAAACAATCTAAGGAACAAAAATTAACAGAAACTAATAAATATTAACAAAATAATAACGTAACTTAATTAAAATAAATGAAGTATCAATAAATAAATAATATTGTCATTTGGTTCCAGTAGTTTTAGTTTTGGGTTTTTTCTTTTTTCTAAACCAGTTGCTTTTTAACACCCGTTTATCTCCACATATCAGATCCATGAACAAAACTCAGTAAAAAAAACATTATTTTTTTAATGAATATTGAAACTAAACCATCCTTTCAGAACGCGTCATCGCTGACGCATCAGGGGTTAAAGGGTTAAACAAACTAAACGCTGCAGAGTGGGTTTTAGTCTGGGTCACTGTGGATTTCATTGCCTCCCATAATGCACCAGTCATGTCCCAGTTTGCTCAGACACCAACAGAGGGCGGCATGTTGAACAGTCCTGGCAGGAGGCAAAACCACAACAGAATGGAGTCACTGAGAGGAGAGATGTTGTTCCAGCCTCTGCACATACACAGAAAACTCATTCACAAATAAACCTCTTATTTCCCAAAGCTACTTTTGCCTAAAACTCATGACCCACTCTCCGCTTTTGAACAGTTTTTTTTAGGAAAACTGTGCAAATTAATGACAACTATAGAACACATTAAATGGATTATATTAAAACAAAAAAAATATAGAAAGGCTTAAGATGAAGCTGAATCTAGAACAATCCAACAATAAACTAATTCAGGCTTTAAACTTCTTAACATACATGATGTATATGTATGTTTTTATTATAAAAGAATGATTCTAATCTCAGGAGCATTTCAACACAGAAGAAGAAAACAATAGGGGGGGGGGCAAAGCTAAATAATTCATTCTGGTAGTCTTTCCAAATATACCATTTTCATCAAAGGTTCCAGAAAACTCAATAAACACAAAGGGAAGATAAAATACTGCCGCTCCGATTCCACTGGTTTATATATAAATTTTGCAAAAGGAAACTGGATCCTGTGTCTGTAGAATATCAAACACAGATTATATTAAATATACACTCAACCCTTTTTAAAAACACAATTATAATACTTTCATGCTTGAGGAAACACTATATAACAGTTTATTTTTTTTTTATTTAACTTTTAAACAGAAAAGGATCATTGAGTTTAAAAAGCAATAAGTGAACAGCAGCACAAATAACCAGGTTTCAGACAGAAAATAAACATAAACAGAGATGTTACTGCAATATAGAACAAACATAAGTATGATAATAAGGGCTGTCAAAATTAACGCAGTAATTCAGATTAACCTGTCATGATTAATCTGATTTAAAATGTTAACACAATTAAATGGAACAGTTATTTTGTTGAAACTATTGAATAGACATGTTAATTTTGAATAGACTTTTTTTTTTTTACATGTTTTGGGTATTCTATCACATTTCTTTTGTTGTTTTTTTCAGTATTTTAGAAGAGTTTTTGACTATGTTTTGAATTTTTCATCACTTTTTTGCGACTTTTACTGGGTTTTAGCATGTTGTGTAAAAAAAAAAAAATGCCTGCATTTTTCATTTTTTTGGGTATTTTTGTGGGAAATTTGAGGAAAAACCAACACAGAAAGATCTGGTGTGGGAATAGAACCAGGAACCTTCTGTCTGTGAGACATCAGTGTTAACCACTGCACCACCATGTGCCATCCAAAACCAGAACTTTCTGCTCTAAAATCTATTCTAAATTCTTAGTATTTTTACTTTTTCTACCTAAATTATTTGCAGTAAGGTCTATCCTTAACAGGAACAAGTGAAAAGTAATTAAACTATTGCGATGTTTTCTAAATGACAGGCGGTGGGTGGGACTACTTTTTCTTCCACCTGGGTAAGTGCGTCATGCGTGAGAGTGTTTTCACAGGCAGACGTTTCTGAGCAAAAGAACGAAATAGACTAACGGAGAAAACAGTCGATATGAACAAAACCTGTGAACGAAGGAACAACAGTGTCAATGTTAGATGTTAGTGAAATATTCAGTATTTTCAACTGAACGTGTTCATGTAACAATAATGAAGATGCAAGTTTTCATCTTTATAGTAGTTCTTAATAATTAAACAAGAATGTATTTTAATGTTTTATATTTGTACTCATTTTCTTTTTTTTTCCAGAGTTGGAAAAACTAATTTCACATATTTTGTACGATTGTACTATTGGCTATTTCCATTTTCTACCTCAATATGCTTCAGTTTAAAATACCGTAAATAAATACATAAATGACTGCCTTGTATTCTTAAGGAAGCTATCATTTGAAACACTCTGCTTTTTTTTTCAGATTTAAAATACATAACAGGTGTAGTCGCATAAAATATCGGTATCAGTTTCAGTATCGACAATACTAGCCTGAATTTTACCATTTCTGATCAAAAAGGAAATCAGTGGTATTAAACGTCACTAGTATACAGAATAAAAAAAGGAAATTCCTAATTTGACCTATCGCTGATCATTGTGAAAACATTTTTGATGACCTTGACCTTTGACCTAGATTCACCAAAATGTTGTTAGATTTATTCTGGACTACGTCGCATCTTTTCTGAAAGTTTCATGGAAATTGTTCTAGTAGTTGAAAAATAAACAGACAAAAAACTAAAAGAAACAGCCCAAAACAGTACCCTTTGGGGGTGGTAAATATCAAAATGAGATAGTTGTAAAATGACTAAATGAAGTATTATTAAAGCTGTTGTATGTTCTAACAGTCTGAAATAAAATATCCAAAACTCTCTGTATGTGGGCTGATTGTTTTTGCCTTTGTTCTCCATAAGAGATGCCATCATTGATGCCCACCAGGCTTTTCCTCCAGCTGTTTGATCTGAAAAGGCGTTAAAAAACTGAGTTCCCATGCTGGTAAAAGGAAGATGGAACTGTGACTCCTGGTATCCTGCGAAATGATGCCTGTTTATCATGTTCTCCATGGGCAGGCTTCATTTTATGGAGTAGGAAGGGAGTAAAAGCAGTGGGAAAGTGATAGCGGGCAGGTGGGAGGAAGGCATGGGGAGGAAGATGACGGAGAGAAATTGACGGGATAATGGGGAACGGTGGAAAAGACACAGGGAGTGAAAAAGGAAGGGATGTATGAGAGGGAGAAGATGGGAAAATAGTCAAGTGAAGCTGGTGTAACATCCACATATGGCAAGTGAAGAAAAGTGTGGGAAGCAGAGAAGGAGGTCAGGCCAATTGACACCCATCGGGTATGTGTTTCTGTCCCGGCATATTAATCCACACCTGCTTTACAGCTTGCAGCAGAATGACAGGGGAGGCAGGGAAACTGTGACCAAATCCAGAGCAGAATATAAACCTGTCAAATGTGCATCAGTAACAGGACAACATAAGCATCTGAACGCTCCAGGCTGTGAAACGCATCAGTAAATACAACTATTTTAGCCACTCATTCATAGATGATCATATATATATATATATATATATATATATATATATATATATATATATATATACACACATATTTATATATATATATATATATATACACATATTTATATATATATATATATATATATATACACATATTTATATATATATATATAAGAAAAAGCTGTGTTTGTCTCATAAAGGTCATATGTGCTGTTATTTATGTGTGCTTTTTTTTTGCCATCGTGTGTGTGTGTGTGTGTTTTGAGTGTAAGTGGATCAGACATTTTTAATCATGCAGCGAGGCTTTGCTGAAAGTAGAGCTGTGGCTTTGTCTGAGGATGCTCAGCGTTCTCACTGCATTTACATTCTGAATGGTGAAATGGCTAATATGTTGTTGCACATTTATGGAAATCATCAAGTAAGAAAACATGCACGCCTGTCGGGATGCAAACATGAGGAGGCTCGAAATCTTAACCTCGCTGCACACACACACACACACTGATGTAATTATAGCGCTAAATTGACTCCGGCTTTAGAGCAACACGATCCCGTCACGTCGACCTCTGCCCCCAGTTCAGGCCAGGGTTCACAGTCCACATCCTTCTTTGAGCTGGTGGCTGCGCCTTAGTATGGCTGCATATAGTTTAGCTATATATCCATTAGTGTCGCTTTTACATGATTCTACCCACAATGGGGCGTTTCCACTATGAAAGACGACCCGGTGTTCTGTCACATTGAGCGTCCCATCACATTACACTTCTGAGCATCCACATGACCAAGGGTTTTCACTGACATAAAACCCCTCAATTCAGGCATCCTCACCCAGATGTGTGATTGACTCGGAGCGTCCAAGTCTTTTTACTTTTACTCCCTACATGTGTTCATAAACATCTGTACTTTATACTCATTACATTCTTAGAATAGACTTGTTACTTTTTCAAACTAAACAGATGTGACAGTAAGTCACTTCGCAAGGGATAATACATGCAACACGAGTTACTATCAAAAAATATTTCCCGGTCGGGGAATATTTTTCTGATAGTAACTCGTGTTCCATGTATTATCCCGCTTATTCTACAGGTTATTACAGTTTTTTACTGTCACTACTCTTAACCCTTGTGCGGTCCTTCGTAAAAGGCACACTGGCTGTGTCCTACAATCGGGTCTTAAAAACCCAGATTCCAAAGTTCAGTTCCATAGACTCATCACCCCACCCCCCAAGGATATATTACTGTTTTCAGTAGTAAGCAATGACATCCTACAGTACGTATAAAAAGGTACATTTGTGAGCCACCGGGTCTCTTTGACCCGAAGGACCGCACAAGGGTTAACAGACTAGTGTTAGGCGGGGCAGACAGAAGGGGGGTGCAGAGAGTTTTAGGCGGAGAAAAGAGAAAGACGGATGTACACAGTCAGGTCGGCGACCAGAGCAGGTGTTGTCCCTTTACTGCAAATAAATACTGAAAACGAAGCTCACTGAAACCGCTCCTTGTTTTATAAAAACCAGCATAGAGGAGTTATACTTACTACAGCCCTCGAGATTCTGTACGAGATGAGGACGGTACTTTCCCCTGACTTCCTGACTAAGGTCAGGATAACATCAGGATAGGTTAACATTGGATAAGCTAGCAGTTACAACCAAGCTAATATTTACTTTAGAAGTGGCCGAACTACCTGCGGAGTGATATGGTACAGTGAATCTGAAGTGACAAAACCCTTTGTCATGGGAGTTAATGGCGCAGTGGGCGGTTATCGAAAAATAATCCGCCCGCTGATGTCATTCAAAGTGAACGGGACGTTCTAGAGGGCCGTAGAATAAAGAAGGAAAATCAATGGAGGAGAAATATATTATTGTTATATCAGTGGTCCCCAACTTTTTATGACTGCAGACCGGTTAACGTTTGACCATTTTACCACAGACTGTGGGGGTTGGAGGGGGTTACGTAGATTGTTTATATTACAAATTAGACAGAGCAGGCTTGGTCTGTGGGAATCACCTGTCACCATAAAGTCATATTTCAGTCCAACTCCTGGTGTCTGTTAAAATCTTTCCTTTTCGTGGAGGTTCTTCTTCTGTCTTTTCAGTCGCCTTTTCCTCTTAGAAAACAAACGTTCCAAAGATCACTTTTTTACTTATTCTGCTAACATGTGGGTTACATTTTTGACATTAAGGTGACAAAGATGGAACAGACATTTTCAAAATAAAACATTGTTCAGACTCGGATAATAAATATAAGAGAAATAATTAATTACTTAATTAATTATTAGGCACCCGGCGGCCCGGTACCGGTTAGGGACCACTGAGTTATATGACTAAAAAGTCTAAATAATGAGATAAAGAGTCAAAATTATTACTCTTAATTTCACAATTTTAACATTTTGTCTTAAAATTAGGCATTTTTTTTATCTCATATTTATAACTTTTTTCAAATCTCATGATGACTTTTTATCTGAATTGTGACTTTTTTTTTTTGTTCTTTTAATTTAAGTTTCCCGCCCCTACCCACAAAACAGGCTAACTGTGACCTGATCAAACACAATTTCTACACAGTAATTCACTTTTAATGGGTTTAATTTGGATACTTTAGAAACTTTTCTTACTTTTTCTGGTTAAATAATTATTTCATTCATGGCAAAAAAAATGTGTTTACTTTTTACGTTTGTATTTTATTACAATTGAGAAATGGTACTTTTTGACTTTTACTTTAGTAGAACACTTGAATCAGTACTTCTACTTTTAGCAAAGTTTTTTTTTTCACATAAGTAACTGTACTTCTACTTAAGTACAGTACTTTTACCACCTCTGCTGAGTAGAATGGAGTAGAGCCAATACTGTGAAGTGGAAATGCAGCTTTTATGACCCATGAAGAGTCACATCAGATGGAAGTTTTGTTTGTTATGTTTTCTGGTTTATGCAAAAATAAATAATTCTATGACTATTTTTCTGGACACTGGTCCAATTTAACAACTGGCCAAAGAGCAGAAAAGGGGAAAAAAAACCATTAAACCAATCTCAATGTCATCCTGTAATAGGGACAATTATTTCGCAGTAATGTGAGTATATGCAGATGATATTGTATATTGATTATTGTTATAATTACACCATCTGTTCATTTTTTTTTTTCTTAAAGGGGACATATCAGACCCATTTTCCACCCGTGAACACAGTTCCCTGGTGTCTCAGTGACCTGTTTGTCACATGCTTTGGTCCAAATACCACAGTAATGAAGCCTCTTTAACCTGGAGAAACAGCTGACTCCGCCCCCTCTCTTCTGACTCCGCCCCTCTCTTCCAAATGTTGAGGCAGAGACAAAGACACAGATATCTGTACTTTATACTCTTTACATTTATATAAATATTCGTACTTTATACTCTTTACATTTATATAAATATATGTACTTTATACTCTTTACATTTATATAAATATTCGTACTTTATACTCTTTACATTTATATAAATATTTATACTTTATACTCCTTACATTTATATAAATATTTGTACTTTATACTCCTTACATTTATATAAATATATGTAATTTATACTCTTTACATTCATATAAATATTTGTACTTTATACTCTTTACATTTATATAAATATTTGTACTTTATACTCTTTACATTAATATAAATATATGTACTTTATACTCTTTACATTTATATAAATATTCGTACTTTATACTCTTTACATTTATATAATTATATGTACTTTATACTCTTTACATTTATATAAATATTTATACTTTATACTCCTTACATTTATATAAATATTTGTACTTTATACTCCTTACATTTATATAAATATATGTAATTTATACTCTTTACATTCATATAAATATTTGTACTTTATACTCTTTACATTTATACAATTATATGTACTTTATACTCTTTACATTTATATAAATATTTGTACTTTATACTCTTTACATTTATACAATTATATGTACTTTATACTCTTTACATTTATATAAATATTTGTACTTTATACTCCTTACATTCCCTGCCAGTTGACCTTCTGATCTGGGTCATGTGTTGTTTGTCTATGTTTTTGACGTGAGGAAAATCACGAGGTTTAAATAAGCGACGTCAACGTCCCCTTCGATGGTTTGTTACTTTGAGGCCATTTTCCGTCGGCCTACATGTCCCCCTTTTATTACAAGTGACAAATGAATTACCTACACACTGATGATGTGTTCAGGAGGGGCACGTAGATCCCACTGAGGCTTGTTCCACCTCTAAACTCGGACACCACCTCTGCAAGCAAATTGGGTTGAAATTAGGTTTTTTTTTTTTTCCCCTCCGCAGGCGCTTGGCCTCAGTCCAATATGGAAGCACCTACATCTTCACATTGAGGTGTGCTATTTAACTCAATTTGGAGACCTTAAGAAGAGAGGAAAAGTTCTTTGACAAAAACCCAAAAAGTTCTAGAATATTATTATTAGTAGTAGTAGTGTTATTATTAGTATTATTATTATTGACAGATCGTGCTCAGCTCATTGACTGTATAAATGATGTTAAATCCTGGCTTTCATTCAACTTTTTGTTTGAATCATAGCAAGACAGAAATCATGTTGAAAATGATGTCCCCAGTAGCTGTCTGCCCATCCCCCCACCCCAAATATTGACTTTGGTCCACTGACACCTTACCTCAGGGACTATGTCACTAATCTGGGAGTTAAATTTGATTCTGATTTTAAATTTACATTACATTTGGCAGACGCTTGTATCCAAAGCGACTTACAACAGAGGACATAATATACATAATATATGTAATATACATAATATACGTAATATACAAAATATATGTAATATACATAATATACGTAATATACATAATATACGTAATATACATAATATACGTAATATACATAATATACGTAATATACATAATATACATAATATACATATTATACATATTATACGTAATATACATAATATACATAATATATGTAATATACATAATATACGTAATATACATAATATACGTAATATACATAATATACGTAATATACATAATATACGTAATATACATAATATATGTAATATACATAATATACTTAATTGTAATATACATAATATACGTAATATACATAATATACCTAATATACATAATATACTTAATTGTAATATACATAATATACCTAATATACATAACATACGTAATATACATAATATACTTAATTGTAATATACATAATATATGTAATATACATTAATATATGTAATATACAGCCTGTAGCACCAGCAGTTACAAGGTTGACAGATATAATATACAAAACAATAAGTGCAGATGCTCTCTGGGGTTAGTAAGTTGTTGCCCCCCCCCCCCCCCCCCCCCCCCCCCCCCCCAGTAAATATTCATGAAAGAACACAGTCTCCACATGTTTATTGAAGGTTGACAGAGATGATGCTAATGTTGTGGATTCTGAGAGTGTGTTCCACCACTGACGAACTAATGCAGACAACAGTCAGAGCGTAGATCAGTGGCAGGAGTGTTATAGACAGCTGTTTTTTTTTTTTCAGTGGTCGTGGACAGAGGTCACATTAGGTCAGACTCAGGTTTAGCCGCCGTCACCATTGTTTGAACTCCACATTTAACGGTACTTTGAATCCATATGGTTGCTAAGTGCCTCAGTGCTTTTGCTGCATCATTGT
>CM035804.1:46591319-46613819 GCA_020466265.1 Siphamia tubifer
GGCCAAGGCTATGACATGTATCAAGGTATACTTCAGAGGCGACGGGGCCTGAGCGTGGACGGGTTAGGGTAGTGTGACCGTGGGCTGCTGGGGGACAGGGAGGGGGCCAATCAAGTTTCGGCGCAGCAATTAGTCATAGTGTGACCACGCCCTATGGCCCCCTACTCAATACATATAATATAAAGAGGACCCAATTCTGTTCCACCTTTATTCCTGGTCCCAGGACAACTGACCCCCTCAGTCTCTTCCTGTTTGTGTGTATGTTGTGCTTTGAGTGCAACAACGCACGTCGCAAACTAGTTCCACTGGGAGCCAGCAGAAAAAAAATAATCATTGGCTGCTGGATGCGGGGGGCCAAGACCATTTCTACCAGGGCTTGGACCACCACAGCCATGCAGTAATCGATTAGATTTTGGTGACGATCCTGGATTCTGGATCAATTTGACTTTACTCTCCATTTACCACAATGTAAAATTTCAAAGTGATCCAGAATCCAGGATCTTTTCTGGATTGTCACTAAAATATAAATGTTCGGTCCTTGTGTCATTCCGAAGTTATCACGAAAGTTTCACCGAAATCCGTCCTTACATTTTTTAGTTATGTTGTACAATGACAGGACAGACAGACTGTTGTTGAAAAATCAACTCCATACAACACATACACATCACAGTAAAAAAAAAAAAATGAGAGTATGACCTTCTCTTGTATTCAATGGTAATTACCAGTGTTTGGGTGAATGAATCCAAACAACTTCCTGTTAGCGTCGCGTTCACCTCTTCTACCACCACTACATAGAACAGCGTAACATGGTGATGTATTGCATGTCAGGCCAGAGTGGAAGTTAAGTGTGATGGATTCAGCGACCTCCATAGTGACGGTCCCATCAGTGTAAACACGGCCAGTCAATCGGATCAGCAGTATGGTAAGATTATTTGACTCTATTACGGCGCTCCTCAGTCTAAAGGCAGTGGGTGTCCTCTCATTTGCATTGCATTTTCACTTTCAGAATGGCACATTAAACGCAGGTGAGCTAGAGGGGAAACTAATGCAATGTGTTGTGAGCATTTAAACTAACCCACTTTGTGTAGAGGCAGAAAAGCCCCGTGGCCATGGATCTGCTGTGGAACAACAATGAAAACATGCATGGGTGAAGGCTGGGGGTTAACGCACAGTCACACTAACAAACTGTGTGTAGTTGTCAGAGAAAGACAATGTTTCTGCACTTGACCTGAGGTGAGCTCGGCGTCCCTGTGCATAAATAAGCTTTGAAAATGTAATCATGTATGCAAATGTGTGTCTGTTGTTTAGGGTGATCTATAGTTCTGCTGCTGCTCCTTTAACCCTTTACCAGGGGTCGGAATTATTTTCTTTCATTTTCACTTTTCAAAAATTTCTTCTGCAATTTGGAAATACTTTCTGTAAATAGCCAAGACTCCACTTTACATCCTTCTATATCAGGGGTGTCAAACTGCGGTCCTCGAGGGCCGGTGTCCTGCATGTTTTAGGGCGTATTCACATAGTAAAGTCCGGACCAAGGTTCGGACCAGAACCTTTTTTTTTACCTTTTCACACTGTACTTATAATCCGGACTTTATTTACAGTCTTCATTCACACTGTATTGAATCAAGTGGACCAACGGACTTTAGAACGTCATGTCGTTAATGCGTGTACAGCGTGCGTCTCTCTATACTCCACCCTGATTGGTTAGTAGATGAGCGCGCTACACTGTTGCAGGAAATGCTCCCAGATAATGGACCCAGTTACTAGTTTCATAATTTTTGCCCTATTTTGTCAATGTTGCCAACTCTCGTACCAGTGTTCCCACCAGCAGCTTGTCTCCAATTCAGTCTTTATAGTATCATCCGACCAAATTTCAATGAAATACCTGGTTTCCTCGTCTCCCCATGTATTCCCGCGACTCATGCTTGGACGTTGACTAGATTCCGCGCTCGTGACTGTGACGTAATTGGTCCGATAGTCCGGACTTTCCTAAACAGACGTTTCACACTGTGCACCAGCGAACCTTGGTCCGGGCCGAGACTACCTCCTCAGCTCGGACCAAAGACTCGGTCTTTAGTCCGGACCAAGGTTCGGGGGAGGTTTCACACTTGTCAATAAGGTTTGAACTTTCCTGGAAAGTCCGGATTTTCTGAGTGCTATGTGAATACGCCCTTAGATGTTTTCCTCTTCCATTCCACCTGGAGTCCATTGCATCATTATCAGTCTGATGAGGAGCTGATTATTAACTCTTTAAGTGTCAGGGATGATGCATTCTGAATGGATGATGATGTTTAAATATTCAGAAAAATTCAACCGTTTTCCTTTTAGTTTTGTTCATGGACAAGGTGCCAAAAAGTTTTTTTTTTTAATTTTATTTACAAAAATTTAAAGGAAAAATTTAAAATTCTGGGACCAAATTTCAATACTAGTTTGTTTTTTTTCTTTAGTTTATTTCAGTCATATATTCACTTCAAAGCAGCAAAAAGAGAGAGAACAATACATAATATGACTGAAAAAGGCACAGGCAGAAGCAAAGATTATTAAGTAATAAGTAATTTTTCACATTATTTGTCATTTTGTAAATATTTATTAGTTTTTGTTGCTCATTTTGTTTATTTTTCTACATTTTCTTTGATTTGTGTCTTACTTTGCTCATGTTACCAGTTATTTTGTTAGTTCTCAGGAGTTAAAGGGTTAAACTGAATCACATGGAAGAGGGAAATATATAAAACATGCAGGACGCCGGCCCTCGAGGACTGGAGTTTGACACCTGTGTTCTATATTGACAGTGTATATAACAGGTGTCAAACTCCAGTCCTCGAGGGCCATGTTTTAGATATTTCCCTCTTCCATGTGATTCAGTTTAACCCTTTAACTCCTGAGACTTTAGCAGTTCTACAGTAAAACAAAAGTAAGCAACAAAATCAACAAAAAATGCCCAAAGTCATCAATAAAATGAATAAAAATGAATAATAAACTAATAAATGTAATTAGTAACATGAACAAGGTAAGACACAAATGGAAGAAAATTAAAGAAAAAAAGAATAAAATTTTTAAAAATGTAGAAAAAATAAACATAATGAGCAACAAAATCAACAAAAACTAATAAATATTTACAAAATTGTAAATAACATGGAAAAATGTGTTTAAAGGAAAGAGAATTAGTATTGAAATTTGGTCCTAGCTGTGTCTTTTTTTTGTCTTTTTTTATAAATTTATTGCCTTTTCACACCTGTTCCATGAAAAAAAACTCTGTAAAGAAAAAAAAAAAGAAAGACAGAAAATGGTTGAATTTTTCTGAATATTTAAATTCAGAATGTGTCAGGACTGACCCTTAAGAGTTAATAATCAGCTTCTCATCAGTTTAGCAGAAGATTCATAATAATAATAATAATATCTACAGGTGTGATGGAAGAGGGAAATATGTCAAACATGCAGGGACTTTGACGCCTGCTGTATATAGTTTTAATATAATTCTTTATTCCTTTTTCTATTTTATTTTTATTCAATGTGTTTTTTTGACACACTTATTAAGGGCCTGTGGTGGAGGGAAACTCTTCAGCATAAATATCAAACCTTTCCACTTTTTACAGGTTTGTCACTTTCTACTAATTTCAACTTAAATGGATGGAACAATAAAACATAAAGAAAAGATGTTAATAAACACACGTCTACTTAATAAGAATTGAGACAATAGGCTAGAAGTACTTATTACTTTTACTTCTTTAAATCCTTGTATTTTATACAGTTGTAGCAGGTTTTTACAGTGACATAAATTTCATTTTTTCAAGTTTTGCCATTCGATTTTTTTATTTTTATTTTTTTACTTTTTCCACATGTTTCTGAAGGACGTTGAAGAACAGCTATAAGACTTTTATTACAAGGCTTTTATTGGCAAGTAAATCACATTATGTAAAGAATCAGGTTGTGACACCATGATAACTTTTTACCATTATTTGCACATTTACTCGAGTAAAGAATTCTTACTGTATGTGTACTGTTACTAAATGTTTAACCCTTAAAGACCCAGTGCTACTATTGTGGCAGATTCTCTATTTCGATCTTTCTTAACTCGTTTATTTCCAATTTTTTAAATAATTATTATCAATATCCTATGTATTTTGTTGTTGTTTTTTGTGTAAATCATATATTTTCTCATATTTAATTAACAGATTATGTGAGATGTCCATAAAAACTCTGAGTAAATTCAAAGTTAAACATATCAAATCAGAGAAAAATTTATTTTCTACTTTGTGTGTGTGCTATGCTATGCTATGCTGCTATGCTATGTTATGCTATGCTATGCTATGCTGTGCTATGTTATGTTGTGTTGCTATGCTATGCTGCTATGCTATGTTATGCTATGCTATGCTATGCTGTGCTATGTTATGTTGTGTTGCTATGCTATGCTATGCTATGCTATGTTATGTTATGTTATGTTGTGTTGCTATGCTATGTTATGTTATGTTATGTTATGTTGCTATGCTATGCTATGTTATGTTATGTTGTGTTGCTATGCTATGCTATGTTATGTTATGTTGTGTTGCTATGCTATGCTGCTATGCTATGTTATGCTATGCTATGCTATGCTGTGCTATGTTATGTTGTGTTGCTATGCTATGCTATGCTATGCTATGCTATGTTATGTTATGTTATGTTGTGTTGCTATGCTATGTTATGCTATGCTATGTTATCTTATGTTATGTTATGTTATGTTGCTATGTTATGTTATGTTATGTTATGTTGCTATACTATGCTATGTTATGTTATGTTATGTTGCTATGCTATGCTATGTTATGTTATGTTGTGTTGCTATGCTATGCTGCTATGCTATGTTATGCTATGCTATGCTATGCTGTGCTATGTTATGTTGTGTTGCTATGCTATGCTATGCTATGCTATGTTATGTTATGTTATGTTGTGTTGCTATGCTATGTTATGCTATGCTATGTTATCTTATGTTATGTTATGTTATGTTGCTATGTTATGTTATGTTATGTTATGTTGCTATACTATGCTATGTTATGTTATGTTATGTTGCTATGCTATGCTGTTACATTATGTTATGTTACGTTGTTATCTTATACCATCTTCTAATAAACAGAATATGTAATTAATATTATTTTATTCTGGCTGCTGATCTCTGTGATGCTACTTTGTCTGGATAAAAATAAACACGCTAATGTCACCTGTATACCCCAGTGTGTGTCTGCTATTGAACAGGACTTGTGCAAATTGATAATTACTGATCCTACTAAATTGAGTGCCATCTCCTCTTCACTTAAGGAAAACAAATATCCCAGTCCTTCTCTAATTATTATTCATCTTCAATGGCCTTACTGTTGTGTGTTGCTTAATAGATGCCTTGCTGACTCGTTTTCTTTCCTGTCAAGGTCAATTGTTATTGCCTTGCTAAGGTAATTTATTATTAGCAGATGGGCCCTGGTGCCTCCATTTTGATGTGATGCATGCTGGGAACTTTCTTGGACCAGAAAGGGTGAAACAATAAAGCTGTTAAGCAGAGCTATATTCGGCAAAAGAATATTTTATGGGTTCATTATCCATGTGTTCGGCTTCACTACCTATTACATCAGAAACGTCCTTCACTCCATCGCAGGCTTCTAGCGACGCAGGAACAGACTACATTCATGAGGGAGGGGGAGAAAAAAAAAGGTTGTGTAATTAACATATTTGCTCGTTCCATGCAATCATAGCATGTCAACAACAGGACAGTGTGCAGAGCTCTGCAGATGCAGGGGTAGTAGTGGTACCTGCGGCATGTCTTTGATGACATTACAAGGCGTGTTTGTTAACAGAAGTTAATCTGAGCCGTTATGGATCAAATCTGCTGATGCGGCGTCGACACAACATAACGTACGTCACAGGAGATAAGAACGTTTGGAATAAGGTTAGAATAATAATGGACTGGATTTATATAGTGGGGTTTTTTTTGGGTTTTTTTGCCTTACATTAGTGACACATTATTTATTCACTCTCACATTCTCCCTCTGGTGGTGGTAAACTACATTTGTAGCCACAGTTTCCCAGAAGTCTTTTACACTTTTTTTTACACACAATAAAATAACATTTACTTCTGTGAAATATTTGTATAGTATTTTCATTTTCAGTAAATTAGATTATTGTAATGGTCTAAACAAAACATCAATCAGACAGTTGGTCCAGTTCTGACCAGTACCAGGAAACTGGACCACATCACACCACTCCTCAAATCCTTACATTTTCTTCCTGTGGGTCAAAGGTTAGAATTCTAAATCTTACTCCTGGTTTATAAAGAACTAAACGACCTTGGACCCAAATCCATCCTCGACCTGCTGGTTCCATATGAAGCATCCAGAGCCCTGAGGTCATAGGTCATCAGTTGTTCTGCTCCTTACCTGATCTAAGAAAAACTGTCAGTTCATTTAAATGAAAACCTACCGTTTTAATTTAGTTTTAGTTACATTTTACTCGTAACATTGCTTCATTCTGCTATTTTATGTATTTTATTTTATTACTATTATTTATTTATGTATTTATTCTATTCTTTTTAACTCATGTAAATCTTTTAACTTGTCCTACAATTCCAGGATAATAGGGGGGTCTGATGTAAAGCACTTTATGCTACATACACCATGTATGAAAAATCCTATAGAAATAAAGTTTGATTGATTAATTGATTGAAATCAGGTCTGAAAACATTACTGTTGACTGGAGCTTTTACTTAAATTCTTAATTGTCTTTTAAATGTTTTTATGTCTCTTATTTTAATAATCTTTTAATGCATATTAATAATGTTTTTTCATTTTTACTTTCTTATATGTTTTATGGAAAGCACCTTGAACTGTCCTTGTTATGGTTACTCTCCTTATTCCAAAAATCAAAAAAGATTCAGATTCAAAAAGGGTCAAATTATAAAAGGAGTAGTCAGTGAGGAGGTTTAAGAACTCACTAGACAAAATATAAAGCACTGGCAGAGATTTTTCTGTTCTCAAAAACACTTATTTATTGAAATAAACAAAAATATCATCCAGGTTGATTTACAAAATAAAACTAACTTAATCTAGTCTGTATGTTTATATGTGGTTGAAAAACTATATCACTCCTCATTCCTGCACACCAAGTGAAAAATCACACACCCTACCAAGTGGGGACACTCCCTAATTAAAGGTGAAGGGAGGTGCCTAGCCTGGGCAGGAGGAGGTCAAAGGTGAGAAGCAAATACAAATAAATAATTCAAATTATTTAGCCTTAGCAGTATACAAATAACAATGATAATTCCAAATAATAAGTCCTGTACATGAAGATGCATTTGCCTAGTAACTAACACTTGCTAAAGTAACTTAATTGATCAACATAACCTTGTATTTTAACATCGTTTACTGTTAAGTCATGATGAGTATTAGTGTAATCAAGCTCAAATCTAAAGCCTACATAGTATTTGACAGGAACCACTTCTACTGCTGGGGTTGGACCTGGTCATCCTGATCATTTTTGTGGTCGCGGCAGAACCTACAAGGCTCCAAAATGCTACGAAATGTTTTCAGGAAGTAAATCAGGTGAAATGTTAACTGTAAACTTACTTTAGGAAGTGTTAGTTACTATACAAATGTTTCACAGTGTTATTTTATACAGACTCATAATCTCACTGTAACTGTACTTGGTGACCCCTGATCTACATGATCTGTGAATTAAATATTATATTTTCACTGGACAAACACAGAATATGGAGCGACGTAGTGGGTTTGATTCCAACACCTGTGGGTGGGACCTTTCTGTGTGGAGTTTAGATGTTCTTTCTTGGTTCTCTGATGTCCTCCCACCATCCAAACACATGCACTGATAGGTTCATTGGCTTATCTAAAATTGCCCGTAAGCATGAATGTGACAGTGATTGCTTGTCTCTACATGAACTGGTCACATGTCAGAGGGTGTACCCCCGCCATCACCCTTAAGTAGCTGTGATAGGCTCCATGTGACCCCAGTGACTCTAGTGAGGATGAAGCAGGTTCAGAAAATGGATGGAAAAATTAAAAATACAAAGGATTACTTCAGAATAAATTATTACAAATCACTTAAGAAATGTTAAATATGGAGGAAAAAAAATATATGGGAACTACAGCAAAAGTAGTTCAAGGTCTTTATAGGTTAAAACCCACATAGAACGAATCTATATGAACATATATGCACATATATACTATATATATATATATATATATATATATATATACATATATATATATATATATATACATATATATATATATATATATATATATATATATATATATATACATATATATATATATATATATATACATATATATATATATATATATATATACATATATATATATATATATACATATATATATATATATATATATATACATATATATATATATATATATATATATATATATATATATATATATATATATACATACATATATATATATATATATACAGAGAGAGAGAGAGATACCACATATATGTGATATATATGGTGTATATATACAGCATATATGTGGCATATATAGTGTATACTGTATATACAACACATATAAACCATATATGAAAACAGCCAGTGTTATGTATATCACATATATGTGATGCTTATATATGGCCCTATATTAAAACTTGTATTTTATATAGGTTTATTCCATGTGTGTTAAACCCAAATTATTAGGAATTTATTTTAATCTTCGTTATCAGAGAATATCTGAAAGTAGGAAGTGAAGAATGTCAACAGATAAAACATGGGATGCACTTGTTGTTACTTTTTTCAGTATTTCAATGAACCCTCATAGAACCTGGTGCTGAGGATGTTTGAGGCTCAGGTGCAAACATATTTCATGCATGACGAGTCCTATGAAAATTCAGATTTGGAAAAAGAGAGAGTGTGTGTGTGTGTGTGTTTGTCTGTTTTGCGTCAGTCGCCTCCTATGACTTGGTGAACTGTGACAGTGGTTTATCACACAGATCACATCCACCTCCTCCTCATCCTCCTGCAGCTGAAACAGTCAAGAGGAGAGGAAGATGGGGGAGAGTTCAGACCTGAGAGAGGGAGGGGGGGAGAGAGAGGGGGAGGCAGGGAGAGGAGAGAGAGAATGAGAGGGAGAGAAGGGGAGGGAGAGAGGGGGGGGTGAGAGGGAGAGGAGGGGAGGGAGAGAGGGGGGGGTGAGAGGAGGGGAGGGATAGAGAGAAAGGGAGGGAGGGAGAGAGAAAGGCAGGGAGGGAGAGCGAGGGATAGGGAGAGAGAGAGAAAGAGAGAGGGGGTGAGAGACAGAGAATGAGGGAGGGAGAGGGGGGGATGAGAGGGAGAGAGACAGAGAGTGAGAGTGAGGGAGGGAGAGGGGGGGATGAGAGCGAGGGATGGGGAGAGAGAGAGAAAGAGAGAGGGAGAGGGGGAGAGTGAGAGAGTGAGAGAGAGAGAGAGAGAGAAAGGGAGGGAGGGAGAGGTGGAGAGAGCGAGGGATGGGGAGAGAGAGAGAAAGAGAGAGGGGGGGTGAGAGAGAGGTAGGGAGGGAGAGAGAGTCAGAGAGGGGGGGGCAGGGGGAGTGAGAGAGAGAGAGAGATAGAGATGGATGGGTAGAGGAGGCTAATCCATGACAGATCGTGTTCAGTCTCAGAGGGAAGGTCAAGGGGCTGATGTGGGACGACTGAGAAACGTTTCCATTTTTTTAACTTCTACAAGTGTCTTTGGAGAAGTTGTTGATTTCATTGGCACATTATCATGAGCCTCCACTGCCATCACTCTGAACATTCCAAGTAACACTTTGCTGCAACAGTGATAAATATGCAGTTATTCTGTCAGTTTGTCAACACACCAGCAGCGATGGGAGGAAAAATATTAACAGTTTATTTAGGAGGAACATTTGGAACATAATCCTACACTGTAAAAAAATAAAAATAAATCTGACCAAGTTTATGCTTCTTATTTCATATAAGTCATCACAGTTAAATCAGACAGATATAAGAACTGGTTTATAGACAATAGGTCTGGAAATGTTGATTTGAAGACACCTGAGCAAGATCATTTTCACTTGTTTCATTGGCACAATGTTTTATTTTTGCTTGAATTAGCCAAAAAAATATAAAATAAATAAATAAAATGTTGAATTAAACAAACAAAAAAAAATGTAAATACATTTTTAAAAATTCTGCCAATGGAACAAGTGAACATTTTTTGATCACATTTCTTGAAATATTTTCCACATCTATTGTCTAAAACTCAGTTGTTAAATCTCACTGAAAAGTTTCTGTATATGTGCACTGTTAAAAAAAAACAAAAAAACGTTAGAATTAACAGTAAAAAAAAAGTTGTAAAATTGCAATATAATAAACGTTAAGTGAAAATACAAAACAAAGCTGTTTATTTGAAAAGGTTTTTGTGCTAATGATTAAGTCACATGTAGCTGTTGAATATGTTTTATTATATGTGTTTGCATTTCTGTTTGTGTGTTATTATTATTATTATTATTATTATTATTATTATTATTATTATTATTATTATTGTTTCGTGTCTGTTACTGCAGATCTATTCTGCTGTAGTCATTCACTGTAAGGAATCAATAAAGTATCAGCTGTAGTTTTTACAGGAAGATAATGTTAAATAAACCACATCTGTGTAGAAATGATGTATTTCTATTGTTTTCAAAAAATAAAACTGTACATTGAAAAAATAAAATGGTTCTGTTTAAACTGCAAAAGCATAATGTACTTTCTGCTTATTTTTATTAAGAAAAAAAGTAAAAAATATAAAATAAAAAAGTAAATATTTGACAATTTCAGATTTTAAACAGGTTGTCCAGTGACCAAAGGGTTGGTAGTTTGAATCCTGTTCACATATTAAAGTGTCCTTATGAAACTATGAAAACACTGGAAACCTGCAGGAGTATAATATTTACATTCAATATTAAATCTACATGTTTAAAATGTTCAATCTATGTTTAACCCTTTAACTACCGAGACTTAAGCAGTTCCACAGTAAAAAAAATAAAATAAAATAAATAACAATGAACAAAAACTGCCAAAGTGATCAGTAAAATGAACAAAAATTAATATTAAACTAACAAAATAATATGAAACATGAACAAAGTAAGACACTAACAGAACACAAATGATGAAAAAAAATTATAAAAAAAACTAATAATAAATTAATAAACAAAAATAAGCATCAACATAAAGTAATAAATACTCACAAAATAACAAATAACATGGAAAAAATGCCCAAAAAACTACCAAAAAAACAAACAAAATGAAGTTTAACAAAAACAAATGAATAAATAATGTTGTAATTTCATCCAGTAGTTTTAGTTTGGGTTTTTTTTTCTAAATTAGTTTTTTTTTTTTACACCTGTACATCAGTTCTATCAACAAAATTCTCATTAAAATAACAAAAAAAACCTTGAATTATTCTACATTTTTAAATTAAACCATCAATTCAGAACGAGTCAGCGCTGACGCATCAGGGGTTAAAGAATAAAATGTTAAATCTACATGTTTAAAATATTAAATATACATATTATTCTGCAAATATATTAATGGTTTAATGTGTTTTTTACAGGATTGTTCTGGTTAACCACAGCTGCCATGATTATTTATTTATTTATTTATTATTTTACATGTGATTACGTCTTATTTTAAGTGTGACGACATATTTGGCTTTGAAATGAGGGAACATCTACTTGGTAATATTTGTATTTTTGCAGTATATTCTACTGTACATCCTTTCATTCTTAACTGTCAGTCACAAAACAATTGCACCAAATAATAAATACTTAAAAGCCTTTATTGCACAGCGTCTCTGAAGGTAGCAGGTAAATTCCTATAGAACAAAAATACTTTCATTTCACATCCATTCTCTGTATATCTTTTTTGCAGCTCTGCACACCTGATTTATACAGAAAGATTCAAAGCAGCAGATCCAAAACCAAAGCCATGGGTTAAAAAGTCAGAGCATAAAACACATACAGATTTAATGTAGCAGCAAACAGACCCACACACGCAGTAAAACAAAGGGATGTTTGTTCAGCAAAATTGAACTTATCATCAGCTTTCAGCTCTGGTGGGTAAATATCAGCGACAGTTTTTTTGTTTGACACTGATATTATATTTTTTTTTCCCTCTGGCACAGCATGAAGATTTAATATTCTTCTGTTTTTTGTTTTTTTTTTTTGTTTTTTTTTTAAATGTGGTTCTTTAAACGACAGAAGATGAAGTTATAGCAGCAAACAGTTTGTGACCATAATCAAAATATATAGGCTACTTATTATTATTATTATTATTATTATTATTATTAAAATCATTAATATTTTATGTTATTATCTGTCAGAACAGGCTACATAGACAAAAATATAAGTACCACTTTTTTTTCTTTTTTTTTCGTACAGATGATGAACAATTGTATCTAAATTTCGTAGAAGGGAAAAAAATTTTTTTCCAAGACTTTATTTATAGTTTTGATTTGTACCAACGTCAGATGTTCATTCCTCATGCTGCCTGGTGCACGGTGCGTTAATGGGTCAGTCGTTGCATGGGATTTAATATGATGTGTGCTCCTTTAACATCCCACACCATCCACTGGCAGAGTGTAGGGGGGGGGGGGGGGCTGTGAGTGGATATGCCCATCAGAAGGAGAAGCACGTTACCCCCCCCCCCCCCACACACACACACACACACACATACACACACCCTCCCCCGAGGTGCGTAAAGTTGTGTTTGTCTGTCACACACACACACACACACACACACAGGTTTTAACCATTAACCTTTAACCATCACTCGTAGGTAAAATATCCATTGGTTAATGAATGTAAACATATATATTTGTACTTTTTCAAATAAATTAATCAAATTAAATTTTAAAAAAATCAATACATTTTAAAAATAAATAAATACATTGAATTCAAAATAAATCTACTTTTTTTTTTTTTAAAGTAACCACATCTTCAAGCCTTTGAAAAATACATGTTTTGCTTTTACATCTGTTTCTCCCATGCTTTATGGGGACCTCAAATAAACATGTTAATGTGTTCATAGAGCCACATCATTTACATACTTTCACATCCTTCGCACAGATTTATGTTTTACTAGTGGGGACCTACAGTACATTTATATTTTACCCACATGTGGGACCTGAATGTCGGTCCCCATGAGCCATGGCATGACTATATAAAAAAAAATTTTTCTCAAATAAATTAATAAAATAAAATTTTAAAAAGTCTATACATTTTTAAATAAATATGTTAAATTAAAAATAAATTTAGATTTTTTTTAAAGTAACCACATCTTCAAGCCTTTTAAAAATACATGTTTTTCTTTACATTTGTTTCCCCCATGCTTTATGGGGACCTCAAATAGAGCCACATCATTTACATACTTTCACATCATTCACACACCTTTATGTTTTACTAGTGGGGACCTACAGTACATTTATATTTTACCCTCATGTGGGACCTGAATGTCGGTCCCCATGAGCCATGGCATGACTATATAAACAGATCAATGTCCCCATAAAGATAAGAACACACATATACACATCCATGTCTATAGGTTTTTGATTTATATATATTTATTTATTTTGACTTAATGATTTTTGTTGCAAGACTAAAGTCCATCAGTGGCTTGAGCTGGTTTTATTTCATACCATTATCATTATTATTATTATCATTATTATTATTATTATTATAGATATATTTCCTGAATCAGAAAAATATCATCACCTCATTCTGCTTCCATTTTAATTTCATTTTCACATTCTAGAATGAAATGAATCGAAACATATTTTCCACTGCATGCACACTCTTACTTTATACTGGAGGAGGAAGAGGAGGATGAAGAGGAGGAGGAGGAGGGGTTGAAAATAAAACTTATCAGAGCGTTTTTGTTCACGACCTGCAGCATCTAAAACGCACCAGTTTATGGAAAGCTTTTTTAAAGTCCTCGTTGGACATAGTGTAAATGATGGGGTTAATGAGGGAGTTCAAATACCCCAACCAGTTAAAAAAGTCAAATAACTCAGGCAGAAAGCATGTGTCACATGTGGCCACCACCAGGGTGTATATGAAAAACGGCAGCCAGCAGATGATGTATGCGCCCAGGATGATGCCCAGTGTCTTCGTAGCTTTTCTTTCTCTGGCTGCAGAGATGCGCTTCTTCTCCAAAAGCGCATCCGACACCGTCACCTTCACCTGACTGTCACTGGTGGAAGAACCGGTGTCACTGGACGGGGTGTCGTGTCTCCCACCATACTGTAGGGAGGTAGTGGACGCCACGGAACCTGGGGAGTTAGTGACCAGGTGTGCAGAGGTCAGTCTCTTCCCTACTTTTTTCGGGGATTGCTTCAAGATCCGTTTCCGCGCCTCTACGTAAATCCGACCATAAAGAACCAAAAGTAACAAAGTGGGGATGTAGAAAGCCCCAAAGGTGGAGTAGATGGTGTAGAAAATATGATCCGTGTTGACACTGCAGCTGGTCAGTTCCTCTGCCTTCACCTGCCTCCAGAACAACGGTGGCATAGAGATAGAGATGGCGATGACCCAGGCTGTGGCCACCATTCCGGCCGCGCGTCCTGGCGTGCGCTTTTTGGAGTACTCCACCGCGTCCGTTATGGCCCAGTATCTATCCAAAGCGATTACGCACAGATGAAGGATGGAAGCGGTGCAACACGTTATGTCTGAGGATAACCAGATGTCACACACGATCTGTCCCAGTGTCCAGGTGTGGATGACGGTGTAGAGGACACAGATGGGCATGACCAGGATGGACACCAGCAGGTCAGTGATGGCCAGAGAGGCGATCAGGAAGTTAGCGGGAGTTTGTAGCTTCTTAGATTGGGAAATGGTAGCGATGACAAAGGCGTTGGATAAAGTAGTAGCCAGTGTGATGACGGACAGAACCACAGCCAGACTGATCTGATAAACCAGACTGTCTGCACCTTCATCCACACTGGGAACATCTGTGATCAAGCTGTCGTTTGTTGTGTTCACCGGCTCAGTTGGATCCACTTGACCGGTGAGCTCCATAACTTTTCAGTCACTGTTGGACATATTCGCCTGTAAAGATGTCTAACATTGATGCTCCTTCCTTCTGTTGATGCTATCATTGTATCCACGACATCCGCTTCATTTTCACCTCATTTACATCATCAGCCTCAAATCTAAAAAACAATAATTTTACTTCCATTTTTTCCCTTTTTTTCACTGATTGTAATTTTAGATTTTAACATAAGGACAGTAGGTATCCACTGGAAACTTTTCGGGTTTTTTTAGCCATTAAAAAAAATAAAAATAAAAAAAAAATAGGAAAACTCTTCTTACGCATAAATGCGCAAAAACTGTCGAGAGGTGCGTCCTGGAGGCTCGAACCTCAAGGAGGAGGGTGCCATAGATAATCCAAGTTCTCCACAGCTGCTCCTCCTCACGCGGGCCCCCTGTGGTTGAATGGTGATCCAACCCAAAGTCTGGCTTTTATACACAGTCTGACATCAAACAAGCACCAGTGATCACAGCCTTGTTTCCCAGATGAAGAGGAGGATCTGCTGGGTCATAGTGCCCAGTGGATCCATCTGCACCTGATGGGATCTATTCCAATAACAATGTGGATTTATTCACATCAAAACTACACTTATTTCACCAAAGTTTTAAAGCTTTATTAGACAAATGATTATTTTTGGTTATTTCCAGAGGTAGAAGTAACTAAGTAAAAGTACTTTATTATTTTACTCAAGTACATTCTTTATGTATCTGTACTTTACCTGAGTGTTTTATTTTTACTTCCTACATTTTTGTATAAATATCTCTACTTTATACTCTTTACATTCTCACAATATAGACTCATGAATTTTTCAAACTAAACAGATGTGACAGTAGGAAAAATAGTGGAGAGAAAGTGTGACTTTATTTAATATAGTTATATGACTATTATCTCATAATTTCAATATTTTATCTGATCATTTTGATGTTTTATTTCATAATTTTGTCTTTTTATTTCACAAATTTAACATTTTATCTCATAATTTTCACTTTTTATTTCACAATTTCAATATTTTATCTCATAATTTTGATATTTTATTTCATAATTTTGTCTTTTTATTTCACAAATTTAACATTTTATCTCATAATTTTCACTTTTTATTTCACAAATTTACCATTTTATCTCATAATTTTCACTTTTTATTTCATAATTTTGTCTTTTTATTTCACAAATTTAACATTTTATCTCATAATTTTCACTTTTTATTTCACAATTTCAATATTTTATCTCATCATTTTGATGTTTTCTCTTAAAATTATGCATTTTTTAAATCTCATTTGTAATTTTTTAAAAAATCCCATTTATCTCAATTATGACTTTTTGTTCCCTGTTTTTACCTACATTTCCTGCACATATATACTCACACAGTAATTCACTTTTAAATGATTTATTTTAGATACTTTTGAAATGTTTCTTATGATTGCGTTGATGGCAAAATAAATGCAGTTTTAGTTTTTACTTTTGTACTTTATTACAATTATGAAATTGTACTTTTGTACTTTTACTTCAGTACTTCTACTTTTACCAGAGTATTTTTTCACACCAGTTGCTGTACTTGTACTAAAGTACTGTGACCACCTCTGGTCACTGTGAAGACAGTAGTGTTCTGCAGGGTCTGTAAAGAGTGGACCTGCTGTGTTCAGTACCATAATGGTACTAATGTAAGGAATGGATCTGAACTCATGGTGGAGCCACAAATACATGTTTATTTGTTTATTCCTCACTTTTATCTTAACAGTAATTTTAATAATTGTTTTGCAGAACACCTACAATTCATCATGGAATTAGTGTTTTCAGTGTTTTTTTTATGTTAAGTAGTACATTTGGGATATTTATTAAGAATATTTTTGAATATTTGTGGCCTATTTTGAACTTTTGAATTAGATATTTGTCAATAAATGGACAAAGATAAAGAAAAACATTTGGACTTTGAAGGTAAAGCTACGACAGGTCTAAAATACTGTCTAATATACTATATATATATATATATATATATATATATATATATATATATATATATATATATATCGCAATGTACATGTGCGCAATAGTCACATCGCAAGTCCTGTAATTATTTAAATGTAACTTTTTTATAATTTTTTATTTCAGGATGATACTGAAACATATGTTTTGTGTCGACTATTAATCTGTTTAACCGTTTGCATCGGCACCACAGCTGTTATCTAGTAGTTTTTCTCATTATTTTGTCATATTGCAATATATATCGCAGGGTTAAAAAATTGTAATGTCAGTTGTATCTAATATTATGCAGCTCTAATATATATATATACAGTATATATACACACACACATATGCTTCTAAATATGGTAAAACTTCATTGACCTTGGTTCCCTTCATCACGGTCACTAATCCTGGTCCTGTGCAGAGATGCTGTCCTGCATGTTGTAGATGTTTCTCTCTCTCTTCCTGATTTAAATGATCAGCCTGTATTCAAGCTCTGCAGAAGACTGATAATGACCTTCAGCTGTTCTGGAACAAAGAAACATCTAGAACATACAGGATAGAAACGCTCCAGGACCAGGGTTAGTGATCCGTGCTGTTATAATATTCTAAAATACATGCTCCTTTTGTGTTTTTGTTGTTGGATTTTATAATGTGTATGTTTGTTTTTGTTTTTTGTTTTTTCATTTTCCGTCTGTGTAAGGAACCAAATATGGTAACTTCCTTAACCTTGACTTTTTGACTTAACTCGGTTATATTTCACATTTTGGACATTTTCGAAGGGATTTAATCTACTTTGAGGAACTTTTGGACTCTTCCACCAGGATTTAAAATAACTGAATTTGGATCATATCTCTTTCAATTGGGGATTTTCTCCGTGTTTAATCGAAGGATTACTATTTTTTCTTTTTCTCCCTTTTTCTTTATGGGTTACGATTTTGTAACGGATTACCAGAAAACATCATCCATTGGAATTTAAGAAAAAAGGATTACCGATTTTTCATCACTTTTGAATCTTTTCCTATTACACAGTAAATTTTGCAGTGTTAAATCAACACTTAGAGAGTTTATTTAACTTCTACTAGAGTGTATTTGGTCCCATTGTCTCCAAATTAACACTACAAAATCTACAGTGTACTTGGATTACTTTTATTCCACAAGTTTTCTTTTTAATATTACTGATGGTATTGAGTAAGTAACCTATTCCTTGAACTTAGTAAGGAACGAGGAGGCATAGGTGGTGGGGGGGGGGGGATTAAGGGTGGATTTTGATACCATGAATTTATTGTACGATGTGATTATATTTCTGATTTATCACCCATTTATGTAATTTGCTTACGCTGTGCTTACTGCCTACTAAAATTAATAAAAAGCTATTTTAAGCACCAAAAAATTGTCATGTGCTTGGAATTATGTCACTCATACTATACAAATTAAGAGGTAAAATGTTAGGTATGAATGAATGAATGAATGTATTTTATTTTTCGAACATGTATAAAAATAAAATAAATTGTATGTAATTATTGTACATACAATAGACAGAAAAAAGAGAAAAAAACAAAAAACAAAAACAAAATATTAAAATAAAGAGCAAGACATTACAAAACACCGCACATTGTTTGAAAAAAGGAAGTGGGAAGAAGTACAATATTGTGTGCATCCATCAAGGTATCAAGTAGCAGGTCAGACCATATCTTATCCACCAATAGTATGAAATAATCCAGCTGTCCTGGATATTAAAATAAACCTAGTCAGTTAACAAGAGCCTTGAATTCACCATGATGCAACGATTACAAGTAGAGGAACCCGAGGTCTATGCTCCTGAGTATATTGTGGTCTTTTTCAGGAGGTAGGACCTTAGGGGGGGGGGGGGGGGGGGCGTACCCTATGCATAACAATCGTAGACGCTAGGCGAATGCATCACAACCATACGCAGATGCAGGATTGGGTCTGGTTACTCAAAACCATAGTAATATTGTTTTGATCTGGGTCCAGCCTTAACCCTAGTAAATGGAGTGCTGCAACTTTTAACCTTTGACCTTGGAATTCGACACTTTCTATTTGACAATAAGGAGCTGTTTACACTGACCTGAGGATTTTTGAAAACGCAGACATTTGTCTTAGTTTGTGCCTGTCGTTTATACACACATGGGTTTTTTCTCTGGAAAAACATCGTTATAAAAACTCTGACATAAGTGAGGATTTTTGAAAACTCCATTTTGTGTTTGTGTATAAAAAGTTTTTGTTTACATTTATACAGAGATGATGAAAACAGAAGATGCAAAAGTGTCGTCTCATCTTCAGTTTTTAATCCATGTTTAGACGAGTGTATTCTTTTCAGCAAAAATGTATATAAATGAAAATTAAATGATTAAATTTGGCGTTTCCTGCTTTCTAATAAACTGGCCATAAATAATAATATAATATTGTGCGACTATTGATATTATTGCCAAAAAATTAGCCACGGCTAAAGTCAATAAGTTGTGAAAATGTACTTTAACCTGAACATTCAGAATAATTAAATATATTAATTTGTGAATACTCAAAGTGTCAGAAATAGTTCTACTAAGTCAAATGTATTAAGTTATTGTAACATGTTCTTCTGTTTAAGTATTTCTAAAACTATTGTGGATATAAGTGATAAACATAGATGAGGTCAAACTGACTGGAATTAAGTTATTAAATGTTTTTAAATTATTTCTATTGTTTCAAATAAGGATGATTAAAGACATAAGTGCAGAACATTTATCATTTATTCAGACAAATGGTCTAAATGTTTATTTATTCCAGTGGTTTGAAAAGTCTCATTTTTAAGTCTTAAGAACTGAAAACTATGAGTCACATTAACTGCACATATGTGAGTTGAGCTAAACATTAACCTGTCTTCAGAAGGTTTAAGTTGTATACTATTTAAATATTACGTTCTGGAAAATTTAAATTTAAATATTAAAATAATTGAGGCAATCAATTGACTTACTTTTTTTTTTTTTAATTCTGCTAAATTCTTCTGGTTTACAGTGTGTGTTTAAGTGGATTATACAGACCTCCAGCATTTTCCCCCAAAAGGTCAAAGGTTGAATTATCCATCCATTCATTAAATACATGTTGTTGTATCATAAAGATTAAATGACGCAACATATAATTCTAGATGGAGATACACATTCGTAATAACTGGCAACCTTTCTTCAATCGTCATAATGGATTATAATTGATGGATGCGGCTTTAGGAAAGGATTTAGTGAGGATTTATAAGAGCACTGGTACAAAAACACATGCTTTGTTAACGAGTGGCAACGATGATTAAAGGTCCTGTGTGTGAGATTTAGAGGGATTTATAAGGATGTAACTGCAGAAGTGGAATAAAATATTCATAATTATGCTTTCATTAGTGTACAGTGTTGTTGTTTTCTTATCATGTGTAGTTTATGTCTGCAGAGGGAGCAGGTCGACAACGTTGATTTGTTTGTAACGTAGCTCAGAATGGAAGTGACATACACTGAAAAAAATAAAACATTGAATCTTCTTCACACATAAAAACATCCAGTGGAGTGATCAAATGAAATTAAGTTAAAATATCCTTAACCCTGTGCAATTTAATTTGGTTCAATCAACTACACGTTTTTATATGTTACCATAAAAAGTCAAAAATTATTAGATAAAAAGTCGAATTTATGAGAGAAAAAGTCAAAAAATTATGAGATGAAAAGTAAAAAATTATGAGATAAAAAGTAAAAAATTATGAGATAAAAAGTAAAAAATTATGAGATGAAAAGTAAAAAATTATAAGATAAAAAGTAAAAAATTATGAGATAAAAAGTAAAAAATTATGAGATAAAAAGTAAAAAATTATGAGATAAAAAGTAAAAAATTATGAGATGAAAAGTAAAAAATTATGAGATAAAAAGTAAAAAATTATGAGATAAAAAGTAAAAAATTATGAGATAAAAGTAAAAAATTATAAGATAAAAAGTAAAAAATGATTAGAGAAAAAGTCAAACATTATGAGATAAAAAGTCAAAATTGAAGAAGATGTATTAAGTTGAATCAATGTTGTACTTTTGTCAGTGTAGTGAGTGACGGCTAACATTAGTCTCATTTACTTCCATCTCTACAGGAGTATGAGCCAGGGTTAAAGCCCAGGAACTCATGAGAACATATTAAACAATGACAGTTCAGAACATTTTTTATTATTTTTATTTTCTATTTTTATTTTTTGCAGTGCTCATCATTCAGCTGGTTACAGTCCAGGTTAACTAAAGGTTAATTCTCACTTTACTATCACCGTAGGGAAACACTGTATTCTACACTTCCTAATGAGCATTAGCATTAGCATTAGCATTAGCATTAGCACACATTAGGAGGAATGAGCTTCTATTGAAGACGCTCAGGGACCTTCATTAACTCCCAGGTCAAGGACATGTGACTGGATAATGACTGGATATCTGTTTTTATGTGAAGAGCTGACGTTTAGCTTAGTTTTTACATTTTTAATAATATATACTACCGGTCCAAAGTTTTAGAACACCCTGATTTCATTAAAAATCTGTAAAATTCAGTAAAAATAATGCAGTTCTCTTCCTCGCACCAGGTTTTTTTTATTTTATTTTAAGTTTTTATTTTCTATAGGTTGTATAGGATAGGTCAAATAAGCCTAGGCTACTGCCTATAAGTTAAAATAAAGATAGATAGATAGATAGATAGATAGATAGATAGATAGATAGATAGATAGATAGATAGATAGATAGATAGATAGATAGATAGATAGATAGATAGATAGATAGATAGATAGATAGATAGATAGATAGATAGATAGATAGATAGATAGATAGATAGATAGATAGATAGATAGATAGATAGATAGATAGATAGATAGATAGATAGATAGATAGACAATTGTCATTATTGTTGTTCTTATTAGATATGTGTGGGTATATAGATTTAAAGATGGATAGAAAGATGTGTGTATATATATATATATATATATATATATATATATATATATATATATATATATATATATATATATATATATATATATATATATATATATATATATATATATATATATATATATATATATATATATATATATATATATATATATATTTGTTAACTTCAAACACAGAATAAAATTACGGTGTTGTAATTTTGTAACTGAAATAAACGAACTAAAAAATGATATATATATATATATATATATATATATATATATATATATATATATATATATATATATTAATTCATTCCATTCATTGTGAGGAGGAGACACTTTAAGGATGTATGAAATCCAAAAGAAAACTAACTCTCACCTCAAACATAAAACATAGAATTTAAAATGTGAAAAAACAAACAAACAAACAAACAAAAATAAATATAAAACTAATCTATTGAACTTTTACTCATGTGACTGTTTCCATCCAACATCCACTGCTGCACAAACTTCTGTCACCACATGTCAACTCATCCCAAAAAACCTTTGTCTATATTTATGAAATGAAAAAA
>CM035804.1:46618819-46653819 GCA_020466265.1 Siphamia tubifer
TCCCAATAAAACACTGAGTCCAGTGTCAGCAAAACATACTCAACAAACTCCAAAGGTGTAAAAGTGCAGTAGTTTGCATTCCTCCAAACAGACTTCACTCTAAATTGACTTAAATGCAGTCAGTCTTAGCAATACTTATTCTACAAATGACCCATGACGCTGCGCTCTCTGCTAAAGCCTATATTTAAGCTGCTCCTCAGCCCATTTTAAACCTACGGTGCAGTGTCAGACAAAAGTAAATGTCAAAAAGAGTCTGATGAAAGCTCTTTAAAAACATATGAATCTGGATTTACAACATATTTATTCATTCCATCCAGTGTAGAACTAATACATCCATGTCATACTCATCCACGGCCGTTAATTTAACACTAAAAACTGACAAAAACACTGCTCTTCTTACTGGGTTTGAACGTAGAAATTAATGTCAGAGAGGATTTAACTGCATGAACAATTAACATTTTTATTGTTTTTATTGTTTTGGGGGGGTTTTGTCAACTGAAATATTAAAAAGAAAAAGAAAAGGGAGGTTTTCCATTTTCAAAAACAAAAATGAAAAATAAAAAGTTTAAAAATAAAAGTTAAAATTTTTTGTTGTTGTTTATTTAGGAGTGTCACATGACCAGGAAGTTAAAATAAAGACAGACAGACAGACAGACAGACAGACAGACAGACAGACAGACAGACAGACAGACAGACAGACAGACAGACAGACAGACAGACAGACAGACAGACAGACAGACAGACAGACAGACAGACAGACAGACAGACAGACAGACAGACAGACAGACAGACAGACAGACAGACAGACAGACAGACAGACAGACAGACAGACAGACAGACAGACAGACAGACAGACAGACAGACAGACAGACAGACAGACAGACAGACAGACAGACAGACAGACAGACAGACAGACAGACAGACAGACAGATAGATAGATAGATAGATAGATAGATAGATAGATAGATAGATAGATAGATAGATAGATAGATAGATAGATAGATAGATAGATAGATAGATAGATAGATAGATAGATAGATAGATAGATAGATAGACAGACAGACAGATAGATAGATAGATAGATAGATAGATAGATAGATAGATAGATAGATAGATAGATAGATAGATAGATAGATAGATAGATAGATAGATAGATAGATAGATAGATAGATAGATAGATAGATAGATAGATAGATAAATCTTTATATAAATATAATTTAAAATTAGAGTTGTCAAAATGAATTCATTAACACAGATTAATTCTTCATCACAATTAATCTGATTAAAAATGTGTTGTTTACAGTTGTTTACAGTTGTTTACAGTTGTTTACAGTTGTTTACAGTTTAGTTGAAACTGTTGAAGGTGTTGACTAAACATGTTAATGTATGTATATATTTATATCTATGTGCAGAGGTCAAAGTCCTGTACTTATGTGTATTTTTTTTATTATTTGTGTCTGTTTTGTATTCGTCGCAGGTGTTTGTGTTTGACTGAAGTCACATGAAGGTGAATATTCATTTTCTTTCCAAGGTTAGCAGAGTATTTTACGCCTTAATGAGCCGAAGATGTCTTTGTCTGAGACCATCACAGAGTGCGCTCATACCTTTTTTTTATTGAATCCAACAATTAAATAATCCATAAAGCATACATAAATATCATTGATGCATTCACAGGTTATATTAGGAAGGTGATTTCTCTGATAATTGCCTTCGGTGGTAATGACTTCTTGCTGAGGTTAACTGGGTGTATCCTGTTTCACTCACTGACCAGGACATCCTAATGCTAATGTAGAGTCTGCAGCCACGACCACAACACACTGGATCACACTTGTTTTTTTTTTTTGTTTTTTAACACCTCACTATCAGTCTGAACTATCGTGTGACGCTTTTCTTTACACTACATTGTTCATGCTCGGGTAAAGAAGTGTCTGTTTTAGTACAAAATACAGTAACACTTTACATTACAATGCTAATTCTATGGTACTTTTAATGTATTTTCATAGTAATAATACCTTTGTCACCACTTATTACAAGTCATTTCCATGTGATTTTTCCAATGCAGTTACTGTTATCATAGTGATGCAAAGAGCTTTCATTTCAGGTATAATAAAGTGGTAATTATTTGAAATTAATCTGTCGCTACTGAAATGATGAGTTCAGGATTTACTTGTTATTCTTTAATTACCTGAAAGGTAATTAAAGAGGTCATTTCTAGGAAAATACTATACTAAGATTTCTATGGTAATTTAAATTTAATTACATGTCAATAATTACCAACACCAGTAGGTAATTATGTACATTTTTACAGCTCTGATACTATGTTATTTCCATTAAATGACTTAACTTGTTCCAGTCTAATTACAGGTACATTTTTACCATCTTACTGCACTGATTTGATTTAATCTCTTTCTTTACAGCCCTGATGGTGTGGATTTTCCTGGAAATTACCAGTTTTGAAAAGTACATTTTGAACATAACTACAGATTAATTTAAAATTATTACCATTTTATTATATTTGAAATGAAAGCTGTTTGCATTGCTATTACCTGGAAACAGCATTGGAATTACTTGTAATAAGAAGTTACAAAGGCATTATTATCATGAAATTACATCCTAATTACCACAGAATTACCACCTTATTAGTGATCCGTAATCTTACCTAAAATACAAATGTATGCATGAATTATTCTTTTATACTGATTCTGCATGAAGTTAAATGTGTGCTACTAGAGCCCTGGTGTGATTTTTTTTTTCTCTTTTGTTTTTCAGGTAATTTTCTGGGTAAAAAGGCGTCAGTGTAAATGACCCAGTTCAGCGACAGCAGCACTGTTTGTGAGCTCGTTTCTCTGACTGTGCTGGTGTTATCACCTCTCATCTCTAAACACATTGCAGTAAAGCACAGTAACCAGACACATCCAACCTCACAGTGGCCCTTAAAGTCCTATTTTTAGTCCGATAATAAGGGACCCAGGGACGCTTACAGCTCAGCACCATGTGAGGAATCATACCTGAATTGTCAAATTGCTGAGTTTTGTTTTTGTTTTGCATTTTATTTCAATATTTAAATCTCTATTTTTGATGTTCCTTGTACCCATGAAGTAATGTTTTATGTAGGAAAGTTCTTCAGTCAAAAGGAGACTCTTTCTATCATATTGCAGTAATATTTACATGTGTTCCCTCTGCGTCAAAATTAAATGTGGCAAATAATATTGCATTTCATATGTTCTTTAGTGTTAACTGCAGGAGTGTTAGTGCTGCTTTGGTCTCTATGAACATATCTAGCATCAATATTATAGCCTAGGATCTAGTCTGTCCCCAGTGGCCGCAAATGGTATTTGCTACGGGGAGACAGACTAGACAGCCTAGGATCTGAAAATCCCAACTGGGTCGGACCAATCAAATTGCGAGGGGCGGGATTGGAGCCCGCCCTGCCTCATGACGACACAAATGCGACACGTAATGTTGTAGTCGCAGAGACGTAGCAGCTAGCACACCAAAGAGAAGAAGAAGGCGTAGCTGCTAGCTAGCACACATTGCCGTAACACCAGTTGCTAGCTGCTAGACAACATGCCTCATCACCAGGAACAACCATTGGAGCTGGCTTTGGCAGCAACGCTAGGTGATTTAAAATTACAGTTTTCCCTGCGAGAGGAGCAGAAAACGGCACTTAAGCTGTTTTTGGAAAAAAGGGACGTTGTCGGAGTTTTGCCCACCGGGTATGGCAAAAGTTTGATATATCCAATAGCATGACAGACAGCGGTTATCCCGCCCACAAATTCGCCTAGACTTTCTAGACTGCCCCCGTAGCAAATGCAGTTTGCAGCCACTGGGGACAGTCTAGATCCTAGGCTATCAATATTATGCTTCGGAAACAATCTGTCAACACTCTGATTGAAAAAATAATCAATTATGATGTAAATATTGGATCCAAAACACGGATATACTGGTCCAACAGTTTATATGAGCAGCAGTTTTATTATTTGATGGTGTTCTGTGATGTCTTTTTTATCCTTGTTTTTACTCTTTTATTTTATATTTTACTTATATGGACAATGCTTTTTTTTTACCCTTGTTTTTTATTCTTTTGTTTTTATTTTACATATATGGACATGTAGGTTGTTGCACTGTCTGAAATAAATAAAGAATTGAAATTGAAACATTAAAAAAAAACAAAACACTGGTCTACAAATAAAATGCTTCCGGATTAAAACTAATGAAATGTTCCCACATGTGTGTTACTGATAAAGAAAACTCAAATCTTAAATGATGGTTGGATCAGGTTTCTAAGATAAGTCTGGGGTCAAAATGTAAAATTCTTAGAATGAACAAGAGAATAATTTTTCATCCAAAGGAATATTAGTGTCAGATCTACTTCCAAACACTGTCTGCACATTATGATCCATTCACTTTACAGCTTTTTTCTACTGGAATATTTACTAATGCATTATTTACATGTAGATAAACCAACATATATGTGGAATAACACACTATTATATATATTAAAAACATCAACGAACCAACACTAAAGGCATTTGTTTTATGATTCATTCTCTATTGGGAACCTAAGACTGAGAAACAACATCTTCCTCAGAGCCATCATCACCCTGAACTCTCAAACATTAAAGCCCACCCACCCACAATGCAAACGTGCAAAATCCCTCATTTGTACAAAATCATTCTGTGAATGTTTACAAATTACACTCATTTGTGCAATATATTTCTACAATCGTGCAATATCTTTTTATCTGGGAAAACACTTCTATGCTTTTTTAATATATTTATTTTAGTACTAGCAAATTTGCACTTTTTACTTTTGTACTTTTTATTTATTTTACTGTTTGCACTGAAGCAGGAGAAGCTCTCCAATCTTGTTGTACATTTTATAATGACAATAAAGAGCATTCTATTCTATTCTAAGTCAGGGTTCAGTGTCTTGCCCAAGGACACTTCAACAGCCAGAGGTGGGATGTGAACCAGCAACCCTTCAATCTCATGTGAGACTTTAAAAAGGAACTGGCTACAACCACACAGCCCAACAATTATTATGTGGAGAGACATTGTGGTGGAACTCTACAAGATGGAAGGACTAACAGCACATGTCAATCAAAAAAATGACGTTTTATTGGATCGATGGTTGAAATGTTTTTATTTTGTCCCAGCTAAATGGCCAAATGAGTCTTTACTATAATTGAGTGTGTATAGTAGGTATCCTTTTGTAAGTATGTTTATGTGAACAACTACTCCCTGTCTGTACATAGTTCCACTGTCATTAATGTTGTTATTGTTGCTATTTTTTTGTTTGTTTGTTTGTTTCCTCCCTTTCTGCTTACATGTACCCACCCCTTATATTGAAAAATAATAAAATATAAATTAAAAAAAAAAGTTTTTCCCCCACTACCACATAAGCCCATGTGCGTCCACTGTCTTCTGAGTAAAAAAAAAACATGAAATAAAACAATAAAAAGGAAGTGTTTGAGTGAAGTCTAATAACTTAAACCATATGTTCATTCCTTTATTTAAATTGAGTAAAATAGCACGAGTCAAAACAATGAAACTTGACATGATATTAGTTTTAATCAGTTTATTTGTAAGTTAGGTTAGATTTTCAGTTGCATGAAACTACTTCCTAAAAATCACAGTTTCTTTTGTCTGAAAAAAAAAAAAAAAAACCCTGCTTGGTCTGGCAGGAAAAAAAGACCAATTTAAAGTCTGGCACGCGTTCACCCATGTCATTGTTTTCAGCGTGCATTCTAAAAACTCTGACAAATGCTGAATGGGTCAATAAATGGATCAAGAAGTTGCAGAGTTGCTTCCGCAAGGAGAGTAATTTGTGTGGAATACCAACGACGTCTGCAGGAGAAGACGCAGAGGTTGGTGCATGTTGGTTCCAAGTCGAAATTGTTCAACTTTTACATCCAAAAATCAACAGAATGAAAATGTGCTGTAATGGTTTTTGGCAGCAGCGCAACAAGCTGTGATCACAAAACTGAAGTGGGTACAGGGGGGCGTAGGAAACATTTGCTCGCTAAGTGCTTGGTAATGATCACCGGCTAAGTTTATGTGTTTGGCTGTTGGTGCTGGTGGTGGTTGGAGGACATTTAAACCAGCTGTTCGTTAGGAGGGGCCGTCGTAATTAACTATTAACACTAAGAGCTCAGCAGCAGAGACGCTCAGAGGAACAGCTGACTGGAACCAACTGTTCTTTACGCTGAGAAATAAATAAAAATCACAGTTTAACCACACTGGAAAATCTAATAAATGGACTTTACTTACAAAAGTTCCTACGGCCCAGGGTGGGGGGTGCCCTGTTGGCTCGGCCCTGCATTACTGTGACTGCTGTTCTGGGCTTCGGGGTCTTTCACACTTGCATGTCCCATTTCAGTGAATGATGGGACCCCCCAGAATGTGCTGAGAATCTCTCCAGAATTTCTACCCTAAACTCATTCTCTTTTGCACTAGTGTCCCCTTCTATTCTATTCATTTCTATTCTATTCTATTCTATTCTATTGCATTCTATTTTATACTATCAAGTCATCCACAGTTATGGTGCTCACTACCGATTGTTAAATTATGTATTTATTGAATCTGTTTTTCTTTTGTGCTGTTTTGGTTTTCTCCTCTTTTTTCGATTTCTTTATTTTTATTGATGGACAGTTAGTAGTTGGGAATAACACACCACCTTACAATCTTTAACTGCAATAGCACCGCCTGTTAATTTCTTTCCCCGTTCGTCCTGTCCAGTCTTTGTTTCCCGCACACATCACTGAGGTGTAGCACTGCCCTCCCTGGCTTATAATAGACAGTTCTAATAAAGGATGTCTGCTCAGCTTTCAGGGAGGACCACTGATGGTCACATACATGCACTAAATATTAAAATATTTGGCTGCAAGACTAAAATATGCATTGATCTCAAACAATGTTGACTCCCCCTCTGTGGAGTTAAAAAATGAGAACATAATGCTATTAAGAGTTGTACATTTGTTTTTGGTTTGTGGGAGGCCCTTTTCCGAGACGAGGTCTGAGACAAAACGCGACCTCCGAGCGCTCCCACATCCACCCCAGGCCAGGCCCGGTGTGTACGCCGGAGACATTGAACCCCCCTCCCGTCTCCGGAGGAGGCAGGAGAGTTGGGTACCCAGAGGCCGCGCACGGGTGTAAGGCCGGGGGGGCGAAGCACTGAGCGCGAAAGGTCTTAGGTTCCGAAGCGTCACCCGGAGACCGGCTCAGAGGGAGACGGCGACAGAGGATGGGGTGGGAAGAAACGCCCGGAGGCGCAGTATCCGCCCCCACCTCACGTCGCCGGCCCCACGTGAGCCGGAGCCCGCGAGCGACAGTGAATAACTCCGGCGGGGCGTGGGAGACGGGCTTCGGGCGAAACGGGGACGCCATCGGATAACCGGCTAACCCCACCCCAGCACCCGACCACCGACCATACCCTTAATTATTATTATTATTATTATTATTATTATTATTAATAATAATAATAATAATAATAATAATAATAATAATAATAATCATCTTTTTTTTTTCTTTCTTTGTATTTCTTTTTGGGGGGGGGGTGATCTCTCTATATATTGTTTAATAATAAAAAGAAAACTTCCCAAAAAAATTGCACTTGTGTTTCTTAAGAAATTTGCTTTTTTTTTGTTTGTATAGTTAAACAAAATAAGTATTCATATTTTTTGCACTAAAACAATGACAAAAATTTGTAGTTGTTATTATTTAGTTTTAATTTTACTGGTGCGGTCCACTGGAGATCAAATCAGGTGGAATATGAAATGTGATTTAACACATTTAATGCCTGAACCAGATACTTTTAAACCATTGTAGACCAGTGTAAACTGTAGCAGAAACTGTATAAGAATGTGAGAAAAAAAAAAAAGAAAAAAACACTGAATGTAATATGGTCATCTACTTCCATTTTTGTTGACTGACAGCAGCAGCAGCAGCAGCAAAGGAGACACCAAATAGGGCAAACTCAAATCAGGGCAGAACTCCTGTTGTTATGAGATACACCCCCCCCCCCCACCTACCCAAAAGCCATCACTGCAGGGAATCACGCCTTTTTTATCCTAGTCTTTATGAGATGAGACATGGAAGAAATGACCAGGCTGAGCAGCGAGGTCAGCCACGTCTGGAATCTGCATCCTGAAAGTATTGAATGTCTGCCGCTCTGTGACTGTAATGAGGCAGCATCGTGTTTGCATTTGCATCGCATCTGCTTCGTACTGGTGTTAGCTGACATGCATGACATATTTTAACCTTTTTTTTTTTTTTGCTTCATGTCACATATCTAGTACAGTTTCCTCTTCATAAAACTATTAGAATTAATTCTTGGTCATTAAAAATCAATAGAAAAGAAACAAATGTGCAGATTTAATCCAAATTTCAGCTAAAATATACTGTTTATAAAGTGTTTATGACATGTAATTCAGCAGCGGCTACTCATGTGTGACCCCCCCAATCCCTAAAAGTACCTCTATACAGCTGTGATGACTTATATAATATGGTTCTATATTAGCTGTTGGTCCCGCTGCATAATCTGCAGACATCTTTATGGTACAATGACAGAATATAGGACACATGTTGAGCTCCCACTGCACTGCGCTCCAGTGTGGCCTGATGGCATATGGTGTTTTGGATTCAGCCAATCAGCTCTCAAAGGCTTCTTGCTAAAAGTGTATCAGGAGAGACATGGGCTTCTATTTACAACTGGAGACTTGTTGGGTTTTTGATTTTCCAAAATCTGAAATGGAGAAGCCATCGTTTATGGGTCTGTGACACTTTTTCAAAAGTTTTTGCCCCATTTTTTTAATACCCCAGCTGGTCCACAGGGGGCGCCTCTTAAAATGACTAGGACATAATGTTGTGTTAATTAGAACAAAAAAATCACCCTGTGTTTTGTTGTCGTATCAAACTGGATTTAAGTATCTTTTTAACAGTAAATATTTCATTTCTTCATGTTTTTCATCATTTCCTGTTGGTTTGTTTCCAACCAAATTAATCTGAATTAACTGAAGTGTACTAGAACAAAATGACAATACTATAGATATTTAATTTTTTTCCCTTCTTCTTCTTTTTTAACCTAATTTTTTAAATTAACATTTTCAAGTTATTTATTATTTTGTAAATATTAATGAGTGTTTGTTCAGTTTGTTGCTGATTTTGTGTATTTTTTTTATTTTGATTTTAATATGTTGTTTTTTTCTTCACTTTTGTTCCATTTGTGTCTCACTTTGTTCATGTTACTTATTATTTAGTTGGTTTATTATTCATTTTTGTTTGTGTTATTGATCAATTTGGTTGTTGTTGTTAATTTCATTGCTTTTTTTTTAATACCACAAGGGGCGCCTCATTAAAATTTTTTGACAAAATGTTATGTTAATTAGAACAAAGATATTCACCCTGTTTTCTGTGGTCATATCAAACCGTTTTTAAGTATCTTTTTAACAGTAAATGTTTCATTTCTATACGTCTTCCATCATTTCCTGTTGCTGTTTCTGACCAAATGAATCTGTACACTGGCAGTGTATTGGATTAATTTTGTTTTCAATTTGATCTGATTATTTTCACAACAACAATGAACGTAAAACAGACATTTAACCCGCATAACTGTCAAAATGTTATCTTGTTCTAATAGTTCTATCTTGACCTTTGCTTCAATATAAATTACAGTATAACTTATTAGTTATTTAAAGAAAATAATTTTAACTGGTAAACCAACTTCAATGTTTGAAAGAATAAGATATATAAACCAGACACACTCATATTCACTGGTCCTGCTTGTAACGCTGTTCTGACCATTAATCAACCAAGAACAAATTCACTGCAAAAGTCTGTTTTATTCAGGTCTTTGCAACTGTGGAACAATTTACCAAAAAAGATGAAGCATTTACCAAATTTACATGCATTTAAAAGAACACTCAAATCTATGGTCTAGCATATGTGAAGGTTGTAATTTTATTTATTTATTTATTTTTAGATGTGTTTGCTGTTATTGATGGATATATTTTATATTATAAATCATGTACACATTTTGTTGTGAATAATGTATAAACACTACTGTTTATACTACTGAAGTGAATGGGGATCCCCAATAAACAATAAACAATAAACAATAAACAATAATAGTCACCTTCATTCATGTCCCATTCACACTAATGATGAAGCATTTGACAAATGTATATTTTTCTATACATTGGAGCTTCTTGTTCATATGTTAGTGATGTTTCAGGTTTCAGATTTATTTTAGAATTTTAAAAAGTCCAGTTTGTGTGTATCCATGCCGACCGAGAAAATGGAGAGACTGGAAATGATGGCGTCACATCCCATTACACTCATGTCTATTATTGCTTTGTGTAATGAAGCTGTACCTGAAACATCACATCTAGGTGTGTGTATGAGTGTATGATCAGCAGTAGATGGAGGTCAGCAGACATCAAACATGCGGCCCTGGGGCCACAACAGGCCCGCCAATGGGTCCAATCTGGCCCCTGCGATGAATTTGTTAAATACAAAAATGACACAGAAGATACTAATAATTAAGGAAGTTAAAATAATTTGCCATCAATTCAATCTAAAATGGATCAGACCATAAGCATAATAAATAAATAATGAAAAATTACAATTTTCATCATTGTTTTAGTGTAAAAAAAAAAAAAAAGGGACTAAATAAATAAATACGACTAGCCTGTTACAAAAAATGAATAACCTGAAATGTATCTGGAATTTTATCAATATTCTGAATGTTACTAAATGTTGTGTATATTTTTATATCATAAAGTTATCTTTAAGTTGTGATGCACATGTATAAATGATAAACTAACGAGCAATATTGTTAATATTGAGCATTAGTTTACTTATTATTATTACTTTGTTCATGTTATGTTCAAGTAAAGGTCGTAAATGTAAAGATTTTTCCATTTTCGCTCAAAAACAGAGAAAAACTTTGGTTGTTGACATCATTTCTACCTTTTTATCCTATTATTTCTATTATTTTATTGGTCCGCCCCCTTTATACCATATTAGGCTAAATGTGGCCCCTGAACTAAAAGGAGTTTGTCAACCCTGCCTTAGACCAACTGGACTGTTTGTAAAGGACAAACTCTTAACACTACTAATGTCCAGTGTTAAAGGGGACATGTCACCAGTGAACACACGTCCCTGGTGTCTCAGTGACCCGTCTGTCACATGCTTTGGTCAAAATATCACATGAAGAGATACAGCAGCCTTTTCAACCTTTTTTTAAAACACTCTGTTTTAGACCCTGTCGCCACGGAAACCACTTCATGTGACACCAACGTACTTTCTTAACGGACTGGTCTTTAGTCAAAATGGGAGTGGTCTCACAGATACTAACAACTGGGACCAGAGTGGGAAGGTTCCATATCCATCTTAACGAGTGTCTGTGTGTGTTCATACACACGTCATGATCACATGACCGGAAAAACCAGCCGCCTTACACCTGTAGCATTCATTCTCCACACAACAGTGATGAGGAACAAAGTATCAGAGGTGAATGGGTTAATGTTAGAGTGTGTAGAAAAAGGATGTCTCTCTCTCTCTCTCTCTCTCTCTCTCTCTCTCTCTCTCTTTCTCTCTCTCTCTCTCACTCTCTCTCACTCTCTCTCTCTCTCTCACACACTCTCTTTCTCTCTCTCTCTCTCTCTCTCTCTCTCTCTTTCTCTCTCTCTCTCTCGTCAGGAGTGCACTGCATAAACTTACTAATAGAAGCACAACACACACACATTTCCAGCACCACCACAGCTCAGTACTCAAATCAACAACTGCACCTGCCAAGAAAACACCAACAAACCAGACAAACACATTCACACCTCTACTTCCACAGTCAAGCCCCAGATTAGATTTTAAAAACAGGAGAAATATTTAGTTTAATTTAATTTAATTTAATTTAATTTAATTTAATTTAATTTAATTTAATTTAATTTAATTTAATTTAATTTAATTTAATTTAATTTGATTTAATTGTATTTTATTTTATTTATTTTGTATTTTTTTTATTTTATTTTATTTAAACTTTTATAACCTTTTATTTTATTTTCAATTTGTAGAGGAAGAAGTTAATCAAGAAGTTAATTAAAAGGAAGAAGTTAATTCAAAGTTAATTCTTACAGAGTTATTAAGCCCATGTGCAACTTAGTTAAATTAAACTCTGTTGTCCATTCATATAATTTGTAATTTAATTTTATTTAAATCTTGTCTCGATCTCGTGAACCCAATCTCATGTCTCATCTCGTCACACCCCTAATACATATATATATTTCCGATCAGCACTCCTGATAATTCTTTTTTTTTCTTATTTTATTAAATTCACCAGGTTCGAAGCATCCCAAATAGCCAAGAGAAAATTAAAAATGCATGTCATGCAAGAGTTTGGGTCTTAGGAGGTTAAAGAAATATACATAAGTGTGCAAACATACTGTGGTAATTATAATTATTCAGTTATTAGGTAGAGAAAGAGGGTTCATATGGGCAGTCTGGTCAAAGATAAAGTTTATAAGATGATTATTGGAGGAATAATAACAATCCATGATTTTTAGAGGAGTAAAAACAGTTTTCTTTAAAACTATTCTAGTCTTATTTCAGAGGCAGCCTGCATGTGTGTCTGTGTTTGTTTTCTGCCTAGATATTCCTTTTGGACCATATTATTTCCATATTTGACACAATCTATCTGTAAATATTAGTCCCCATTCTCCCAGCTCCACATTTTACAGCTGTGACACTATTGTGTTTCCTATTAATTACACAGACCGTGGCCTAATTTGTTCCACCAGAGATTCATAATGAGTCGAGATTGTTTTTAAACTCTAATTTATCTCCAAAGCATCACTGTGAATAACATCCACAGGTCTGAAGCTGAACCAGAAGGTCACATCTGTAGTGGTCGTTCATTCTTCAACAATAATTAAATAACACATTCAATGGTTGAAATGTTGTTGTTTTTTCAGTTTTCTACAATATTGTGAGTTGTCAATATTTTCTTCTGCAATTTATAAACATTTTGCAAATAATCCAAGCTTCCACGTTCATCCTTCTCAACCTAATAATACCTATATTGACACCACATATAATTTTGTAACCCATGGCATTCTTTCATTCTTTTATTATTCCTTCACTGTTCTTCTAATTTCAGTTTTGTTGTTGTTGATATCAGGTCGTGCTGCCACGTTTGTCCAGATACGACTGCTGAGCCAAAGCTTTTCTCTCATTTAAGCTTTAACAGGACTGACACAGACTGTGGGAGGGGCTTTAACTGGACTGACATAGACTGTGGGAGGGGCTTTAACAGGACTGACACAGACTGTGGGAGGGGCTTTAACTGGACTGACATAGACTGTGGGAGGGGCTTTAACAGGACTGACACAGACTGTGGGAGGGGCTTTAACTGGACTGACATAGACTGTGGGAGGGGCTTTAACAGGACTGACACAGACTGTGGGAGGGGCTTTAACAGGACTGACACAGACTGTGGGAGGGACTTTAACAGGACTGACATAGACTGTGGGAGGGGCTTTAACAGGACTGACAGACTGTGGGAGGGACTTTAACAGGACTGACAGACTGTGGGAGGGACTTTAACAGGACTGACACAGACTGTGGGAGGGACTTTACCAGGACTGACACAGACTGTGGGATGGGCTTTAACAGGACTGACAGACTGTGGGAGGGACTTTAACAGGACTGACACAGACTGTGGGAGGGGCTTTAACAGGACTGACACAGACTGTGGGAGGGGCTTTAACAGGACTGACAGACTGTGGGAGGGGCTTTAACAGGACTGACAGACTGTGGGAGGGACTTTAACAGGACTGACACAGACTGTGGGAGGGGCTTTAACAGGACTGACACAGACTGTGGGAGGGGCTTTAACAGGACTGACACAGACTGTGGGAGGGGCTTTAACAGGACTGACACAGACTGTGGGAGGGGCTTTAACAGGACTGACACAGACTGTGGGAGGAGCTAACTGGTTTGCATACACATACCATTAATGCTGGACCTAAAACTGGATCATGTGGCACCAATAATATAATTACAAAAACTCCAGTTAGGTCCAAATACAGTCCAACTAAGGCTTTGAAAACATCACTATCATTCAGACTAAGGCACTACATCTTATTTCTCTCAGTAAATAAATAAATATGTAAACATCTATCTATGACTGGGAGACAAACCAGCCTAGTTTATGACTCATCCTTGCTGTGTTCATATCTGTTTGTACTTTTAACTCTAAACATGTTCATTATTGAAGCACTGCTCACATGAACGACAGCTATAAGAAAGAAAATGACCAGAGGATTATATTATATTAATGCTAGGATTTGACTCCCTGGATGGAAGCATGTGACAGGAAATCCACTAAGCGATGATAATGACTAATGATTGATAAATGACCTTTGCTTTGTGTGGTCAGACTCATTTTGTCTGGAGTGGACACGGCTGAGTCCATTTAGAAGAGTCAGATGGAAACTTAGAGACGCTTATGAATTAAACGTTTACTTTTCCTGTAACAGCTGGAACGGATCCACAGGGAAGGAAGTGAGTGTAGAATTGATTTATTAAGCTGTGTCAAAACAATGCTGCAGTGATACCATTGTGTCAGTCAGTGACATTTTCTTGCATAATACACATCATTCTCTCCCTTCAAACATCCACAGTGTAGTATCACAGATGGCCTCATTTTAACAATTAAAGGAGGATTACCCAGAGGTATAGACGGCAAACATTGTAAATAACATGGTGCTGTGAGATATGGGGAGAATCGGACTTGATTATGTTTGGTGAGAGATGAGACTCGATTTAGTGCCTCCTGGAAGTATAAGATGCCAGATTTTAATTCGTCTAATGGGAGATGCTGGGGGCCCCTAGTGCATACAATGATGATGAGCTGACACTAAAGTTGTTACTGCATCGCATCGTTTCATCACATGATCAAATAGCATCTTGAGAGACCTGAGGCTGGACAACAATAACATATATATATATATATATATATATATATATATATATATATATATATATATATATATACACCAGAGCAATAGAGGCTGGGGTCTACCACATCAGACAGGACCTCAGGTGTAGGCTGTGTAGAGAAGCCCCTGAAACAGTCCAGCACATCACAGCAGGTGTAAGATGCTGGCAGGTAAGGCATACATGGAGAGGCATAACCAGGTAGAGGACATACTGTACAGGAACATCTGTAAAGAGTATGGACTGGAGGTCAAGGGTCAAGATGGGAGAACCCCCCAAAGGTGACAGAGAACAAACAGGCCAAGATCCTGTGGGACTTCCAGATCCAGACTGACAAGATGGTGATGGCCAATCAGCCTGACATAGTGGTGGTGGATAAACATGAGAAGACAGTGGTGGTGATAGATGTAGCAGTCCCCAGTGATAGCAACATGAGAAAGAAAGAACATGAGAAGAGAAGAGAAATACCAAGGGCTGAAAGAGGAGTTAGAGAAAATGTGGAGTGTGAAGGCAACAGTGGTACCAGTAGTGATGGGGGCACTAGGGGCAGTGACCCCCAAGCTGGGAGAATGTCTCCAGCAGATACCAGGAACAACATCAGAGATCTGTGTCCAAAAGAGAACATTGCTAGGAACAGCTAAGATCCTGCACAGAACCCTCAGGCTCCCAGGCCTCTGGTAGAGGACCTGAGTCTGAAGGAGACACCGCCCACGTGGGGCGAGAGGAACATTTTTTATTTATATATATATATATATATATATATATATATATATATATATATATATATATATATATATATATGAAGTAGTAGTAGTAGATAGAAGGTGGAAAACAGATTATAAAAATTCAGACCAAATTCAACCAAACCTGGTATGAATGTAATCAATAGTTTGCTGCTCAAGTGTTAACAAACAAACAAACAAACAAACAGTACCCCTCATGGTAGTAAAGTATATATGAAGTATAAAGTACACCAAGTTTGTTTTTTTCCAAGGATAATAAAGAAAATTGATTTAATGCTGTGAACTGTGTTTGTTTTTTCTTCTTCTTTGTTGGTGTGTGTCTGTATGTTGTCGAGTCCCTGATGTGAGTTAAATAAAACAGAAGTAAAGCTAGAGGAGCCCAAGGCTGAAGCCTGAGTGGGCGACAATGTGCTAATGCACATATCAACATAAGGAGTGTGAAAAAGAAAGGTTACATGAGGAGAAGACACAAGTGTTTAACCAAAACGATACTGAAATTCATTACTGGATCTGAAAGTCAAGGCTGTGGATCATCCTGGAGAAACATTATATTATTTTTTATATGTCATTATATACTATAATAATGTCATTATATACTATAATAATGTCATTATATACTATAATAATGTCATTATATATTATAGTAATGTCATTATATACTATAATAATGTCATTATATATTATAGTAATGTCATTATATACTATAATAATGTCATTATATACTATAATAATGTCATTATATACTATAATAATGTCATTATATACTATAATAATGTCATTATATATTATAATAATGTCATATATTACAGTAATGTCATTATATACTATAATAATGTCATTATATACTATAATAATGTCATTATATATTACAGTAATGTCATTATATACTATAATAATGTCATATATTACAGTAATGTCATTATATACTATAATAATGTCATTATATATTATAATAATGTCATTATATACATAATAATGTCATTATATATTATAATAATGTCATTATATACTATAATAATGTCATTATATACTATAATAATGTCATTATATACTATAATAATGTCATTATATACTATAGTTATATCATCATATATTATAGTTATGTTATTATATATTATAGTTATATAATGTAAAAGTTAGAAGTTCATGGATGAAGGAGGTCGCTGTAGCTGCTTCGTTTCAGGAGCGACATGTGACAGTTTACATCTGATCTATTGGGTAAACACCCCCCACTTCAGTGGCAGTGAAGACCCTCTGATGCCAGGACTGTGCAGAATCCATCTGATCAGAAGTGCATTTGTGTACGTTTACACAACAGCACAGAAGATGATCCCATCAGAAAGAAACTGGGAAAAGTCAGAAGGCAAAGTGTGTGTGTGTGTGTGTGTGTGTGTGTGTGTGTGTGTGTGTGTGTGTGTGTGGACTTCACAAGTGTGTGTCCATCTGTCCAACTACATCAAACCTTGTGTCACTTCACAACATGCAACCTTTAACAGTTTTGTTTTGCACCAAACTCTGCAGCTGCTTCACATCAGCAGTTTGTTCTTCACCAGTGAAAGTCTTATTATTTATGTAAAAATTATTATTATTTTACTTCCAAATGTTTTCAGTGGAGAACATTGTCGTGTTTACTGCATACATACTGTGTGCAGGATTTTTACATCCATACAAATAAATGTGAGTTTCAAATTATTGTTTGTTTTTTTTTTTGCTTTTGAACCTAACATTTCACATCATATCATATGTCATGTATGTTTTTTAATTTTTCCCTTGAATACATGTGATACAAGCTTATTATTAATAGTCATAGTAATCTGATGTTCTCTTCATCTTGCATCCATTATCTGATCAATAATATGTAGAACGTTCCTAATAATTGTCCACGTGCTCTTCTAACAAAAAATTAAAGATGAAATAATCGTAAAAATTTTGAATAAAAATATTTTAAAATTCTTTTCTCTTTTTTCCCATGTCTTTATTTGACTTTAGTAATAGAATTGTCTGTATTTTTACAGACAATGTATGTCTGATGAGGATGTTTCAGCCTCAGTTTTACCTCATGTGTCCACTAGGGGGAGATGGGGCTGAAATATATTTAACACAATAACAACCTTTTAAAACAGATTATAATATAATATAAGAAAGGAAAGGATGAAACTGGACAGTGTTTGACTCTTGTAGTAAAATCAGTGATTAATGAACATGTATTTTAATGACTTTAAAGGACTTTAAATGCTGTCAGGGCTATTTTCAGTGTTTTTATAGAACAGATGTAGATGTAGAATAACTGTAGAAGGAGAGGACTGAAAGTTAAAAAGAATGAATTAGGTAAAAAAATGTAAACTGTTTTTCCTTCACAATCAATGTTTACCATAAACATCAGTTAAAATCAGCTCAACATAATATACAACATAATTATTTTATATTCTATTTTCTATATGTCTATAGTTTTTATACATACATACTTCTTTTTGTATGAATAGTTATTCTATCTTGTTTATAGCATTGTGTGAATATATATATATATATATATATATATATATATATATATATATATATATATATATATATATATATATATATATATATATATATATATATACAAAGACAGAGACAGAGCAACTGTATCAAAATTACATTTTGATGAAAAATCTGGAATGAAAAAAATGTCCAAGTCTCTAAACAGTTTCATTATCATAATTAACCCTTTCTACACAATAAAAAACAAGTTAAAAAATGCATACAATATATTTATTTATTTAATTTAACAAAAACGTTAAAATTGTATTGTAAGATGTCTTGAAAGAAGGTTTTCAAGACCTATGATCTAAAAATAAGTTATGTATATATGTTAATTAAAATGTGATGAGATATTTGGACTAGAAATAAAAAAAAAACACTTGGTAAGATTTAGATTTTTTTTTTCAGTGTACAATCACAGAAATGGAATATAACATACTTAATTATATTTTAATTAATGTATAATTATCTGAACATGAAGGTTGTTGAAACTTTTATCTTTTTATTTTTTTTATTTTTTTTTTTATTTTTTACCAAACTGAGCCACTTTTATCAAAAGAAGCATCTCACCTTTCCAAATATTATTAACAGAGAATCTTATTTATTTATATATTTATTTATTTATTTTTGCATTTTTAAACTCATTTTTGGATGATGTGATGCTATATTTGACCAGAGTTTAGAACATTTGGACAGGGAACATCCCACTCCACAGTCACACCCACACCTTATCATATTCTACATAAATACTTCCTACTTCACTTTTACACACAGTGACACCATGGCCTCTCTGTGTCTTGTTCTCTTTTATTTTGTGTGTTTTGGTCAAAGCTCTACTTTTGAACTGACTTTACTTCACACCAACGACATCCACGCACGGATCGAGGAGACCAGCGTGGACTCTGGGAAATGTACCCTGAATACTGAGTGTTTCGCTGGGATGGCCAGGATGTTCACCAAGGTGTCAGAGACCCGCACAAATGACAAGCACGTGCTGCTCCTGGACGCTGGAGACTGGTTTCAGGGAACTGTGTGGTTCAACTATTACAAAGGAGCTGAGGCTGCACACTTTATGAACAAACTGGGATATGATGTGATGGTAAATACTGGTGTCTGTTCTATGTGTTTAAGGTCTGTGGTGAGAGTTTAAGTCTGATTATTACACATAGAATATATATAAAAAAGTACTGCGTTACTGTACTTAAGGACATGTTTTAGCTATTTGTACTTTACTTGAGTATTATAGATTTAATTGGAATATGAATGTCATAAATAAATAAATAAATAAATAAATAAATAAATAAATAAATATACATCTGAAACAAATTTACAAAAACAAACAAAATACAAAAATACAACAAATAATACATATTCGAAAAGGAGTGAGAAGAAAAATAGTTTATGAACCCCCAACCCTCTTCCCTAGAAATCTAGAAATTAATTATAATAACAATCTTCCAAGGCCATACATATGTAAACACACATTCATACACACACACACACACACACACATATATATATATATATATATATGTATCATTATAACACCCAGTGATACCCAACACCTCCCTCATCCCTGTAACTCTTTTAAAACGGTGTCTTTGTGTCGTTGTAAATCCCTTTAAATTGCTTCATGTTTGGACGTTACTTTAACTCTATATTGAATCTGTTCAGTCTCACCCTCTAACTAAAACACAAAACCTTTTCCTAGTTGTACGTACTACTCAAAATTATAACCTCCTTCTTGAAAACTAAATAATCCCTGTATATTTGTTGGTAATAAATTATTTTTTAGCTTTATACATAATTTGAGTTGTTTGATAGTCAACAATGTCTATAAATTTAAATAATATGGACTGTAGGAATAATGAGTTTGTGTCTTTCTGGTGTCCAACAGTATTTATGTTTCTGGCATCTGCAGTTTTCAAAACCTTCTGCAGATGTAGAAAATAACTACAAATGATGCTCAACAAATGAGTAAAAACTAAATATTTGCAACAGATTTTGTGAAAAATGAACAAAATGAGAAAATTATTAATAAAAATGAAGAAAATTGATTCACACAAACAAACCTTGGGTGCAGAAAAAGCAGGATAAAATACAAAAACATGTGTATTTTAAGTTTTTCTCTAGAAAATAAAGAAAAACAACATGTTACTGTAACATCTGCCATGGATCTAAATATGTACTTTTGTTTTTGGTTTTAATGGTAGAATTAACTTTTTACTTTTACTACCTACATTCTTGCATAAATATCTGTACTTTATACTCTTTAAATTTATATAAATATCTGTACTTTATACTCTTTAAATTTATATAAATATCTGTACTTTATACTCTTTAAATTTATATAAATATCTGTACTTTATACTCTTTAAATTTATATAAATATCTGTACTTTATACTCTTTACATTTATATAAATATATGTACTTTATACTCTTTACATTTATATAAATATATGTACTTTATACTCTTTACATTTATATAAATATATGTACTTTATACTCTTTAAATTTATATAAATATATGTACTTTATACTCTTTACATTTATATAAATATATGTACTTTATACTCTTTACATTTATATAAATATATGTACTTTATACTCTTTACATTTATATAAAAATATGTACTTTATACTCTTTACATTCTCATTACTTTTCAAACTAAACAAATGTGAAAAATAATTCACTTCAGAGGGAAAATCAGTGGAGGAGAAAAACTGTGACTTTATATATTATAGTTGGGACTTTTTTATTTTGACTTTTTATTTCACAATTTTAAGATTTTAACTCACAATTTTGACCATTTCTCTTAAAATTATGGATTTTTAAATTTAATTTGTAATTTTAAAAAAATCTTTTCTGACTTTTTATCTCAATTGTGTTCAAATACATCATCTCTGTCCTGGTGTCAGGTTTAAATAAACTAGTACAGCAGGTTGTACAGTTTTTATTCTTGTATGTTCTGTGTCCTGCAGTCACTGCCAGTGGGTTCTGGGTAGAACAACATGACTGTAAACCTATTGTATTCCAAAATTACTAATATCTACCCAGATATTGCTCCCATCAACTAGTTTTTTTTTTTTTTTGCTAGTTTCTTCTTTAACCAAAAACACATGAAGATGCCAAAGTACAGCAGATAACTTTATACAGACACTTACAGAAAGTAAGTCGACTATAATGTTGTCAGAAAATCTATAGTGCAGTAATGAAAACTGCTAAAGTACAGAAACAAAGTATTTGTACTTCATTTTTCTTTCTCAGCTTCTGAGCTGTGAAAAGACGTGTAACAACATAAAGAGGTTCAAATGTAGTAATAAACAGCTGTTAATGGATCAATATAAACGTAATTAATCATAAAGATAGTTCTGTGCTAGTTAATGAATGTTTATAGTTACTGCTGTGGATGTGTTTGTGTCTATATAACATACATATGTATATATTTGGTGAGTTTATGTCAAAGGTAGACTGTGTGTAATTGTATACTCATGTAAGATGAAAAAGTATAGGGTATGTGTTTATATGTATAAGTATGTATAGGTATGCATAGGTATATCTGTGTGCGTTTGTACATATGTATATATATATATATGTACATATGTATATGTATATATATATATATATATATATATATATATATATATATATATATATATATATATATATATATATATATATATATGTGAATGCATTTACACTCTAAACCCTGATTTTGATATTAATTCATCTTTTTAATGTTAAATACTTAATATGTTTTGTAAAAAACTATATCATTACTAAACCACATTAGTTGTTTAAATTACAAAACTGAAAACATACAATAAAATGGTCTTTTTAAATTGAGATTATATATAAAGTTATGTTTCTGTGAGAGAGGGGGCGGGGCCTATTCAAAATTCACTCTGGTAGAGCTGGTGTTTGCTGCATTGCATTGTGGGTAACCATGAGTGAAGACTGTAGGGTACTTAGTTGTTACCTTTCAAAATAAAAGAGCAGCTCATGTTCCCACTTTACACGTTTGTTATTCAGTGTTCACTCATGTAATATTATGTTTGTTTTATGTCAGAAGTAGTTAATTCATAGTTGTGGTGTCATAAAAAGTTGACAAGTTTAAATGTATTTTTAATTTATTTTTTTCCTATACACTGTAAACCTCATTTCAATGTAAAGTTTTTTGGCATCAGTCTGTAACGACAGGGTTTGATTTTAAATAAATAATTTATCCTAAAGTAAATTATTGTTTTAAATTAATACAACTAAACATTTCTAGCTTCAACAAATTGTAATTCAATCAGTTTCTACGTCGTTCATTAATAAAGTCGACTAGTTTGTGTTTACAGCGTATGTATGAGTGAATAAACTATTGTTTTTTTCTTTTTCTTTATTAACTTTTTTCTTTATTCATTTATTTTATTTTTGTTGAGATTGTTTGGATGTTCTAGATAAATAAATAAAATAAAAATAAATCCATGTTCTCCTCTGTCTTAGGCTTTAGGAAACCATGAGTTTGACAATGGAATTGAAGGTTTGATCAAACCGTTCCTGCAGCAAAAAAACTTCACTGTGGTGAGCGCTAATATCAAAGTTGACCCGACGGTGGCTACACACCTGAACGTCTTCTTCCAGCCTTACACCGTCCTCAGCGTGGGCTCAGAGAAGGTAGCTGTGGTTGGATACACCACCTCTGAAACTCCATTCTTATCTCTGCCAGGTAAGAGCCACACCAGGGGCAGAACATGAATATTATACAAGTTAGCATCGTTAGCTTAGCTTTTAGATGTCTGTCTGTCAGCAGGATTAGGCAAAAAGTTCTGAACGGATTTTGATGAAACTTTCAGGAATGATAGATAATGGGTCAAAGAAGAACCTGTTAGATTTTGAACAATGAAGGTCAAAGGTCAAGGTCGTACTAACGGTAAACATCTAAAACACATCAGTGGTAATATCTCAGGATTCAAACAAGATAGAATCTTGCGGGGTTTTTTCCAGTCACATGGTCTCACCTTCAGACATCAGATGGGTCAACACCTATGGTTCCATCACATCACGTCATGTTCTGATGTCATATGCAGGGGCGTATCTATGGGTGAAACTGAAATATTGATCAATAGCTTTAATATAGTTATTTATTTGTTTATTTATTTGTAAATGTCAATGGAAATAAACTATGTACATTTAATTATTTGTGTTTATTAAAAAAAAATAAATAAAAATTCTGTTTCAATTCTGGAAATACTTACCCCGACTTCACTTAGGCCCCTCTAAAAACAGCCGTCTAGATCCGCCACTGGTCATATGACGCCATATCAAGCCTTGGCGCAGGTCTGCTGTCTCTGACTGCCTTGTTAAACTTTGACTTTCAACATTATTTCATTCTGCTGTTTTATGTATTTACTTTTATTTTCTCACTATTATTTATTTATTTTATTCTTTTTAATTTTAACTGAACTGCGGGATAACGGAGGGTGTGATGTGAAGCACTTTGTACTAAAAGCACCACGTAGCTATGAAAAGTGCTATATAAATAAAGTTTGATTGATTGATACATGTAGTATTTGACTGTTGATGATAGAATACATCCCATTATATTTGGATTTTATCTACATTATCTTATTTTAACTCATAAAGACCCAAACAAACACTTGTGGCCAAAACCATAACATTCATTAATGAATTAAATCAATTCAATTGGTGTAAAATACAGTTTCATGGTCATCAGAAACGACCCATTTGGATGTTCAGAGGCTCCGTAGTTACCATGGAAACAGTTATCTTCTCCCAACATTGATTCACCAGTTAAACCCATGGTGTTGAATGAATGACAGTGGATGAACACACTTGTTTTTCTGCAAAAAGTTCAGTTAATGATAAATATGCTGAAAAAGTCACTTTTATTAACTTTTCTGCTTTGATATAATAACCTTTACTTTAATTTACTTTGTGTTTTCATAACCATAATTAAACTACGAATTGAAATAGCTGAAAATACATTATTTACAATGTAAAATGCAAATGACAGAGGCTCATATTTTATTAAATGATGATAAAGCACTTATGAAAGGTTTAATAGAGAGAGAAAAGTATTTGGAAACTGCGACAAAAGTAGCAGCGGGTCTTTCTGGGTTAATATTACATCTAACAGTGTAAATGAGTGAGGGCTTTGCAGAATTCTGCTACTTCGAGAAGTAAACTGAACCCAAGGGACACTGTGAATGTTATCAGGCTATAAATACTCTTAAACGCACAAGAAGTCTGATCCTTTGTCTTATAAAATGAAGACCCAGTTTTCACTCATTTTATTTTCTCCAGTAAAACCAGTCAATGGATTAAAAAAAATAATTAAAAATAAATAAATAAATAAATGATAATAATAATAATAATAATAATAATAATAATAATAATAATAATAATAATAATAATAATAATAATAATAATAATAATAATAATAATAATAATAAAATTCACATTTTCTAAGGTTTAATAGAATCTATGGATCTTAAAAAGACATGATTTAAATATTTCCATTTGCATAAAATTGGTACAAAAAAGATGGATAATCAATAATAGTAACATAAATTTACTGTTACATAGAACATGTAGTTTTTTTTATAACAAAATTGATTAAATTAATTGTTCAAATAGCATAAATTAACATTTATAATCTGATTAATCACACTTCAATACTATTCCTTTTCAATTAAAAAAAAATTCTTATCTAAATTAAAAAAAAAAAATTCAGCATTTTATTTTTCATGAGCAAACAAACTATATATATATATATATATATATATATATATATATATGCACTTGTAAACTAGGTAATTCTGACTCACTATGACTTCAGTTTAAGTCTATAATCTCCAACCTCAGAATGTTTCTACTGGTGCTAAAATAACTCTTATCAGTTCTGCTCTTTTCCTCTTTTGTTTCAGGTCGACACTTAAGTTTTGAGGATGAAGTGGAATCTCTTCAGGTTAGTGTCGAAAAGTTAAAAACGTTGGGTTACAATAAAATCATCGCCCTGGGACATTCAGGGTTCGACATGGACAAAGAGATCGCAAAGAGAGTGAAAGGAGTGGACGTTGTCATCGGTGGACACACTAACACATTTCTATACACTGGTATTTACATCCTATTTTATTCACTTTTAATTCTGTTTGTTCTACTGGAGCCACGTGTTCGTAAAAGTCACAGAAAAAAACATTATTAGAACATTGAAAGTCATTAAAAACAGTGGTTATATAATCAAGTCCTAACTCCTGTGTGCATCAATATGACTAAAACAGGTTGAAAATAAAACATAGAATGAATAAAAGCACTGTTTTTGTATTTAAGTATTGATGGAAGAACTGAACTGATTTTGGTTATAATCAAAAAAGCATGTTAATAGGAATTTCAGAGCAGTTCAGTTCAAACCGAATCAGAATTTAGTTTGACTCGATCCATTCACTCCCATTCAAAGCTAAGCACCTATGGACCAGAAGTAGAAGGGCGTGGCTTAGCATACCCAGAGATATATGATGACAAACTATATGGAAACTATTTTCAGTGGGTCACAAATTTAAAACATAAGGCACAGGTGCAAACCTCAAGATAAAGTGTCTTTGACTCCTGCACAAACCTTCTACCAAATTAAATCTACTCCATTAGTTTATCAAAGTATTGGTTCTTTGGTGGAAGTGAACTTTAATATAAACTCTGATTACCACAGCTAAGAGTAACCTTTAGTGTTGGAGGCACTGGCTGGTCTTTATCTCAACGGCTAAATGTTAGCAATGAAAAGCTTTTTTAGTTTAACAGGAAGTGAAAAAGCCTCAAATGTTAGCATAAAGACTCAGAGTATACAACAAAAGACGACTTGATAGTGTCGGAGGAACTGACACTAAACTCTTTTGAACTCTTTCATTCATTAATTAACAAATGCAAAACACAAAAAACACAAAAACCCATCTACCACCGTCACTGAACGTTTGTCTGATTCCAGATTAAAGTGGAGGTATGTTTCTGAGGAGGTCGAGTACTGAGCCTAGATGTGTCTATACATATACATATATACACATATATATATACATATACACATATATATATATATACATATATATATATATATACATATATATACACACATATACATACATATATATATATATATATACATATATATACACACATATACATACATATATATATATATATATATATATATATATATATATATATATATATATATATATACACACGTAGTGCACGTAGTACATGTGGTTGCATTCACATATTTGTGGTTATAGCCTCATGTCATTTATTATATTGATTTCTATATTATTTTCAGGAAGTGAAATCAACACTTGGTCGTATCATACAGACGTTAATAAAGTAATAAAGTCACTACAGTCGTTGTGTTGTTGTTGCAGGACCACCTCCATCCACTGAAATACCTGAGGGTCCTTACCCTTTTATTGTGACATCTACTGAGGGGAAACAGGTGCCAGTGGTACAGGCGTATGCCTTTGGGAAATACCTCGGATATCTGAAAGTGACCTTTGACCCGGCTGGTAATGTGATAAACGCCACAGGAAATCCCATCCTACTGGACAGTAGTGTACGTCAAGGTAAACAAACATCTATGAACTTTTTGTTTTGATGTTTTTGTAGTTGGTTGACTTGAACTTGTGTATTTATTTTCTTCACTTTTGTTTAATTTTATTTTAATATGTGTGATACCGGGGCGGCACGGTGGTGCAGTGGTTAGCACTCGTGCCTCACAGCAAGAAGGACCCTGGTTCGAATCCCGTACCAGACCTTTCTGTGTGGAGTTTGCATGTCCTCCCCGTGTCCGTGTGGGTTTTCACCGGGCACTGCAGTTTCCTCCCACCATCCAAACACATGCACTGATAGGTTAATTGGTTAATCTAAAAATTGTCCATAGGTGTGAATGTGAGAGTGATTGTTTGTCTATATATGTTCAGCCCTGTGATGAACTGGCGTCTCATACAGGGTGTACCCCGCCTTCGCCCATTGTAGCTGGATTAGGCCCCCAGTGACCCCCGCGACCCTAGTGAGGATAAAGCGGGTTCAGATAATGAATGAATGAATGTGTGATACCAACTGTAGGTAGGTTGTTTACAAGATATTATTTTATAAAACTGTCTAGAGTTGCCAGGTTTGAAGAACAGAGACGGACTGACTGGTTAATGGACTGACTGGTTGGTTGACTGACTGGTTGGTTGACTGACTGACTGGTTGGTTGACTGACTGGTTGGTTGACTGACTGGTTGGTTGACTGACTGGTTGGTTGATTGACTGGTTGGTTGGTTGACTGACTGGTTGGTTGATTGACTGGTTGGTTGACTGACTGGTTGGTTGTTTGGTTGGTTGACTGACTGGTTGGTTGATTGACTGGTTGGTTGACTGACTGGTTGGTTGGTTGACTGACTGGTTGGTTGGTTGACTGACTGGTTGGTTGGTTGACTGACCGGTTGGTTGACTGACTGGTTGGTTGACTGACTGACTGGTTGGTTGACTGACTGGTTGGTTGGTTGACTGACTGGTTGGTTGACTGACTGGTTGGTTGACTGACTGGTTGGTTGACTGACTGGTTGGTTGGTTGACTGGTTGGTTGGTTGGTTGACTGGTTGGTTGGTAGTATATACATGTCACAGTCATATCGATGTTCACTGTTGTTCATTCAGGTTCAGTTCACTTCCTTATATGGACATATAATGTTACTGAGTCTAGACCTGACCAACTGACCACAACACTGCCCCCACAGGTTTGTACTACAGGCACTAGGCATGATGGGTAATCACCCATCTGGACTGCTTAGACCACATGACTTTTTTCCATTAGAACACAGTCTAATGTAGTTTCTTTACGAACTGATGGTTGTTCAAGAAATGAGACGCTACTGCATCTGTTTGAGTTAAAGAACGTGTCGCAGCAGAATCACTGCAGTTGTGTTCATAGAAAAAGTTTGTATATTATCATGACATTTTCTCTAAACTCTTTCAGATCCAGACATCCTTGCTGATGTGAGTGAATGGAAGAAAGGCTTAGCTCAGTACTCCTCACAGAATGTCGGACAGACATTGGTTTACCTCAATGGGACGTTTGGGGAATGCCGATTTCGGGAGTGCAATCTTGGGAATTTGATCTGTGATGCTATGGTAATACTATAGTTCTAGTTTATTCAATTATTCAGTCAGGCAGTGACATTCAGAAACCTACTACTCTACAGAGGCTTTAGTTTCAAATTCTGCCTTTACACATGGACGTTTGAGCCATTAGTGTGAATTTATGGAAATAAGGGGCTGAACAGATTACAGATTTTGACACTACAAGTATAAAAGGTTCAACTCCAGTCCAGCAGAGAATCTCCAAAAATGACTATTATATCACAGTGAAATATTTTGTTTTGCATCACCAGATTTATCACAATGCAAAGTATTCCCCTGGTACGCAGTGGAGTCTGGTGAGCACATGCATGCTAAACAGTGGGGTCATACGTGGATCTATCGATGAACGCTACAAAAATGGTACTTGAACATTTAAGGTCTTTTTTTTTTAACAGAATAGCAGAAGCTAATTATGTGAAATGACCTTGTTTTTAATCTCTTCTGTATGTGTTTCCTCCAGGTTCTGTTACAATGGAGAGCATCCTTACTGTTTTACCATTTGGGGTAACCTTTGACCTAGTCCAGATTAAGGGATCAACAATCAAAAAGGCCTTTGAACACAGCGTCCGCAGATATGGAACGATGTCGGGTGAATTTCTTCAGGTGTCGGGTTCGTAACTGATCATTGTAGTTTATGTATGAGTCACTTTGTATAAGATATTGGTTAAATAAGATTATCAAGTAGTTTTGTTCAGATTCCCCTGTTAACGCACCACACACATAATTAAAGGCACTTTTGGCAACAGTTATTATATCAAATATGCTAATGTCTAATATATACAGTATATATATATATATATATATATATATATATATATATATATATATATATATATATATATATATATATATATATATAGTGCTTGTGTGCTAAAACTTGAGCTGGTTATATTTGAGACACCTTGATGATTCTAAATCAATCATGTCCAAACTATTCCACAAAGGACCGGTGAGGCTGCAGAACCAAGAGTTCACAGTTTGACCAATTGACTCTGAAGACTGAGGTCAGATCAGTTGATTCATTGAGTCAAGTCTGATGTGCTGCTGCTCGGTTAGAACAAAAACCTGCAGCCACAGATGCCTGTTCTAAATCCACCAGGACTAAAGTGGGAGACATTAAGGGTTCAGTGTCTCACTTTAGTTTAGTTTAGGATGCACTATAAAAGATACATATACATAAGCAAGTAAAAATACATCAAAGACAGTGTAGGAGAATATGCTTGTATAGAGGCCTCGCTTCATTAACTTAATTAACACTCAAAATTAATCAAATGCAAAAGTAACTTAAATAAAGTCAATGTAATGGGGGACGGGATTAACCCCACATGGGTGACGCTGATGAACAGGCTTTTTCTGAGCGGCTCGTTTCTCTGTGTTGTTTTCTATGAATGGGAAACACAGCCAGTGGAGGTGACACCACACACCACACAGCATGTGTTGGTAACGAGGGGTGAGCATCAGATTCCAAAGGGAGCGTAGAATGACACCTTTAAAAGTGACCTGTATCTTATGAAAATTAACGACTTTTCGTCAGAACCCAAAGGTTTGGCAGTAATGGATGCTGTGGATATTACCAACTACCTGGTCCTGCAGACATCCTACTGCACCAGCAGCTGATGAAAGTGACTTTTTTGTCAGTGGGTTAGGGTCCACAACCTCATTACTGAAAGACTCAGAGATAATTATCGTTTGGTTTTCACCAGGGTGAGTGTTTTATTTGTAAAGATGCGACATCAAGATGTATTTCATGTGTGTTGACATTAGTTGCGCTACTAGCTGCTAGCAGTAACGATTAATGTAAACAAACATGCAATGCATCTTTATGTGTCTAGTTAAACCATATGTGACCCAGCAAAGACAAAGACGACTTCCACCTCTTTTCGCCGAACAAAACGATCTCCGTTCCGTGGGTAAACACCCAAGTGTTTGGTACGAGGTAAAAGCTTATATTGAATGTTCTGTCCAATGGTGTAAGCCAAATGATTATAATACGTCACACTTCTGTCCTATTATTATAATATATAAAACTTCTGTGACATGTCCATCAGAGTGTCCTTTAACATCTGTGAATAATTTGTGTCAATCGGATACGAATTATTATGCGTTGCTAAGGACTTCCTACCCCAAAACAGTCCAAAACTTTAACGGACAATATCTAAAAATATGAAAATTGTAAAATATGTCCAAATGTGGATATTAAAATGACCATAACTTTGGTTCTACTTGTGATAGAAACATTATTTTTTCACCATCTTAAACCTTAGTTTCCACTCTACCAAGATGCACAGATAACTCTGTTTTGATTTCCAGACACTTATGCCTGGTTTCGTGGTGGTGGGTCACATATTACAACAGTGTAAAGGAACATTTAACACCAACCTAATGATATACTGTATAGCACATCCACAAAAAAATGTAGCTTTCAAACATACCTCTGACAAAGTGGTCACTTGCAGACATGGACATTAGCATTAGCAAACTTTGCTCCTCCCAAACGCAGACTTAAAATCCACTTTTTACAGTGTTTTTCTGTGAGCTTTTTCCATTTCTCACTTTTGTGAATGGCAATCTTTGGTAAAAAAATAAAAAAAATAAAAAATAATCGCTTTTCCTTCTCCCGGTTACAACGATTGGCGCAGCCGTAAAATACACAAAACAAGGCATTTTCTCAACGAATAATCACTCTGCTTCACTTCCTGCCCTCCATCTGAAAATTGTGCGCTGACTATATGTCAATGTGACGTTAAGTGAAATCAGTTTTTATTTACGTTGTGATTTTACAATTTTTTTGCCGTTATTTCTACAGTCAGTTTTTACAGTACCTTTGTTTTCTCGTCCATGTTCTAAGGCATTCAGGTGAAATATGACACATCCCGCCCAGTAAACCAGCGTGTGGTGTCTTTGTCCATGCTCTGCACTCAATGTCGTGTCCCCAAGTACGAAGCCTTGGTCCCAGAGAAGACGTACACTGTGGTGATGCCTGCGTACATGGTGGAAGGAGGTGACGGCTTTACCATGATCAAGGAAGGACTGCTGAAACATTACACAGGTGAGCAGCACTCATGTTCTGTTTTAGACTTAGTCGGCTGATCAAAGATGTCCACTGTTTCTGAACAGAATGTTTTTTCTACCTGTTAAAGTACAGTGGTAGCTCTACTTACGAAAGATTTTTTTAGGCTGTATATATTGGTGTTATTAAAATGATGTCATCTACATGCTGGGACCAGGACACAGATAGATTTACTTTAAAATATAGAAGATAACCAAACAGTTTCCTTCTTGGCTCTTGCAGGTGATATGGATGTTGCTGTGTTTTCTAAGTACATCTCAGACATGAAGCGTGTGTACCCTGCAGTGGAAGGCCGGATCACCTTCACAAACTCCGCCTCCTTTAAATCCTACAGTGTTGGTTTGATTCTCCTGGGTTTATGTTTCTTGCTGATGCTCTGAGGGAAGGTGAGATCCAGGTGACTCCTCTGGGACCACGTTAATGCTCCTGATCCTCAGGATAATCAGAGGAAAACTGGATGGAACTTTATCCTTCTTATAAATGTAGAAGTCTAGTGTGTAAAAATGAGGAGCATGCACTAGGAAAAAAATCAAAATCTTACCAAGAAAATATATTTAGGATTTACTTTTAGCAGTGTATGAATAGAGAAATGGAATATAACATTCAGAATTATAGTTGAATTAATGTATATATATCTGAACATGAAGGTTATTTATATATCAAAAGAAGCATCGCTCGTTTCCTGCCATGTTTCTACAACTTTGAATCTTCATTTTCTGCTTTTTTTGTACATGTTTAGATGTGGTTCAAATTTATCAGCCTCAACACCTAAGATTAAACACCTTTTATTTCAGGGGCCACATACAGACCAACATGATCTGAAGTGGATTAAACCAGTAAAAAAAATAAAATAATAATAATAATAACCTATAAATGTCAACTCCAAACTTTTCTCTGTGATTTAGAATGGAAACTGTACTTTAAAAAATATTAATATAAATAATATAAATTTCTTAAGAAAAATAAGTGTGATTTTATATTTTATAGGTTATTTTATGAGAATGAATTGGTCTGAATGTGGAACCTTAACTAAAATTTTTTTTTTTTTTTTAGTGTCATTTTACATTTCAATAATTCATCCAAAGGGCCGGACTAGAGACTTTGGCGGACCAGATTTGGCCCCCGGGCCACATGTTTGACACCTGTTGATTGGATCCTTTTGGTGGTCCGTATCCCACCTAAACCCAAAGGCAAACCCAACACCGGTTCTCATTAGGGTGTTTTGTGTCTTTTATGGCCACCATAGTGGCGGGTGAGACAAGTGGCATTCAGTTTAAAACAGTCGCCACTAGTTGAACTTCATTTAACACATTGAACCTTTAAGCCCAGTTCAGACCAATGCTACAAATTGAACTATTTCAGCTCTGTAGCCTCACATTCTATCTTGTACTTTTGTTGTTCCTGCTTGAACTCTAGTGATTTTAACAGAAGTATAAAGAGTACAATGAGCTGGAATGGTGCTAATAAAATTATATTGTATCATCAACTGGCAATTTAAAGTTCCAACTCGTTTAGTGGAGAATATTTAGTCTAAAATAGGTTTTAATTGCAAAAGCAGCCTCAGGACAATAGCAGATGTCACTACGATGGCTTATTTCTCCTTATGTTGGATCAAAAGTTACAATAGAGACGACAGGAAATATATATGAAGTTAAATTACAGATATAATGTAACAACAGTTTCCTTCACTGTGAATAGGGATGTTAAAAACTATATATAGAAAGTCTACAAAAACACTGAACACATTTTAATTTGAAGGCCACAGCATTGCAAAATAAATTAAATTAAATGTATTTCTCAGTCAATGTAAGCAAAAAATATGAAGATCATTCCAACTGTGCACAGCAACTGGTTCCCAGAATAATATTTATTATCTCTTGCACCTTATCAGTAAATGACCAGAAGTCTAATAAAAACTTATGCAACACTGTTTATCAATTAAATTCAACACCTACGTCTATGTCTATTGCGCAGCTCAAACCTGATTTATTAGGAACAACTGAGACATTTTACACTAACCGTTCCGATAGGGCGGTCTGTCGGAAGTTTTACAGGAACCAACGGAGTTCCTGCTCAAGAGTAGGTACAAAAAAACACAGTCATAGTCCAACAAAAACATAAAAAACAAACAAGAAAAATTGTCCAAATCTCATCCATACGTCGTCCAAAACACATCACAACATGAAAAAAATATCCAAAAATGGATATTGCATCATTTAACAGGACCCACTATATCCAATATCGCAGTTTTCATCTTAATATTTTTCATTTATAATATAATCAAACACCAACTGCATGTTATTAAAATGGTTGGAGAACAGCATTCAGTTTGACTTTATTAAGAAATTTCGGTGAAATTCAGTGGACATTTAAAGGGTTAAATGTTAAACTAATGCACTTATGTTTTTGATATTTACATTTGTCAACCTGGACATAATTATTTATAGTAATATTAGTCATTCTTAACTATTATAACTACGTATTATTTCCTTGTGAATCTGGAAGAACCGACCGTCACGCTGCCTTCTCTCTCTCTCTGAATTCCAACTGCTGCAAAGGAGACGAAGTATTAAAATATTAATGTGCCTGAATTTGCCGTTGGTTATTCTTTGATCTTTGGTAATTTTGGAAACTGTCATCCACCCTGAAACTCGGCTGCGGTTAATTGGACCGCTTATTTTCATCTAACAAATAATTTTATTGCCTTGGGTGTAACAATATGTTCATTTTAGCTGATGTATGAGCAAATGTCCTGCTACTGCAAATGCAGTTTCACTATAGATAGATATTCTTATTATTCTTATTATTAGATAAGACATTATTGAGATAAATTGAATCAATTTGTTGCTTCTTATTTAAGCACCGACACTTTTGTGAATCTACCAATATGTATTAGATGACATTATTCATTCATAAAGACTGAAATCATTAGACTTTTGCTTAAATTCTCTCGATGAAGTGTCCTTGACTGTTTTTAATTTTGTTTTATGTTCAACAAATAAATATTTTTGTTGTGTTGGAATGAAACTGTGTTCATTCCCCAGTGATGCTATTAGAAATTCTTAGAAAATAACTGTTATAATCTTTTAAAAATGGAAATGTGAAAACAAAGAACTTGATTTCGAAAGGATAAAAAAAAAAACCAATAAAATGAAGCTTTAATTTTGTAAATTGTGTTTCTTTTCATTTCCGTGCCATCGTTTATTTTGTTTAAATGGATAAAACAGACCTAATGTTTAACCACATAATCGTGGTTCTAGCTAAATAACATTAACTACTGTCTCTTCTGCATAATGTTATATCTCCTGCACTTCCTCATACCCTAATGTGATTTGATAATATTCATAAAAAGAATAGAAGATTGTGTTTCATTTAAAAGAAAAAAAACAAATTCACCAAAATTAGTTGACATTCTGTGGATCAGACATATTACATGAAGTTCAGGGAAGTAAAGGGAGTGAGAAGACACAGAATAAAAGCTTATAGTTTAATTTTC
>CM035804.1:46656319-46703819 GCA_020466265.1 Siphamia tubifer
ACCACAGCGAAAAATGACCGTTTTTGTAACGTTAGCTAACTTAAACGATAGCTAGCTTGTCCGCACCAGCCGCTATTGACAAAAGATCATAAAATAAAAAATACATGTTATGCAACAATGAGGAACATAATCCATAAAATGGACCTAAACTAAGATAATACAATGATTTTTGTCATTTTTATATCTCCATTAACAAAGAAAATACTGCATTCTGGGTAACCCTTGCTCCCAAGTGTGGTGTTGTGGAATCTCATTATTAAGGACTATACAGCACTCAAACCTACCCCTCAACTTAAAGGTTCTTAGAATTGGGACAACACTGACACTTCATGAGAGCGCGCATTTTGAAATTGAGGGTTTAGGGAAGAATTGGAATTTGCCCAAAGTTGTAAGTCTGTTCTGCTCCTCTACAGCAGCAACATTATACAACAAAAGCTACAGAAAGTAAGTTTATCCAACGTCCCCAAACATCTGGTTCCTATAGTAACACATTACAGCACAAACTAACATATTGAACCTTTGAATCACATCTTCTCTATTGAATACAACCTCACCCATATGACTTTTTTCATTCAATGACCTATATTTATAGTATCAGTTTACCTTGTTTAGCTCAGGAAATAGTTCTTGAATGGCAATATCCAACAGTACATATGTCAGCTAGAGGCAAAAACAGCAGAAAGAAGATGAAGAGTTAGTAATCTGTAGTCCTATCCAGACGTCAGGTTCATTTCTTACATTCCCTCTCTACAGATTACCTGTCAGTGCTTCCCTCAAGTCAGTTTTTGTCTTCTGACTGTGTTTTCTGCAGTTCAGTTCATACATATATGGATGGTGCTGGTTCACTGTACCTGTTTATTGAGAACTGGCTGCTGAAGTCCATCGAACAGCAGACGTACTCCTTCATATTTGGCCTCTTCTCCAATACATTTCCCCAGAACATCTAAAAATGAGATCACAATACAGTGTTTGGTTTCATTTCCATATTCCAATCTTCAACCTGAAAGAGCTGAGCGTGTACCTGGAATATAGCTCATCATCTCCTCAAATGTCTTCTTTGCTCTCTTGTGTTTTTCTTGGGCTGAGCGAGGCTGGCTGCTCTCACAGAAAACTGCATCTAGAAAAGTAAAAGAACTATCATCAGTTTAGCATTAAAACAATAAAAAGCCTTTTGGGAACAGGTAACATTTGGTCTTATTCTTTTTAACTTTGATTGGATTTTTTGATTTGAATGATTTATTTCGAACATGTGCAAAGTGCAACAATAATCAATACAGCAATAATAATAATAATAACAACAATGACATGTCCGAAAAGGAGTAGGATGAAGCATAAGCTTATTTAATCCTACCCCTTCTTCACTTCCCCAATAACCTAAATTCATCTTATAGTAATATAGTGCATAGTACAAAAAAAATTATAATAATAAAAATAATAACAATAACAACAATAACAATAACAATAATAACAATACCAATAATCAATAACTGAAGTACTAAACATAGACATATATACAAAAAAAAAAAAAAAACTAAAAACAAATGAGCAGATAGGAAAGTAGGTAACAAATAGAGTTTATTGTTGTTTATTGTTTTCTTTTTTCTTCCTTTTTCTAAGTTGTCTGCATTTTGTTCTTATTTTTTATTTTATTTATTTTATTTTATTTTTCTATTCATTCACTTATTTTATTCATGTATTTATTTATTTATTTATTTATTTATATCTTTTAACCCCACAGAGGGGGAGTCAACAGTGCTCCAGATCAGTGTATATTCCAGTCTGGCAGACATATACTAGACTATGTAGTGCATGTGTGTGACCATCATCGGTCCTCCCTTTCATTTCAGAGCTGAAACTGGAAGTGATTGGTGCAGTTTATTAAGACTGGAAGCATAGGCAGACAAGTACAGAATGCACTTCTTAACACCTGCCAGGACATTATTTTAACATCTTTGTGAAGGTGCTGGCAGGAATATTTTTTCAAAGTGAGATAAACTTTGACAATTTGTTCCCCACTGCCTCCACACCTTTATTTAAGACTTAACAATTTACCAAATCCAGCTCCCGTGCCTCCTGTCAATTTCCCAATTTTAAAAAGGTACAATTTATGAAATTAAAATATGAATCAATATGTGCACCACAGGATTCACCTTTCAAAAATATAAGGCCTAAAACTCTGTGGTTCACCTCCAGACTCCTTTGATGACAACATTTTTCTTTGCAAAACTAGTGGTTGAAAGACTGCTGCTACTTTGATCTGTCAGTCTGATGGTGTGTACTGTTACTGGTTCATCACATTTCACAGTAAACGGACAGAATGAGAATGAACAGACTGACTGCTTGTGGCAGCAGTAGCTCTGTAATGTTTTAAGCTTTAACCCTTTAAACTTCCACTCTATTTCACCTCAGTTTGTTAACACAGTAAACTGAATGCAGTTTTTGAACCATTTTAATAACATGCAGTTGTTGTTTGCTTCTATTAGAAATTAAAATGTTAAGATGAAAACTGTGATATTGGAGGAGGGGTCCTGTTATATGATGCAATGACCATTTGTGGATATTTATTGATGTTTTGGTGTGTTTTGGACTACATATGGACTTTATGTTTTTGTTAGACTATGACTGCGTTTGTTAAACTAAATTTCTTAATAAAATCAATTGAATGCTATTGGATCAATTTCCATAATATCTTCAGAAAAGCTGTGAAACAATCCAGAATTGATCTCATTACATTTTTATGAATGTAGATCAAAGGTCAATGTCACCAAAAATGTATTTTGATTTGATTTGATTTGATTTGAATTATTTATTTCGAACATGTGCAAGGTGCAACAATAATCAATACAGCAATAATAATAATAACAATGACATGTCCGAAAAGGAGCAGGATGAAGCATATTTAATTCTACCCCTTCTTCACTTCCCCAATAACCTAAATTCATCTTATAGCAATATATTGCATAGTACAAAAATGATGATAATAATAAAATAATAACAATAACAATAATCAATAACTGAAGTACAATTTACAAGTATTTTCACAAGGATACAGGTAAGGAACACAATATTGTAATCTCATTAAGATTTTTTTTTTTTTTTACATTATAAAACAGCAAATTTTGACAACAGTAAGTCTTATGTCCTCTAATAACTATTTTAACTAAAGTTAAAATTTAAGAGAATTTCTGTGAGTCGACTATAAAGGGTTAATGATACTTCGTCAGCTTTTGAATGTTTCAAAGCAGAAATGTTAGAATATATACAGTTTTAAAACGTTTTTTTTTTTTACTTCCACAGACTGTTAAAGGTTACATTTTTATGATCCAAACTGATTCTGTAGCAGCACTGTGAATATGGAAACGCTGCATACCTCTAAGCAAGGTGATAAGTGAGATGAGTCGATGTTCCTCAACCACCTGGTTCAGTTTGTACTGCAGGTAGTAATCTGTGTAAGCCTCCAGTGTGTTCTTAAACAGAATCCTTCCGCCCATTAGCAGGTGGTGCAGCCAGTCAGGGATATGGAAAACGACTCGACCTGAGACCCAAGAAAAAGTTGAAATCGACAGAGAGTGAGTGTTGAAGTGAATAATGGCCGTAATGTTAGGAGTCTGGCGTATAAAATATTATAGCAATAAGGGTTAGTGAAAATAACTGCAGCACTAAAACAAATTACATCCCAAAGCTAATATTGTCTCGAGACCATGGGGTGGTAGTTAAACTTGTGGAGAACTCACTTACCCACATACATTAAATAGTCATATACCCCTTCAACTGTGATCATCTCCATAAAGTAGTTCTGATTGTGTCTCTTCTCCATCATCTCGGATCGGTTGGCATTATTTTTGAAAAGGTCATTGAAGAGCTAAGAGAGGAAGAAAAGTTCATTAAATATGAAGAAGGCACAAATTAATGTACATTCAATTTGTTCTATTAAAATATTAATATCAACACATTAAGAATTATTTATTTTGACGACCTAACGGCAAGTATTTTAGTACTTATCCATTGTGAGCGTGTCATCTACAGTAGCTAGAGGTCGGCTCCATCAGTTTGGAGAAGCTAACAGGCTAAGCTATATACTGCTGTGGACAAGGCGCCAGTAAAAAGTAATTTCAGCTACCCAAATGTTTTTAAATGTACTATATTTACAGTATTTTAACTGCTGTTGGTGTCAGAATTTTTTTGTAAATGCACGAAACACTGATTTTACTTTACAGAATATACAAGATGCTGGTCTATGGGTGCATCGATTCACAAATAACATGATATAACACTTAACGTTTATATTCTAACATTTGTATGTGGCCATGGATGATTTCTGTATTGGTTTTAGCAAAACATCGAGTATACCATTTGACTTCTTAATGCTGGATTGTGATCAAGTGTTTTTTATGTATGGATGGTTTTAACTATGTTTGGATGTTGCTTTTATCTTTATATAGTTTTTAACAAATTTTAGCCTTTTATACAGTTTATTCATATATTATTTATTTTATTTATCTTGTATTGCACTTTAGGGGGGGGGGGTCCTGCAACATTTCATTGTAATTTGTGTGCAATGACAATAAAGTTTATTATTATTATTTGATTTTCCCTAATATTACATTGTGAGACAAATGTGACTACCACAGCAAACAGCGTCAGTAGCTAAAAACAGATTGGCTTGTGAGGCACCTGGAAAAAGATTTTACCAAAAAAAAAAAAACTACTATAAACATGTAAAATAGATATGGTATCATAAATGTACACCTATATTCATAATTTATGCTCCTCATCTTGCTCTTTAACATGAGCATTAACTGATACCCTGCATATTACCACTAAACACTGATGTAAATACATAAATATTAACCAAATGATTATGGATTTGTTTGAAAAAATGGCTGGTTTTGTCTGTGGGCCATTTTATGTTGTGTCACTAGTGGACCCACAGTACTAAATAAGTTCATATATTCACAGATTTTTAGACCTCAAAACGCATCAGACACACATTTTCATGATCTGGGAGCTTTAAGTCACATTTCATCATAAAAATAATAATTTTCTATCAGAAATATTTGACAGATTTGAAGACAGAATAGATTAATATAAAAGCTTCAGTTCCTGCGGTGAAGGTCTGTCTGATAGTGAAGTACACTGCAGTGGAAACACTGGAAATATAGTGTATAATTAAACCAATAGAGGTACCTTAAGGATGTTTTTCTTATGAACCCATCAACAGCAGTACATTATTTATCTTTCACATCTTTACTCCTGTGAAAGACTCTGGGGCACCATCTAACACAGCTAACATAAAGATAATAGATCCAAAACCACTTTAACAAAAACTGACCTAACCCTTTAAATAAGATGGAGTTTGTAGTAAAAACAGCAGTTTTCTCCCACAGAGAAAATTTGACCTTTTGAGTTTTGAGCAACAACCGAATCAACAAAGCTTTGAAGGTGGGTTCACCCACGAACATTAACTTAAAACAGCAGGACACTGTTACTGTAACATATGTCTATATTATTACTATGTTATTACTATATTATTACTATATTATTACTATGTTATTACTATATTATTACTATGTTATTACTTGTTATTAGTATATTATTACTATGTCATTACTACATTATTACTATATTATTACTATGTTATTACTTGTTACTAGTATATTATTACTATATTATTACTTGTTATTACTTGTTATTACTATATTATTACTATGTTATTACTTGTTATTACTATATTATTACTATATTATTACTATGTTATTACTATGTTATTACTTGTTATTACTTGTTATTACTATATTATTACTATATTATTACTATGTTATTACTATGTTATTACTTGTTATTACTATATTATTACTATATTATTACTATGTTATTACTATGTTATTACTATGTTATTACTTGTTATTACTATATTATTACTATGCTATTACTATATTATTACTATGTTATTACTTGTTATTACTATATTATTACTATGTTATTAGTAAATAATACAAATATTTAAGCTGAGCCTGAAAGGATATCCTGTCAGAAACACTCAATGATACAGTGTCATAATATTTCCCAACTGTACTCACAGAACTGCATTGCTCAACTCGATGTGCTTGAGAGAAAAGAATAGTGTAGAAAAGTAAGTTAGAGAGTTGAATAAGTGTGAGTGTGTTCTAACCTTTTTATCATTCTCTGAGGTGGGGCTCAGAATGGTGAGCTCAGGGCGGCTGGGTTTGGGTTTTGGAGATTCACAGGAGTTAAAGAATGACTGGATGAAAGGCTCTAAATGCTGCCCTTTCTAACAAAAACAAAGTAGAAAAGAGGTCACATGTATGAGTTAACTGACAATATTAATCTCATACAGTCGAGGTTTATCTATTTAAAAAATATGAACTGGACTGTAAATGATATCACAAATACACAAGTTCAACTTTGCAGGAATGTGACAAAAAACAAACAAACAGTGGTATCTTGTAGACATGAGATAAAAGGAAGAGAGGGTGACCACACACACACACACACACACAGACACACACAGACACAGACACACACACACACACACACACAGACACACACAGACACACACACACACACACACACACACACACACACACACCTACCTCTTTTATCAGTTTGCTGGGAACAGACTTAATGATTTTCCCTGTGAAATATAAATACATTATCTCAGTGATGTATGGCTCTGTCACACTTTATCTACTATACAAAATACACTACAACACAAGGTCAGCCTGATCAAACACTCTCACTTTGAATTGGCCATATTCAAATATCATCCATCTACCTGAGCTCTGACACTTTCTCTACATTCGGTTTCATGATATTCATGCTCTCATACTGTACCTAGGTTCACATCGGGTAACATCTTGTCCAGGAACTGAGACTCCATACTATGAGGAGACAGGAAGTCGGCCAGAAGCTGGCTATTGCTCAGCTCAGGATGCTGCAGAAGCTTCTGCGAGGTAATAGATATAAACACAGCATGATGTGAGCTGACAGATGATTACAGCGGTCAAGAGATTTTCCACAGAACAATGCGGCAACTTTTAAAAATATCTGACAAAGCGAAATAAAAGTAGGTACAGTGTGCTACTTTTTTTGCCTGGTGGACACATTCATTCATTTGTTTTGAGAAGAAGAAAAAAATTCTATGTGTGCAAGGAACTAATATAAGAGTAAGAACATTAATAAATAGAGGTGATCAAGACAATATAGCCATACCATGTACACTAACTGTAGGAGCCATATATTGTCACGGGTTGAATTATTATTATTCTTTAATTTATTTTGACGGTAACCATGGTGATATGCAGGGTTTGGGTCACATGGGCACAGAGATGACCCACAGTTATATATAGAGGTGAGTCACGAAGGCCAGTCTCGATAGCCACAATTTTTGTTCATCGTTTCTTTTGTTTCGTATACTTTTACTTTACAATATTCACAAACAGTGCTTCTGCAAAATGAAACAATATGAAACTGTCTTAAACCAAAATAAAACTAGAAAAGTACTGTGAGACCTCCGCCAAGGTAGACACCCCCCACCCCGGATCACCACCAAAATGAAATCAGTTCTTCCTTTTCATATCCTGAAAATGTTATCAAAATCTGTCGAAACGTTTTTGAGTTATCTTGAACACAAACAGACAAACTAACAAACAGACAAACGAAAACATAACCTCCATGGCGGAGGTAACTAACAAGTCAGTCAGACACAGACCTCCACCAAGGCTTGATATGGCGTCATATGATGTTAAAACGTGACATGATGAGGCCACAGGTGTTGACCCATCTGATGTCTGAAGGTTAGGGTCAGGGGTCAAAGGTTAAGGTTATAGGTGTTGACCCATCTGATGTCTGAAGGTTAGGGTCAGGGGTCAAAGGTTAAGGTTATAGGTGTTGACCCATCTGATGTCTAAAGGTTAGGGTCAGGGGTCAAAGGTTAAGGTTATAGGTGTTGACCCATCTGATGTCTGAAGGTTAGGGTCAGGGGTCAAAGGTTAAGGTTATAGGTGTTGACCCATCTGATGTCTAAAGGTTAGGGTCAGGGGTCAAAGGTTAAGGTTATAGGTGTTGACCCATCTGATGTCTAAATGTTAGGGTCAGGGGTCAAAGGTTAAGGTTATAGGAGTTGACCCATCTGATGTCTAAAGGTTAAGGTCAGGGGTCAAAGGTTAAGGTTATAGGTGTTGACCCATCTGTTGTCTAAAGGTTAGGGTCAGGGGTCAAAGGTTAAGGTTATAGGTGTTGACCCATCTGATGTCTGAAGGTTAGGGTCAGGGGTCAAAGGTTAAGGTTATAGGTGTTGACCCATCTGATGTCTAAAGGTTAGGGTCAGGGGTCAAAGGTTAAGGTTATAGGTGTTGACCCATCTGTTGTCTAAAGGTTAGGGTCAGGGGTCAAAGGTTAAGGTTATAGGTGTTGACCCATCTGATGTCTAAAGGTTAGGGTCAGGGGTCAAAGGTTAAGGTTATAGGTGTTGACCCATCTGTTGTCTAAAGGTTAGGGTCAGGGGTCAAAGGTTAAGGTTATAGGTGTTGACCCATCTGTTGTCTAAAGGTTAGGGTCAGGGGTCAAAGGTTAAGGTTATAGGTGTTGACCCATCTGATGTCTGAAGGTTAGGGTCAGGGGTCAAAGGTTAAGGTTATAGGTGTTGACCCATCTGTTGTCTAAAGGTTAGGGTCAGGGGTCAAAGGTTAAGGTTATAGGTGTTGACCCATCTGATGTCTAAAGGTTAGGGTCAGGGGTCAAAGGTTAAGGTTATAGGTGTTGACCCATCTGATGTCTAAAGGTTAGGGTCAGGGGTCAAAGGTTAAGGTTATAGGTGTTGACCCATCTGTTGTCTAAAGGTTAGGGTCAGGGGTCAAAGGTTAAGGTTATAGGTGTTGACCCATCTGATGTCTAAAGGTTAGGGTCAGGGGTCAAAGGTTAAGGTTATAGGTGTTGACCCATCTGTTGTCTAAAGGTTAGGGTCAGGGGTCAAAGGTTAAGGTTATAGGTGTTGACCCATCTGATGTCTAAAGGTTAGGGTCAGGGGTCAAAGGTTAAGGTTATAGGTGTTGACCCATCTGATGTCTAAAGGTCAGAACATGTGAATGAAAAAAAAACACCAGATTCTATCTTGTCTGAATCCTAAGATATTCCCACTGATGTGTTTTAGCTGTTGACCTTTGACCTTCATTACTCAAAATCTAAAGGGTTCTTCTTTGACCCATTATCTATCATTCCTGAAAGTTTCATTAAAATCCATTCAGAACTTTTTGCGTAATCCTGCTGACAGACAGACAGACAAACAAACGGACCCGTATTTAATACGTCCTTGGTGCAGGTAATTAAATTAACATTGGACTAGAGAGAGTTTAATTTGGAAAGTGATGGAGCGCGTCCTGTATGGCAGAACCTGGACTAAGCCTCCCAAGAGACCTTTAAAAGGATTGAAAGGTCGTTATACTAATAATGACAAAATCAATCAAAATCAAAAAGCGGACGCTCTCACAGGCCACTTTTAACCCTAGAGCCTTATGTTTGACACCCGTGACGTAGGGTTTTAATTAACTGGTGCATCTGTGGTGCATTCAAGGACACTGCAAACATATGACAGGTACAGCACAGCTCCATACAAATGTAGGGTTTTTTTTGCCCATAATAAATTTGAACAGATCTATTATAAGTAGATGAATAAAACGTTGTTTAATTAGTAAATATGTAAAATAGGCTGATGCTGTTGGGAGGCGACGGCGAAGGGTATTTCCCTAAAACAGTGCCAATCCTTAACCATGTCATAACGTCACACATGCTCAGGTCATGACTTTTCATTTGTCAATTAGATAAATAGTTCCAGTGATATGAACAAAAACCATGTAGTGATATTAAAGTTTTGATTAGCCCTTAGTAGGTCATGTAGAAATGGTAAAACATCCCAAATCTAATCAGTTCTTCCTCGACATGATAATTTACAAATTCCATGTTTTCCATATCTAAGACAGAGGATGTCCAGTGATGGTGATAAGACCAAAAACACTCACTTTAAGGTTATGATTATCTTAACAGTTTAATATCCTGAAGTCATGTATGCACTGTGTTAGCTTTCTCTACAGTAGTTTATGTGTTAAAAAGCTATTGTTGCAGAACAGAATGAGATCATTTCCAAACTGTTTGCAACACTTGTCTTCATTTCCTTTTATTTTTTCACCTGCTACAGACACTTGTTTTTAGGCCTGTTTATATCCTTTAATTCTGTTTGTTAAGCACCTTGACATTCTTGAAAGGCATTGATAAATAATAAACATTAATAAATGTATTATTATTATTATTATTATTATTATTATCTTATCTGTTGATAGCCTTGACATACCAGAAGTTAGAGCTATTTATCTAATGAACAACTAATGATCATGGGTCAATTTACAAATAATAGGATGTTTTATGACCATTATGTTATTTTAATTTCATCTTTTTATTACTGTATTCTTACCTGTGCTTTTTCTGTATTGTATTGTGTTTGTATTTATTTGTATTTTTTCGAAAGGTGATATATAAATGAACTTACTTATTATGAGCAGCATCCTAGTTTTATTTTAATTAGTAAAATCTCATCATTAACGCAGCTCTTTGTTATATTTTATTTTGTTGTACCACATTTGCTTTCGTTTATTTGTGTATTTAAGTAGCTTTTAGTTTCATTTCATTGTGTTTTTGTACACAGGGGGATATACAGGTATTATAAAGACAATTTTCATATTTTAAAGCATTTTTAGATCATTTGTATCCAGGCCTTATTCAAACATTATATGTGAAAGGTGGTTTTGTATTAAAATAAAAGGTTGATATTGATGTGTTCTGGTAATCTAGGTTTTGTTAACAGTCAAATGTGTTTATAAAGTAAAAATCTATAATTCTGTTCAATTATAGGTTTAAAACATTCAGTATTATTGGCTTTCGCTCAGTAATTTACTTAAACAAAAATATTAAATTACATTACATTACCAGTTCAGATTGAAGAATGTTCAGTAACTTATTTTATGATGTGCATTTATGTTACCCTTTAATGACTTACATTCATTTAATTTCAGATTTTTTAATGACCTTTGTATGGGTTTTTATTAAAATAAAAATGATGAATTATTTTTAATGAATGTTCCTTCTCATATCTGGATTGTGTGTATGTGTATATGTACGTATGTGTGTGTGTGTGTGTGTGTGTGTGTGTGTGTGTGTGTGTGTGTGTGTGTGTGTAAAAATGAGTAGCACTTTATGTCATAAATGTGATCTTGCAAAGGTAAATATTAACCTATGTATTTTGTATTGCTTATAATTTGGATGAAGTAAATATTTTAAGATAAAATCATTTGATTATGTTGAATTAAAAACTCACAAATGCAGGAAGTAAGAAGACCCTGCTGAAAAGTGACACACTATTATAAATGACTGAAAAGATGTAGTGTATAATATAAATGCTATGGACAGAATCATGTTTAAGGTGACCTGTAGAACTGATTAATTTGATCCAAATGGCTAATTTATGTTTTAACTGTAAAGCTGGATTTTGTGTATTTGTAACGTTCCGTCATAGGGGTCATATCCTTAAACTATGCCATACTCAGGAAAACTAATATGGGGATATTAATTTATGCTACTGGAATGTTGAACTGTCCCTCTGCTGTTTGTTCATTTCTTTTTATGTACGTGTGTATAATTTTTTGTAAAAACGATGATAAAAAAAAAACAAAAACAAAACACCACACATATATGCAGCAGGTCGACCACATCTACAAACATATGAACACCATTAATAACATCCCATGTAACAAAAGATTTGTGAGAAAATAGAAGCAACTGGAAAACTGCCTGGATTTTCTATTCACTTTTATGATGCTATCTTCTGAAAATGATCCGTCTGTTTTATAGACTGCTGACCAATCACCTTCAGATTTGTTTCTTCACGTAAAAATAAAACTATTAAATCTGCACTAAACAGTTTTTTTTTTTTTTTTTATGATATATACATATACACAGTGAATAATGCCATAATGTCACTTTCATCCAAACATCCATTATTAGCACAGACTGTATAACCTTAGCTCTTCTTCAACAGTCTTACATCCACCCACATACACTCATGAAATGTCCTATTTAATGAACTGGCCTCTGGAGGTAAACTGGCACAAATTCAGAAAATGAGTCCAACATTTCCTTAACAGTATACATGTACATACTTTCTTTAGGGAACTTTCCCCACATCTGTATTTGTGACCCACCACCAGTAAACCAGGCATAAGTGTGTGTAAATCCAAACAGAGTTATGTGTGTATCTTGGTAGAGTGGAAACTAAGGTTTAAGATGGTGAAAAAATGATGTTTCTATCACAAGTAGAACCAAAGTTATGGTCATTTTAATATCCACATTTGGACATATTTTACAATTTGCATATTTTTAGATATTGTCCGTTAAAGTTTTGGACTGTTTTGGGGTAGGAAGTCCTTAGCAACGCATAATAATTCATATCCGATTGACACAAATTGTTGACAGATGTTAAAGGACACTCTGATGGACATGTCACAGAAGTTTTATATATTATAATAATAGGACAGAAGTGTGACGTATTATAATCATTTGGCTTACACCATTGGACAGAACATTCAATATAAGCTTTTACCTCGTACCAAACACTTGGGTGTTTACCCACGGAACGGAGATCGTTTTGTTCGGCGAAAAGAGGTGGAAGTCGTCTTTGTCTTTGCTCAGCAATACCTGAACTTTTGTCACCGCTTAAATAATTGACTCAATAAACACCTTTATTGATTGGATTTCAATGTAATGACCACAGGAACTGAACATAGAGGTGTTAAGGTACCGTTTTTTGATAAGGTGTAAACACAAATAACAAATCACCTTCCAGCCTAAATTTGGCTGTAGCTCTGAACGGCTCAGCGCGACTTATGCCTGGTTTCGTGGTGGCGGGTCACATATGTATTTAATTTCACCATTGATCTATGTGCAGTATACAGATTATATGTATACCTGCAGGTACTCCTCAAACTCTTCCCTTTTAGACGTGAGGAACTCATAATTCTTGGGGCCAATGATTCTCTTGGACGGCAACTGTGCATCTGGAAACGAGCCTGCAAGAGAGTATAGGATTTCACTCAAGTAAATACAAAGAATAAAGTTCAGCAGTTTCCAAATGAAATCCCTAAATGATGCAACAGAGCTATCAATATTACTCAAACAGAAGAAGAGAAAAATAAGATGCGGCGTTATGTGAATTCATGGGAATATATGGAGTCATTCTTTGAGGCAGGGACTCAGTTTCTGCTGGTTTTACTGAAATGGAGAAACTGAACTTTACTGAGACAATCAATGATCATATCTCGAAGCAACTTTAGTTTGTATAGGACTGGAAATGTTTGTGTCAATGCCTGTACCGATGATTGTATAAAACTGTTTCAAAATAAAATTAAGCCATAATTATTATTAGAATTATTGTAGCAGTTAATACGAGTTTCCACAAATTCTACAAACTTTTATTAATCTTTAATTCATTTATTTCTCCTTTGAAGGGAGATAAAGAATGGGGTCAAAATTCTGTGACCCAATTCTTTATATTTTGTGTCTAATCAAATCTTAATGTATTTCTTATTTATTTTATTAAAATTTTATAATGTATGTATAATCCGTTTATCTTGTACTTTTGTAATTTTATAATTTTGTGCAATCAAATCTTAATGTATTTCTTATTTCACCCTTGTCTTAAAATTGTATTTTAATTTTTAAACAATGTGAAGCACTTTGGGCTTCTATGAAAGGTGCTATATAAATAAAGTTTATTGTTATATTATTATTATTATTTGTGTATTTGGACCCCCAGGTTCTTCAAAGCTATTTTTAGATTCATTCAACTTTATTGCCCAGTTTAAAAATACCAAATTAAAACATTTCATTACTTTAAGAAAGTAGATAAAACACTTACATTACTTAATGCATTCTAACAAAGTAACAAGAAAAGTTACTTAAATAAAACACTACCAAAGTAAACTGGAAATAATACATGCAGAAAACCTACCATGAAACTCTGTGAGCTTTGATTCAAGAACGTAGAATTCCAGATATCTTCTGTAAACAGACCAGTGCTCAGTCTCATGTCCCACTGCAGAGAAAACAACATCAATAAAGACATATTTAGGTGCACGTTTGATTTGATTTAATGGCTGTGTTATGCTTTAAGTCAAGAAGGATGCACTCTTCATATGCCTAATGATAAAAAAAGTTTGATTCAGTGTAATAATATCAATGGGGTCTTACTTATTTTAATGAATGTAAAGAAAAAAAACATTTAAATTAGAATTTCAATGAAGTTTAACAACCACAAAAATATTCCACTTTACATTAAGGGTTACTATTATCTATATATATCTATTTGTCAACAACCCACTGGAACAATTTCCATGAAATTTCCAGGAAAGAATAGATAAACCACTTTTCCACGCTCCTTTTGGAATCTCATGGGTCACCCCGAGTTACCAACACATGCTCCTTTGACAGTGGTTCATCACCTCCACGGGCTGCATTCACAGAAAACAACAACAGGAACCAGGGACCCAGAAAAAGCCGGTCCATATGACATCAGATGGACTTTAGCGTCACCCACGTGGGGTTAAATACATCCCCCATTCCAGCAAATCTGAAGTAGCATTAGCATTAGCATCTATAAGAGAAGACGGAAACTGGAAAAAATGTCAGATCAAACTGGTTCATGTGTCTCTGTGGAAATAAAACCTTGTTTTTTTCTTGCACATTTTCAGAACAAGTGACGGCACGAAACATAGCTGGATGCTACTCTGGTAAAGATAAACACACAGAGCGAGAGAGGAGGGGGGAGTGTTCCTTCACGCGTTATGAGCCAATCAGAGATGCCTCATCACAGCGTCATGGACATGTATGAGGAAGTACCGATAAACTCTGTTGTTCCACCTCAAGTCATTTTTCTACCGTAAAAATAAACAGCTGGAAACAAAACAATACGGACGTTTTTTTTTTTTTTTATAGAACTAACACACAATGTATTCAATAACAATGGAGAATATAGGAATGTTAATGAAATAACAATAGAATGACAGCTTTAAAATCACATCCTTCAAAAATGTGTTTTCGCACCGATAATCGACGGGGAAAAATCAGGTCAAATGTGTGAAAGGGGCCAGGGTTTGTTTTGTCCGACACCAGTTGCTTTTCTTTTCTTCTAAGTTTTTTTTTTTTTTTTATTGGGGAAAATTGAAAAGAAAGTTTTAGACTCTTGTAAATAAATGTGATTTGATTGTGTGTGTGCTGTGTGAAGCAAAGCAGAATGACCTCACTAAGGTGACACTGAACAAGACAGAAGGACGGGTTCGCTCAGCCTTACCTGCCTTCCGGTCATTGCGTTCCACGTCGATACAGAACACCGGAATCCTCTCCCTCTTTACGTCATCATCGTAGAAATCAATGTAAGGGATGGTGATGTTCCAGGCTGAGAGGTTTCGCGGGGTGCTGGGAGTGGAGGCTGCCTCCATGGGGGAGTCGTCCTCCAACACCATTATGGCCTCTTCGACCTTGAACGGAAGGAAGCGGGAGAGGTTATTCAGGTTGTAACGAAGAGTAAGGACACAAGAGATGAAATGAGGTCAGGTTTGGAACACTGCAGTGAAACAACTACACATGACAAAATGACACGAAGCGTCTTCTGTTAGATTTACTTCATTACTGCCAGGAGTGAAACCACGCCTGAACTCACAGAAACACTAACAGGTTCCATGATTAAGAAAAAAAAAAAAAGATCACAGTGGGAAACTGATGACATTCATATGTTTGTGAGATGAAGGTATGAGGTCATAGTGTGTTTGTCAAAAACTAAAAGAAAAGGTACAGCAGAGCTAGAGGTGAAATAAAACTGAAGTCGATCAGTCAGTTGTTTATTATTTCAGCTGCACTTTCATTTTTGGTTCAAATAAAGTTGGATAAATTTCAGAAACGCTGGAAACCATGGATGGACTTTATGAATAAGGAACAAATAGTGACACCCAAACATGCTTAGCTACTAGTCTACTGATACTGAAGTTCAGATTATTGGTTTTTTTTTTGTTTGTTTTTGTTTTCTCGCTCTCTTTTCCTCACTTGAAAGAACATACTCTTGGAAACAAAGAGAGTTGATGGACAATTAAGGACACAAGGACAATTGAGAAATATATAAAAGAAGGGGGAAAAAAAAGAAAACAGTGGTAAGAAGATGAAATGGATTTTTTTTCCTTTTGTTTCATTTTATAATTAAAAAAAAAAAGGGGGGGTGTGCAACCCCTATTCTGATTTGTTGTATGGACATGTGATATACATTTCTCTTCTACAAAACCCAATAAAAATTTGATTGAAAAAAAAAAAAAAAGCACAAATGTATGACGGATGTCTAACCAAAAGTCAGAGTGAGGATGTATGTTTGTATGTGGAATGAAACTGGAACAGTTTGGATCTTTATCACAAACAATGTCACAACATCCACAGTTTTAGAGCGCTTCGTTTGTGTCACTCCCATTACTATTGTTGGTATGTAAGGATTGCTGAAACATATTGTATTATAAGTTATGCAGACTATCAATTAAGACTCTAAAAAGATGCAACTTCATCATTAAGGAAGTAAAAGTAATGTGCTATGATGTATAAATGAGAGGTGGAATTAGGATTTAATACGTTTTCTCCTTCCCACTCCATTTTCAGCAACACATATTGAATTTATTTTATTAAAAGTCTACAAATTGCATCATTATCTTGGTCATCTCATTATATTAACTCATCTACTCTGCTATTTGATTCTCGTACACACAAAACATTTAGTTTTTATCTTCTGCTTAAAATAAATAAATAAAAATAGTGTAATTTCAGTGAACGATAACCTCCACCCACATATTTCCAGGTTTTTTGGGAGGAATATTTTGAAAGTTTGCTTCTTTTTTTTTGTCCCGTTAAAATGTACTAAACTCTTATGAGCTTTCTTCAAACCATTTCACAGCCATTTATATTGACGGGATTTATTTTTAATTTGCCTGAAATCCTTGAACACACAAAAGCACCGGTAATTTTCTTAACTTTGTTTTTATTCCATAATGTCCATAGAAGCGATATTGATCCTCCCTTGAGAATATGGGCTTAAATGTCTAATATCTGAGTCAGCTGGAAACTGTTCGTGAAGATATGCTGCTCTGAAGCTTTCACACTTTGCACTGGAACAGACTGGAGGTGTTTAGTGACTGTATGAAAAGATCTGCATGGAACAGGTCAAGGAGTTCTGAAGCTTCACAGAGCCTTGACACTGATAGTTCTATCACCACCCTGAAGGAAGTGTTAGTTTATGATTCATATTGTTTGATTCACTTTTATCCACTAATTATTTTAGAGATACTCATAGACAGATATAGTACATGAAAAGAGATATAGACACAGACAGAAACAGAGGGAGACACAGAGAGAGAGAGACACACAGAGAGAGACAGAGAGACACACACACACAGAGAGAGAGAGAGAGAGAGACAGAGAGACAGAGAGACAGAGAGAGAGAGACAGACAGAGAGACAGAGAGACACACAGAGAGACACACAGAGAGAGAGAGAGAGACACACACAGAGAGAGAGAGAGAGAGAGAGAGAGAGACAGAGAGAGACAGAGAGACACAGAGAACGAGAGAGAGAGAGACAGAGAGACACAGAGAGAGAGACAGAGAGACACAGAGAGAGAGACACACAGAGACAGACAGAGAGAGAGACACAGAGAGAGAGAGAGAGAGGGAGACACAGAGAGAGACAGAGAGAGACAGAGAGAGAGACACAGACAGAGAGAGAGACAGAGAGAGAGAGAGAGAGAGACAGGGAGACTCAGAGAGAGAGACTGTCTTTCTCTATCAGTTTGAGAGAAATAAAAACAGAAATAGATAGTCAGACAGAATGGGGGCAGAGATGGACAGAGACAGTAGATTACAAGAGATAGGCAGACAGACAGACCTAGATAGAGACAGACAGAAACGGACAGAGACATAGCAGTTTATTTAGGTTTTCCACACCCCATCTCAACCAGCCCACCCTATTATTAGAGCTTAAAAACCAGCCCTTCTCTCTTGCGCCCTCATGTGGTCACTACAATGATAACTCACTTTGCTTTGACCTTTTCTAGTAGATTCAGGTGATAAGACAAAAGAAGTTAAAAAAAAAAAGATTATAAGGAGAAAGAAAATCAAGTAAAAGCTATATTAACAATAATAATAAGGCAGTCACAGACAGCAGAAGCCAAGGCTTCATATGACGTCATATGACGTGATGGAGACATAGGTGTTGACCCATGTGATGTCTGAAGGTGAGACCATGTGAATGATTCTATCTTGTCTAAATCCTGAGATGTTACCACTGATGTGTCTTAGCTGTTGACCTTTAGGGTGACCTTGACCTTTGACCTTCATTGCTGAAAATCTAATGGGTTCTTCCTTGAACCATTATCTATCATTCCTGAAAGTTTCATCAAAATGTGTTTAGAAATTTTCAGTTCAGTTGACAGACAGACAAACAGACAGACAGACAGACAGACAGACAGAGACAGACCTCCTTGGTGGAGGTGGTAATAATAATAATAATAATAATAATAATAATAATAATAATAATAATAATGATCTGAATCTAATTTATGGTTTAAATATGGGTGTTGTGTTGAACTCATGCCTCACCATGTCGTCCTCTCCCTCCACCAGCCCATACGATGGCAGCATGGCTCCTTCCATGGTCGTGCTCTTAAACACCCCTTTGATCTTGCTGCCAATGCGGCTGATCCCGAAGGACTCGCCCCTTTTTGACGTGTTCCTGCAGGCCACACATGGAGGGTATTAGACAATGCGAGGTAAGGCTCATAGGGCATGGCTTCAGCAAAAGCACATGCAGCTTGAGAGGAGTGACAGGGTAAGAAAGGGTAGAGGTGGGGGGTGGGGGGGGCACACTGCGTCGAGGTATCATGACTGTACATGGGAAGAAAAGCCTAAGGGAACAAAAAGGAACAAAACCATCACTTTGCAGCCACCTCACAATGAAATGGTCAAGTTCATTAAGCGCACAGAGAAAAGCAATCAAAGCAACAAGGCGGTGATTTCATGAACAGATCACACATACCCATGATCAAAAACCATGATCAATAACCTGGCCAAGCAGTGAAGGCAAACTGAGCGAATGCCTGTACCATCATATAAACCCATTACACAAAAACATACAAGCACAGGCGTTTGATTTAAGGGGGAGGACTTCTGCAACATGAAGATGAATTATGAGCTTATGCAACCACTGAATATTATGTTAGAAATGGAATTATCCAAGTGAAGGTTTTCTTGGGTAAAATCGTTTTTAAGTTACCTTTAATATTTAAAACAAATAATTATGTTAATTATCATCATCAAGACACATATACACTAATGATCAAAGACAGAGACAGAAAACCTGACAGAAAATGACACTAAAAAAATCTACATTTTCATGCAGATTTTGTTTTTTAATTAAAGGCTGTGGTCTTAAACTTTTGATCACTTGATGAACAGCCTATTTCAGTTTAACTGTTTTCAATAAACTGCTAACTTTTTTTTGCATTTTGAAATTCTACTTCAAACCTTTTTAAAATGCAGATACACACTTTCCAAACTTTACAAATCAATGAGCATAAGATTTATGCATCATGATGTAAATAGGTTCCCTGTGGTCATTTAAGTGTTATCTTCCCAAACAAAAGACTCAAAAATATGTGTATATATATGTGTTGATGCAGCACTGAGAGGAAATGACTGTTTTTTTTCCCTGATGTTCTATTTGGTAATGAAACAGAAAAACTCTGCTGACACTAACAATATGATATTACCCTGAATAGACTGTTTTGTTCTGGTAATAAGCTCATCAGCCCTTTGACGCACATGCTGTGAAAAACCCTTTTAATGCATTTTATGGATCAATAAGGACCTGTATTCATTTCTAGTGTTATTTTATGTGTGGCTGATGGTGTGGAATAACGTATGACTGATCATTTTCTAATGTCATTGTTAAGTACGCATTGAATAATTTGGTTTTGATAACCATGAATCCTTATTTATTTTTTTGCCCCTTATGTTATCAACAAACTGATGTAGAAAATTGATGTAGAAATGCAAAACATGACTCTGAACATAAAGAAACAATTAAAAACTGTTTATTTAATACGTATATAAAACATTAAATGATGGCACACTTTCAGTCATGCATGAAATAAAATGAATACAGGTAGATTTTAGACGCATGCTGTGCATTCAAAGGATAGTCAAATATTTTTTTTTTTTTGTTAATTCAAAACACAAAACATGCACATGTGCATTTGAGGTGATCAAGTTCAATACCTGGATTAATGAACGATAAAATTAATACACTGATAAATAAAATCTTATGTGCATCAAAGTATGAAAACTAGGGGTTAACTACGATTTGAAACTAAAAATTATACTGATTTCTGTTTAAAGTGTCTTTGAACGGTTTTAAAATTGTGTTTTTATAGTGGGCTGGAACTAAGCATAGTTTTAAGTCAAATACCAGTAATCATCAAAGAACCACAATCTTCACATACAAGAAAATTAATCCTTGAAATTTCTTTTCCAGCGCTTTATATATTTATATATTATTAGAAATTGTCACCTGCTGCCTGAGTTTCCTACTTCCACCAAAAACTAGCACAGAAATGACATGAACTAGTGCGTAAAGATTCACCAGAATGCAGGAACTCATGTGTTTGATGCTCTAAATGTGTCCCTCCCCCAGTTGCAAAATAAAACCCACGCCCATGCATATAAACCGAACAATGAAAAGTCACTGCAGGACAAAAAACCGTCTTCGGCCTCAACAACACTGAAAAATCAAGAGGGACACATTACAAACACGGAGGAGTCCCATCATGCATCTGTTCCACCATGCAGGCGGCTGGCTTGGACTGGGGTCAAGGGGGGTGGGGGTGGGGGGGGACGTGGATTGGATGGGTATGACACCACACTGAGTCATTTGGGACACATGAATGAGCCCTAACTTACTTGGGTGATGAGTGGCGGTGAGATAGCGAGCCGTATGGGAAAGTTGTGAACGTGGACTGGGCATGGAGGGAGTTAAAGGATGCAGGTGAAGAACTGCCAGAGGCGGTGGTGAACAGTGAGGACGGGGACTCGGGGCTCCAGTCCCAGGAACTAAAAGCAGAACAGGGTCACGTCCCCACGGGGCGTAAAAGGAGGGAAAGGAGCATGGATCATACCAGGGCAGGCAGTGTGGTGGTTTGACAGGATCAGAGTGGACATACAGTCGCAGACACAGCACGGTGGTGGCAATACAGAGATGGAGTAACGGGCGAACGGACGACACAGTGGAAGGGGGTTCGGGATGACTTCTCTTTTTCTTTTTCTTTTTTTTTTGCACTTTTCCACTATTAACTACTAGCCAGTCAGAGCCATTATCTACTGCCCCTACCCCCATTCAGATGACATGATTCATGCTGCTTTGAAACCTGCTTTCTTTATAAGATTAATCCCCAGACCAGATGAAAAATAAATAACTCAGATCAGCCAGTGTTCTCCCTGATGCACCTCCTGATGTTTAACTGTGCAATTTTGGAGCAAGAAACTGTGCTTAGAAAGAAGATGACATTAAACCTTTGTGTAACACATGTGGTTAGCAGCATGATTCTTCACTAGCTTTAGTTAATGATGATTAATGATCATTTAATTGATGACTCAGGCTATGATCAGCTGATTAAGGTCAATACAACAAAACATTATGTAAATCCACTGCATCATGGAATGACTCAATAAGCTTTAACACATTTCCACTTCACTCTGTGATAACATCTGTACTTTGTAACACACATACTGCAACAGTTCATAGAATACAAATCAAAATGATTAGGCCAGTTTTCATGATCACTAGAAAGAGGATTATATTTTTTTTTTTCACTCAACCACATCAAACCTCTTCACTGACGTAAAATCTTTTGCCCTTTTCTTGAGTTGCTCTGTTCATTTTATAAGATCATTCTCAACCCAGGAGTCCTTGTTTTTTAACCATTACAATTTTACGGATGGGATTCACTAAATGTTTGTGAATATAACTGTAGCTTTGAAGCATCATTTCTTCCAAATAAAGCCACAATTAGGGACTTTGTGAAGAAATATAAATATATGGTCCAACTACTGTAGTCTATGTAATAATACAAAGAAACAACAGAAAGATATCATCTACTGCATTACAGATATTTAATACCATCATATTTTATTACTATTATTATTATTATTATTATTATTATTATTATAGATGTGTTCATTATTGCATCATGAAGTGACAATGATTACATGTTGTTGAGTGTTTCTTACATAATGCAGTGTTTGACATAATGTATTGTCAGTTTTCTCACTGAATGGAACCTCTGTTTGCAGCAGGCTCAACAAATTACCATGTTCTTTAGAAACAAAACAGCATCTTTTTTTTTTTTTTCCTTTCTTTAGACCAGTCAGGCAAGAATGAAGTGACTTGTATATCTCGCGTGCAGCAGCACTGCTTAGCCAGCCACTGTTTTGCTCAGCACACTGATGCCTCATACTCACCGAATGTCATCCAAACTGAGGCTATTTCTGGAACAATATGCACAAGGAGTTAGTGGCAGGGCCCGGTGGCCACATACACACCATACCCCACGATAGAAACATGACAGATGATCCCTTCTCTCAAGTCCACTTCATTTCTACACTTAGTTTCTTTGTTGCTTTTTACATCTTAATACACTATGTATATATAAATAAGGCAAAAGTGACATTCTGAGAATATCAAAAGGGACAAAGGGAAATTGTTAGTTTATATTTTTTTGAGTCACATGTCCTGTGTGACCTCAAAAGACTTCTGTCAAATACTAGCTGACAAATTAACGTAACATTACAACCAGCTCCTACTGACGCACGCACAGTATTAAAATGACACCTACCTGCTCATCCTGGAATTCCTGGCAGGGGACTCGGCCCCTCTAAGAAGCTGGCGAAAATACTAAAGAAGAAAACATAAAGAGATATACAAAAATATATACGTCAGGTCTGTGCATGTAGAATCTGATACAGGACACATAAGGATGTATGTGCATGTTTCAACAGTGTGCATTTTCTTTTATAACCAGTGTGTGGCACCAAATGTCAAATAATATAATATTATTGTCCAGACATTCCATTCATGCAGGACAGTGGCCTGCTGTGGACCATCGCTGGGTCTGGGTCCACCCTTCAGTATTCAATGAAACACCCTCTGAGGGGTGAAATCAGGCTTGGCAGCTTGGCATAACGCCAGTGTTGGCTCATTGGTCAGAGCCGCGTCTGGGATTGATGACATGGCAGGCAGTGGTTGGTGGCCATGAGATCGAAAGAGATTAGTGAAAATCAAACCCAATTCCAGCATCTGACCGATATGATTATACGACTGAGCACTGATTTCAGTTTCACGTTATGTTGGAGTTTGAAAGAGGTGGATATACATATTAGAGCATGGCCAATGTAAATGACATTTTTCCTACATTTATGGGCAGTTAGGAAGCGAGTATTTTATATTATTTGACTGTTGGATCAGTAACTCATACTTTATCAGAACAGGTCATAGATTTTCACACTTCAAGATGACATATGATGAGGTGATGTCTAGAAGCATACCTTTAAATTCTGAAATAAAAAACATTAGTCATATAAAAACCTCCCTATATGATGTATACATCATAGAAGTGAATGTTATACAAGTGTATTGTTTTATATATATATATATATATATATATATATATATATATATATACACACACACACACACAACATGCAAATGTAAGGGAACACTGTAAAATATATATAATAATGATAGCACGGGTCCTCTGGAGTTATATCAATGGGGTCATCTAACAAAAATTGTCATATTTCAACACAAAAAAAAAAAAATCACATTGATGACAACCCATGACTCATTTTTATCCATTCCTGTTTTAATCTAAAATTATTGTTATTACTGGTTTTTATGTTAAGTTCTCAATATGACCTACTTTATTCTTAGGGAATTTTCTAATAAAAGAGAATAAAAATGGGTGAAATAACATGATGTAGTCAGTATCACAATTCAATCACAGCAGCTGTTATTTTTTAAGGTGTATTTTATGTGTAACTGCCATTGGTTTTATCCTTATAAAAAATAAAAGGACAAAAAAAAAGGCTTTAAAAAAAATCTCATTTTCTGAACCCACTTTATCCTCACTAGGGTCACTGGGGTCGCATGGAGCCTATCCCAGCTATAATGAGCAGAGGCGGGGTTCACCCTGGACATGTCACCAGTTCATCACACATACAGAGACAAACAATCACTCTCACATTAACATCTATGGACACATTTTGATTAGTCAATTAACCTAAACATGTAAACTCCACACAAAGGTCCCACCTACTGGTGTTGGAACTGAACCCAGGACCTTCTTGATGTGAGACATGAGTGCTAACCACTGCACCGTGTTAATTAAGTTATTACCTCCGCTAAGGACGTTATGTTTTGGTCGGCGTTCGTTGATTCGTTGGTTTGTTTGTGTACAACATAACTCAAAAACTTATGGGTGGATTTTGATTAGATTTTCAGGGTAGGTTGGTAATGGGGAGATCTGGAAATGATTCTATTTTGGTGGTGATCCAGGGGGGGGGCTCTTTTCTAATCATTTATATGAATTAATACAAATGAAAATAAGGTGGACTAAATGGAAATGATACTAACTTAACATTTCCAACCTTCTCATCCCAAAAGTGAACATTTCTGCAGAACAGCAGCAGAGCATAGTTATTTTTTTTTCATTTTCTTTTAGAAAATGAAATTGCACAGAATTGCAGCAGCCTTTGAGCTCTATTAGGCGTGAAGCCAGATGACAGGGGGTTATTTATGTCATAATGACAATGCTAACCTCATCACTGTGACAGAACATGGGGGTGAAAACATTCTCCAGGAGCGACAGGACGTGCTCATAAGCTTCGAACAAACACCTCATGGTCTGGAGCTTCACCACCTCTGCATACGGACCTTCAGCGACTGGATAGTAACAATGAAAAAAAAAAAAACAAGCACGTCTTAGAGTCTTAAATGACTATTATTATTAATATTATTACATTAATGACAGGCCCTCCAGGCTCTTACTATTGCGTATTTCTTCCACTATAAAGGGGTCAAAGCGGATCTTGTCGACGCTCTCGTCCAAACAGTAGGTCTCGTAGATCTTCTTTACTTCCTCATGCAGCATCATTTTCTCTGAGTCGGACAGCTCTGGACACAGTATTCTGTCATTGAATTCCTCTGTGGGGTAAAGAGTTGGATAAATGAGGCACAGCTTGTCAAAGTGTTTTACTGATGATCAGCTCGACCTTCTGCTCAGATATTTTTTCTGTACAGCTTCTTCTTCAACACAACAGATAAAACGTAAAGCACGGCTATTTGGCCGTTTTGAGTTAGTACTTAGTGTAACCGTAGATATAGAAAGGGTAGATACACGGCGGCCATATTGGAGTGGTTCACTTGTCAAGGAGTTTCCACTGTTTTTGTGTTAGGTAGTTTGATAACTGTTCAGACAAATCACTATATGCCCCAGTTGTGCGGCTTGAGTTTGCAATAACAAACACAAAGTCGAGTCAAGGATGGAAGGAATCATTATATATTTGTTTCATACCGCAAAGAATCTTATATAGAAATGTTAAAAGCTTAATAAGTTTATTTATTTTCGACGTACGCATTCCCTTTATGTTGAAATCATCTATATAAAGCGACATAACATACAGGGTGACAAGTACTGCTCCAATATGTCATCACCAAGTTATGGGATATGACTCATGGCATCTACCCTTGAGTGTAACATCATCTTATCTGTGGCCTCATGGGGTAATTCCTGTTCAACATTTTTTTTTTACCTTCGACAAGGAAGTTATGTTTTTACTGACATTAGTTTGGATGTTTGCTTGTGTACAAGATAACTCAAAAACATATGGACAGATTTTGATGACATTTTCAGGGTAGGTTGGTAATAATGATTAGATTTTAGTGGTGATCTGGGGGGGTGGGGGTCTACCTTGGCAGAGTTCTGTGCTCTCAGAGTGCTTTTGTAGTTTTAAAAATGGGCACCCTTTACATTTGAGGAGTGCACATGATGTTTAGGTCTGGATTAGAAGCTCTAGACCAGGGGGTGGGAAACTCATTTGCATTCAAGAGCAACATTTAGCCCAATATATCAAATGGACCAGACCAGTACAAGAACTAGAAAATCAAAGCAGATTTTCAAAGCACCCCCTGATTTTACACTGAAACAAAACTGAAAACATTTGAGTTGTCTTTACTTTTAGGTTAATCTTATTATTATCATTATTATCATCATTTGTAAAAAGTCATTGTGAAGTACTTTATTTGTCATTATACACTGTACAATGAAATTTGTCCTCTGCATTTAACCCATCCTTCATGCTGTTGGGGCACCAGTGGGCAACCATGTGCAGCGCCCAGGGACCCATCTCCAGCTGTAGAGCCAGGCTAATGGTAAGAATCACCCAGCTGGAGGATTTTACCTTAACAAACATATTTTTGGGCGATGGTGAAACCCATCCAGACATGAAAAACTCCACACAGAAAGGCCCACACGGTCCGGGAATCGAACCCAGGCCTTCTTGCTGTGAGGCAAGAGTGCTAACCGCTCTGCCACCATGCCGCCTTTTCCATGGTCAGACCCACTTCAGATCATATTGGCCTCTATGTGGAATATGATTTCAAACATTTCAAACACCCCTGAGCGTTAATATCTTCAGTGTCATTTTTGCATTTCAGAAATTCATCCCCTGGGCTGGACTGGAGCCTTTGCGGGCCAGTTTTGGCCCATGAGCTGTATGTGTGACACCTGTGTTCAAGACCAACATCTATAGTGACAGGTAAAACATCAGCACATTTATGTCTGTCTTTTGTTTGTTTTAATTCCTTAGATTTTTCAGTAAATATAGCCTCACATAATGACCTGCAATCCAAAAGTCCACAGCATCCATAAAACTCCTCAGCAATGAAAGTGAACTAAACCACTGTTTAGTTTGACGTCTCCATCATTTTGTCTGCACTGTGGTTTAGAGGACATTTTATACCTGCAAATTTGGATTGGAACAAACTGAAAAGTCTGAAACTCCAGACAAAATGATGTGGTGATTAAATGTGAAAACCTACATTTTAGACAATGTGTTGTCTCGCTGTGATAAGGAAGACTTCAACAAATGGATTTAACTAGTAAATTGTAAGTTATAAATGTGTGACCGGGACAACCTTACCAACTGCAAGGCAGAACTGGAGCACATGAACAGCACCTTCTTGCTTGAGGAAGTTCATGAAACGAAAAAGCAGGTCTTGCTGTTCTCGGATTTCCTTCAGCTCCAGCTTTAGCACCTGATCAAATAGAATCACAAAGATCCTACACTTTAAAAAGTTTTTTTCCATGTCCTCATTATGGTATTAGATATTATTTTGGAACATGTATGAATATTAGGGGTGCAACAGTGAAGGTAGCCCACAGTTCAGTTCACAACTTGAATTCTGGGACATGGCTTGGTCGTAAAGAATTTATATATATATATATTTTTTATCTCCAAGATTTGGATTTTTTATTTTGTTTGTCAGCAAAAACTAAATTTCATCGAAGGAACAAATGATATCACTGTACTAAATAAAATAACACTTTCTGTACTGAACAATAGAACTCTTTCTTATCCCTTGACTGCCTGTATAGAGTTGTATAAAACAGTCACAAGCACATTTAGGACCAAAGGGAGTTGTTTTTTTTAAATAAATAAATACCTGTTATGCATAGGGATATAAAAGAAAACAACACAATGAAAATGTCACCTTTATCTACAGTACGCATTTTCTTGTTATAGTCCTGCACTGGGTCAGGTACCCGTGGGAACCTAAAACTAACTAACTGTGTCAACTGTGCGTTCAATTCTGTTGTAACCTGTGTGCAATGACAATAAAGTCTATTCTAATCATGGGTCTGGTTTGTGGTGTAATGTACAAGGGTAAGGGTTTGGAAATGTGGTGGATTTTTTATGAAAATAAGCCCTGCTTCCCTACAATGCATGCTCACATGCATATCCTGAGAGAGAGAGAGAGACACAGAGACAGAGGGAGAAAGAGACAGAGACAGACAGAGAGACAGAGAGAGAGAGAGAGAGAGAGAGTTGCCAGGACAGACTTTCACCACCAACACCAAATCAATTGCAAAACTGAAATCCTGTGGTCCGTAAGGGTGGATTATCCCATGGTGGGTGGAGCGTACAGTACAGTATTCCCTGAGTACTGTTGCATCCCTAATAAATATGGATGGATGGATGAATGGATGGATGGATGGATGGATATACTCACTGAGGGCTTCTTGCTGCGAATATCGGAGTACTTCTGCAGGAAAGGAACCAGGGCAGAAGTCGGTTCTGTGGCACGTTCGGGCTACAAGGACAAAAACAGATCCTATTCACCCAATAACTATAATACAATTTGTAGTAATATATGTTATGTCAACACACAGACACCCAAAATACCATATACAGTGGTACCTTTACCTACAAAATGTATTCGTTCCAGGAGTGTTTTCGTACTGTGAATTTTTCATAAATAGTCCTGTTTTACATGTAAAAGGCCTGATTTGTTCCAAGGCCTCAAATATTACCCCTCAAACCCTTTAAAAATGATAAAAGTATACACATTTTGCATGAAAATTTTTTTAAAAGTAAAAGAAAATGTAGATTTAGATTTTAGATGGAATTTCTTAGTGTCAGTAGGTAAATGTGTCTTCACTGACTGAACATGAAACCATTCAAATGAACCAGACATGTGGGTCATATTCATGCTTCCTCATAGCCAACGGGATGCTACCAACAAAATAATACACAACATAAACAACGTAAGACAAATGGAACAAAATGTAAGAAAATTACGTGTACAAAAATAAACAAAATCTGCAACAAAATTAACAAAAAAATAAATATTTATAAAATAACAAGCATGAAAAAATTTGCAAAAGAATTACATAAAAAATGTGAGAGAACTTTTATTGTAATTTTGTTCCAATAGTTTTAGTACGTACATGACGTGTTTACCTACATTGTGTAGTTACGTACAGTATATACAGTAATATACATAGTATTTATGTATATTACGGGGGTTTCAGTTTCCTTTCGTAAATATAATTTTCTTTCGTATTCAGAGATGAAAAATTGAGGTAAAGGTTTTTCGTTACTTGGATTATTTGTTAGCTGGGTCTTTAAGTAGAGTTACCACTGTATATGAATAAAAACTTCAACTAGAACTTACAGGAGAGTTGTCGATGAATATTAATAGCAAATGATTCACTGTGTCCTGAAATGTAAATAGACAGAAATGAAGTACAAAGGAATGATGCAATACTTCTTGTGTGTAGAAATTAACAATAGGAATTATCTCCATGGTCATGCTCATGATACATAACACTTATTAGCAAGGAGACTAAATAAATGTGTATGTAATGTTGTTGTTTAAAATGACAATAAATTTGTGAAAAATGCCCCATAGTTTCTAAACTCACAGGATCAGCCAAGTAATCCAGTGAAGGAAGGAAGACAGAACCAGCCAAGACTTCCCTTATCAGTAGAGTAAGAGATCTGAGAGGAGTGACAAGATAAGAGGACAGGAAACAAGAAAATGAAGATGCAAAGAGTGAAAAGTGATCTGTCATTGCATTTTAGTGTCATTACTGTCAGACTGAGGGAAGGGAAATCATGCAATAAATTGTTACTCTGAATACTGTATTTTTCGGACTTTAAATCGCAGGGGCTTTTTCATAGTTATACTCCGGAGCGACTTATAGTCCTGAAAATACGGTAGATTTTAAGATAAAAGTCAAGTAAAAAAAATAAAAAATAATAATAAAAGTGATGAATAAAATTAACATTCTTGGTAAGATTTAGATTTTTTGCAGTATAGTATCCTAGTTCACAATGAATAGGATTTACAATTATTACAAGCACTATAGTGGAGATTGATCAAGAGCATCAAAGGTTTTAGAGGCTGAAGCTAAAATACACAAGCATGAACATCACTATATTCAAACTGAGTGGAAACTAGTCTTAATAAACTGTCTTTGTGTATGTTTTGTAATGGATATCGAGTAGATAAAGCATTGTTACCTGCAGTCTGTAGCCTTGGGAGGGAGGATATAAGGGAAGAGCATCTCCGTCAGCTTCCTCAGGTAGAGGAGCTCATCTCTACGGCTTCGAAGAGCGACATGAAGGTCAGGACCATATTCATCCAGAGCAGCTTGTTGAAGAAATTCTGTATTCTTCACTGCAGACATGAGCAGAACAGTTGAGTGTTTGCTCTTTTTTTCCCCCAAACAGAAAAAGTATTATTAAGCATTTCACCTTTTTGAAATTATTCGGTGTTTTACCTTTTTGTCTTGCTTTGGTAATTATTTCAATGTGCTTCATGGAAACCTTGAGGAGCTTTTTTGTGATGAGGGAGGCCACGTCAACCTGAGAGAGCAAATTAATTTGAAATCATCCACATTCATAAAATCATAATATCATAGTGAAAACTTCATAATTAAAAGCTATGGTTTTACCTTTTGGGTTCGACGGACCAACACAGCAGCAAAAAAGCGCAGAGTCACCCTAAGCTCATCAACAAATGCCTCATCATCAGTGATGTCTCTGCACATAAAAGATGACAAATGACAATGAATAAAATAAATAATAATGACATTATACTGTGTATTAAAGCAGGCAAAACAATACCCAAGTATGACCTACCTATACCATGGATAAACAAAGTTTTCCAGAACCAGCTCTAAAATCTTCAAACGAAAAAGAAACCGTTTCAGTTTAATAGTTTCAACTGTATAGCAGGACATCAACTTTGTTCAAGCATTATTACCTCTGAAAGAGAAGTGTCAACTTTAGATGGAATCTTTAGGTCAAGCCATGGCTGATAATTTTCCAACAATAAAGTTGGCCTGTCAGTAAATCAAACAAGTACAAAAGTCACTTTTTAATAACAGAACCCACTATGTACTTTTAACACCCCTCAACCAAATATAGTGTAAGATTATGTTGGAAGTTACTGCAATATAATTTAGATTACATTGTCTTAGTGAAAAAACTGATTACATACACATTTATATTTGAAATTGCCCAGATAGTATAAATGCACAAGGCCATTTGACCTTGAAAAAGTAGATCAAGGTGACCTATTTTCTATAGGCTTCTGCTCTATGCCAAGATACATCCAAGGTATAAATTTAGTCCAAATATGTTAATGCATTCTTCACATAATTTGATTTTGTCTTTGGATGGACATACAGACAGATGACAAAATTATTAAAACACACCTCGGCCATAGGTTCAAAACAGAAAACCCATCTCTATCCTGTCTGACCACAAGGACACAGTAGAAAAGATTTCCAGGCAAGTTCCAGAAAATAAAAAAAACTGGATTTTAATCACATTTAAAGCATGTTAATAAAACAGAGGTAATAGGATTTAGAATAGACAACAATGTGACCCCTGTGCCCCTTACCATTAAAACTATAAAGCCCTGTCCTTACCCTTTATTCAGCATAAAGACAGTATAAGCTGACAACTCAGGACAATTATATCAGGGGAATCACTTCTTTAAAACTGCCACTGTAAAACACCATGTCCAAATAACTCACCTATGCCTTTTACATTTTATTTTTCCACAAACGGCACAACTATGGCCCAGTGGAAACAGCTCCTGTTGGTATAACTGCAAGACAGTTGCATTAACAGCAAAACAGTAACGGCAAACATACAAACAGCAAACATATAGAAAAAAAAAGGATTGTAATATAAATCAGAGAAGCTGCAGGTTTATGATAAAGACCTGATTTGGAGCATGTGTATAATTCTTGTGTAAAGATTGTATGTGACAAGTAATATTTTGCTGAATTGAAAAATGTACTGTCATTACCTATTTTCTGTTAAAAACGCATTATGCTACTTTTACTAAATTTCTTGTGTAATTTAAAATGTGTTAGATAAGAACAATGATAAACATATAGACTATTTTTTTAACGTGTGTCACTCTAACTCTTTACACACAGCATTGTTTGGTAATGACTACAGCAAATGCCATGATAAAATAAAACTGCAGCTTATGCTCTTTTTTGTGTATAAATACTATGAATGTATATTTTTTCCACCTCATCAAGCTCTTCTCAGTAAAGCCTTCATTTAACTTACCTTAGTTTTTGGTTTAATGGAAACTAAGATGTTGGGCAGCAGAGACTCTGGCCCCAGAGAGCAGTAAAAAGTGACAACTCCAGCCAGGAATGACCAAAACACCATAATGACGTGAATATATCTGTGAAAGGAAGTAGTATTAGAGCCTAGGGAGCAGTGGAAGGTGTGTGTAGGGGGATATATGCTACTACTGAGCACATACCTGTTTAGAAGCACTGTGGACAGCAGTAGGAGCAGGAGCAGGAAGCAGAAGACTGGATACTGACGGCCCAGTTCTCTGAGCAGGTCCAGTTTCATCCTGCGTCTTATTTTCTGCAGATAAACTGCGATGCATCCCATCTTTGTGACTTTTGGAGCCTGGGCAGGTTTAATCTACTAGATGTTGCTGGAACATAGAGAAGCCATGTGCAGCCATCGTCTAAAAATAAACAAGGGCGTGTAACAGCAAATGTGGACTCAAAATCATGCACATTTATTCCTACATAACACATGTATTTGCATTACAAACCGAGCAGGTTGCAGAGTGTATGGACTGATTACGGTGTCACTTACTGTAGGTGTTCGGTGGGTGTTATGAGCCGTGTTTCAATGAAAATGGGCTGCGACACCATCATGAATTCGCAGAATAAATACGTAGGCTGGCTCTTACGATACGGTGGATGTGAGGAGAAGAGCACAGCTGTAAACCACAGGAGGATTATGAACCGTAACCCAGCAGCGTCTGCGTGTGCAAGGGCCCTCCTCCTCAAAGCCGCGGAGAGTTTAGCTAACATTAGCTAACAGGCTCCGGCGCTAGGGCTGTCATTTCAGTCCATTGATAAACAACGGCGGCTGCCTGTTTGTCAGTGATGTCAGCAGTAGTTTTAAAGCACCACTGGCCACTGTAGTTTTAAAAGACACAAGCCCACTAATACGTATACATGATGGTGAAAATACACGTAAAATCTCAAGTGAAGTGAAGTGGCTATTTTCTTTATTTGTTGTATTCCTCCGCCAACTAGTTTTAGCTACATATTACAAATAAATAAATAACGGGTCTTTGACGTAAATGCTACAGCGTGGTTAATGCGGAAACCGTTTTCCAAGTGAACGTACTCGGGAAAAGTGACCATTACTTTCCGTTTTTGTTTAGTTTTGGATGTTTTGACTAACATGGAGAAAATCTTCGGGGTTAACCGCAAGCTAATGAATATAGTTCCGCTGTGGACCCCGCCTTAGTTCTGTTACTATGGTTACCTTTAGCCACTATTATAATGGCTATAATGGTGCAAGTAAAACACAAAACTGACATTGAAATACTTTATCTGCACAGCAACACATTTATATTTACCTTAAAAATGTTAGGTTAATAACGGAAATTACAACAGATCGTTTAACTGAAGAAAAAAAATTAGATTAAATTAAAATCCTGTAAATTTGGGTTAATGTATGCGTTTTTATGCTGCATTTAAGTGAGTAGATGTGTTCCTTTAGTTTTGTCATTTCACATATGAAACCGAAATTCATGTTTAACATAACTCATAGAATGACTAAGACTGGATGTACACAGATGCTTATCTACCACTTTAAAGTTATTAGAGAAAAAGTATGGACACGTGTCATAAGAAACTCTTTTGAATAGGTAATAAGGTGAAGAATTCTTTAGGTACCCCAGTTAAAGATCCAAAGTTTATTTAAATTTACATTCTTATGAATTTCCTTTTTTCCAAATAAAGCGTCCCAAATCACACACGTTTTGATAAGATTAAGAAACAGAAGTGCTAGTTGGATGTTTAAAATATATTACATATATACAAAAGGATTAAGCAATAATCATCTTAAATCCAATACTGGGAGAAAAGTGAATGTAATTTAATCTTCAGTGTTTAAGTAACCAACGGCTCAAATGTTCCTTTTGTATAACTTTAATTCACATTTTAATCCCATACCACATCTAAAAAACAACTTTACAGAACTACCACTTGACTTTAACTTGAGGACCCAAATTTCATAGTTGAATTGCTTTCATTCTGTATACATTTCACTGCTGGAAGACTAGACCTTTCCCCCCATCTTGAATGACTGCAACACTTCTATTCTGCCACTTGTTATTCACAGTAGACCTTGAACCATTAAAAAACACTTCAAAAATTAAAAAAAAAAAAATGTAAATGCTCAAGTTGTAATATTTAACACCAGTTGAGGAGCAGCATCCATCTGGCACCTGTTAAAGACTTCATCCAAAGAGGAAGACACAGATAGAAATCAAAAACTTTATTACAAAAATAAGTTACACTCACCTCCATTTTACAGTATAAAACAATTTATTTGCAGGAATGCAAAAAACGTTGTTGGCCACCAACAATAGTTTAAAACTGCTAACATCTTTTTTTCTTTTTTTTCAAAAGGTGGTTGTTATGATTTTTTAATGAGGGAGTTAACTGTATAGAAAACTGGGATTGAATAGCACAGTTTCCTTTTTGCTATACCTGGAAATAGAAATCATTCACTGCAGTATCCCTTCTACCACTATGGGACTATGATCCCTCACCAAATCATAGCAGCTAACGTTAGGCACACATGCTCACTGGCTGGGCAATATGGCAATTCAGTCATCTGTCAAGATTACTTTAAAGTTCTTCTACATAGTTGCTGTCTTAGGAGCTGGGAAGGGATCATTCAAGAGTAACATGATGTTATGTGATGAAGGATTGGTTGTACATTATTCTGACGTTATTTGAAAATGTATTGTATCCATATAAAAACAAACCCACTGGAATAATACAGTGGCACAAAAAGGGACACTGCAGGGCTTTATTTTTGTTTTTTATTTTTTTAATCAAAGGCAGTTGGATGCCTGTGATGATGAAGCCTTTACAAAAGTAACATTTTATCCGAAAAAACTATACACCAGTAACTACATACTCTGAAGAAGCAAGGCGGCTAATTCAGTTCAAAATAGGATAAAAGCAGGGCTTGTTCAGACTCATCATATGAGATTGTTTTGCATGCCCAGTTTGACTGTTTGCAGTGTCAGAGCTGCAGCTAAAATGACTATATTACATTAAGTACATCGTTTTTGCGCTGTAGCTCTTGTGCATATTTTGTATGAAAACAAGCCCTGCTTTCATCAATATAGTTTCCCTATTTACAGTACAGGCCGGGTAGTTTAGTCCTCTGTACTGAGGTAGTCAACCAACCCTTTAAAGACAAGTTCTGAAAAGAACCACTTTCCTGGAATGCCTGACTTATCCATGCCAGGTGGGTACACCCTAAAAACCTGCAAATGTTCTCTTTCAAACATCCAGATCAAACGATTAAGATTAAACATGGATATTCCGACAGTAAAAATTGCGATTAGCACAAACATATACATAGCATCAAGCTCCTTTGAGCCACTTCAAACCTAAGAAACTTAAAAAGTGCAAATTCATTAATAATTATTTAAAAAAAATGGCATGTTCAGGGACAGGGCAGGGGGAGATTGTTAGGGCAATACATAGACCCCTGTATATAAGGGCTGAGTAAAAGGGCTTAGGGCAAAAGAGGCTGTGGCAAGTATTCAAAATCCTGTCTTTTTTTTTTTAAGGTGGCAGTTTCAGAAAAAAAAAGAAAAGAAAAGAAAGAAAATTAAACAAAAAAAAAATTAAACAAAAATACAGGGAGGGAAGATGCTTCTTCTGTAAGGCTGGAATATCATCGGAGCTTTTTTGTCATGCTCGTTTTTTGTGTCAACATCCATTGCAGCTTACGGTGTAACCCCACACATCAAGTCAGTATCCACTGAGACAGGTCAGGACCGTCCTCGGCCCCGCTTCCCTGCTGGAATAACAAGAGATGCAATTTAGTACAGCCATCTTAAGTGTTTGTTTTTTCTCTTCCGAATGTAAGTTACAATGATTATGGTGATTAGGGATGACTTTTGCTGGTGATTAATACAATCTTTCTTCCGTTTAATTACTTAATGCCTATAAATTCTCAGTCATGTGTATTTAAAAAAAAAAAAAAAAAAAAAAGTTGGCTTGTGTTTCCAAAAGCAACTAAGATCTTCATATACAGTTTGATGTCAGAGGAATAAAAATATTTCACCTGGAATCAGAATTCTAACTTCTTTTTCCTCATTAAGATCATCACAGTGGTTGAAGAATAATTAAATAAGTGCTAAGTATTGTATCAATTGCTGTCGCGAATAACCTTAGTGTACATGTGAAAATCCCAAATGGTACTTCAGCGTTACTACTGGTTATTGATCAATTAGCAACTGATTTACAGATAGTCAGTGTGAAATTAACTTTTTCAGTTCACATCTGCTTTAATTTGTGCATCTACTATATTAGTCATACCACGCACATGACTACAGAAACCAGAGATGTTATATGTGTGAGAACAGTAATCTATGAAGAACAATTACCACATTATCCCTTAATTACCTCTGCTTGTTCCAGGGCCTCCTCGCTGAGAGAATCCCATTCGGCCCCTCGGTGTGATGACACCGCGGCCTCTGGTCTGACTGGTGCTGCCACGGATTCCTCCCCTGGCTCCTCGGCCTCTTCCAGAGCCCTGGAAGTCATCGTAGCCATAGTACGGGTCATCATAGCCACCCCGGTAGTTGTGGTAATCATATCCATAGTAATCATAATAGTCTTCATAGCCATAATAATCGGGTTGGTAAGAATACCCTCCCCGTCCACCTCGTCCTCTACCTCTTGTGGGTGGTGGCATGTGGGGAGGCCCGTAATAGTAGTATTCATCATACCTGTGACATAAAACAGACTCAGCATCAACATGTTCTTCTTTTCATCAATATACATTTCTTTCCCATCTGTCCTATAGGGTGAGAAGATTGTGTCATCACTTACATTTGTGTTTTAGCAGCCTGTCTCTGGGCTTTGCGTTCTTTCCTCTTCTGGTCAGGGGGCTTGGCGAAGACGATTTCAATGTGCTCTCCCTCAAGGTCTTTTCCATTGAGATCAGCCAAAGCCTGTGAAATTGATCAAGATTAAAACATTCAATTCCAGACTGCCTGCACTGACAAACTAAAGCACACGTTCCAACAAAAACATTTTTATTCTTCTGTACCTTCACAGCACCATCTCTTTCTTCAAAGTGGATGAAGGCGTAGTCTTTCAATTTTTTCACCCGTTCCAGTTTGCCAAACTGACTAAAGGCCTTTTCAAGTATCTCCTCCGTAACAGTGCTTGCCAAGTTCCTCACAAACAGCACCTTAACCTGGAAATGAAAAAAATGTGGGAAGGGAGTTGCATTAAAAATAACAAAAAAATTCAGATGAGACAAAACCTGCCTTCTGCTACTTTATACACCTTTAACTAAATACTACCCTAAGGAACTGGACTAGAGGTGCAAAATAATCATTTATTTTCAGAGGGCTGAATAATGTTTATTTTTATCTTCTAACTGTGCATCGCAATACACATTACAGTAAATTAATTTAACAAGTGTACATTTCATGTTTTTCATAATTAAATGTTGGGATCCTGTTGGAAATAAACGTATAAGTTCCTCAACTGCTCTTTTGCCTTCTTTATCTGATAAGCCATACATTTATTAGGGAAAATACGTAATAGTTACTGCCTCCTATAGATGGCCTATATGTTCAAGTCTTACCTTGGCCATCACCTCTGGATCAGGGTCTTCAATGGGATCAGCCCACTCCACTGTGACAACATTTCCCCACACTTTCACCTTCCCACTCATCAGCCTGCGGCGGGCCTGGGCCGCAGTCTTGTGGTCCTCATACTCCAGGAAGCAAAAGCCTCGGTTCTTCTTCTTGTCATCAGGCTGGTGGTACAATATGACATCATTTAGACCCTCTGCAGGAACAAGAAAAAGAACAAAACAAGACAGGAGGTGGTTAATTTATTTAAACTGAAATCACATTTAAAAAGGCACAGACCTACTAATCAACAATCACCTGTATTTCGACAAAAGCCTGCATAATATGAAACTTTACTGGAATAGTTTTGTAATTTCTTCAGCATGTTTTATCATTACAATGACATGTGTTGTACAAATATCTTGCGTCATTGCATAGGTGTCCAGTCAGATCTTAGCGGTAAGCTCTCACAGTAACAACAGTCACTCCAGCATAGTAATAAGGTCATCATTTGGACAAAATATCGCATGCTTAAAGAAGTCATTCCCACCATATCTTTAGATGGTTCTAGTATTACAAATCTTTAATGTAGCGCTACAGACATGAGTTGTTTAACATTTAAGTGTATATAGAATGAATGAAACATCAAATTATGTTGCCTACTCACCTGTGACTTTTGCAAATTCTTCAACAATTTGCTCTTTTGTTTTACTCTTAGGGATGGAGCCAACAAACAGTCTATTATTGGCCACAGAGATGCACACGCCAATGTGTTTACCTGGTCGAATTTCATTGTTGTTGCACTGCAGAGGAATGGAGGATAATGTAAGCAGTAGATAAAAAAGGCAGCAGGGCCAACTAAATGGATACCGGGCTATACACATGTCATTAACGTAGGACCACTGACATATGTTTTAAGGAAAACAAGCGATGCATTAACTTCTTGTATTCTCTTGACTACTTATTTGTGATTCTAACTACAGGACAAAGAACTTACCAATTTGACAGCTTGCTGTGCAGCTTCTTTAGTGCAGAAAGTGACAAAGGCGTAGCCTCTGTTCAGGCCACTGAGAGGATCCATCATCAGGCGCAAGTCCCAGATGGGGCCAGCTTTCTCAAACAGTGGAACCAGTTCATCCTCAAAGAGATCTCGGGGGATTTTGCCTACAAATATCTGCCAGGATGAGAAATAAAATATGTCAGAAAATAATTTGAGAGTTTAAAAAAGGAATTGATAGCATTTAGGTTACGGCATCCAATCAGCTCTTAGCGGTAAGCTATCATTGTAACCATGGCTACTACAGAAGAAAAAGAGTTTCATCACTTGGACACCATATGAATATCCTCTATGCTGATTTACTATCATGTTACTCAATGAATTCGACATTTACTATTAATGTGGATGAACTAAAGAGTGGAACCTCTCAACTTGTAACTGCATATATTAATAGCTATATTAGACCATCACTCACACTCCCCCACTTACCTCTGTACCAATAGTGGGCTGTGCCCCGGAATGAGCAGACTCTGGCGGGGGACCACCATACTTCCGTTGGCCTGTTGTCACATCAAGTGTGTAGCCAGTCCTGTCCAGCAAAGCCTGAAATATGAAAAATAAAATCTGAGTGAGATCAAATTACTTAGTCCAAGTAAATTATGCAGTAAAAGATGTAAACTGTAACATTTATCAAACATGTTCTAATATAAAAAGTTTTAGCATGAGTTGTACAATAGATTAGTTCTCACTTTGATTTTGGCTTCATCTGGTCCTTTATTAGTGTCTGACACTTTGGTCCCTTGTTTCTCTCTCTGTCTGTACGTCTTCATCACGCCACAAAGAAAGGCACTTTTGTTCTAAATGAAAGAGAAAAAACATTAACGAGAATTAAACAGCCTCACTAGTACAACATGCGATTATGAAATAAAAATAGATTGCAACATGCAGGGTATAAACCATTCACTCTGAAAAGTTGGCATGCAACATCCAAGTTAATTAAATAGTATACCAAGTTACCGACTTCATACCTGAACATGTGAGAGGTCGCTGTCCTTAAATTGCAACAGGACTTGCAGAGCACCTTCCTCGTTGAATTCTTTCAGAGCTTCAATCGCTCGATCATCTAAGTCACTGTGTGACACCAAACCTATTGAAAAGGACAAATCACACACAGAAGAGATTAACTACTAACAGGAAGACAAAGGATCATTTCACATTTCATGCAGAGACATTAAAGTTTTATTGAATTCATTGGGAAGAGGCAATTGCATGCAAGTTACACTGCATAAATTTTTTTTTATGTAATCGAGGCTTCAAGAGCAATTACTACAATTACAAGTGAAGGGTGGGACAGGCCTAAACTAATTAGGCCGTAGTCATTAGACATGCTGGACTTTATTCTACAACCAGCAGGTTTGTGCAGAACTAATCACAACAGATGTGAAAGTGCAACTCGATATGCCAGTGGCCCTCTGGACTGTGGCTGGGAGTTTCTAATGAGCCAGTCTGCATTCTCCTCTATGAAGGGGCCGTCACCTGTCCCATGCAGCCACACACCAGACAGCTGCTGCCATTGTTTCTGCCTCACTCCCATCTGGCTGAAAACGCCAGACCAGTACGTTTTTAGGTCGGACCGACCAAAATGAGTCCTAAAATGACCTCGAAGATTTGGACCGCCCCTTCAGGCACTTCAAAAGGAAATTGCCACAAGCAACAGATATTTTAACTGCATCTAGATGAATATATTTGCAAAAGTTCTTTCCTCAGCACTTATGAGATGCAAATTAATTTCATGAATGGGGAGAGTGGACAGGCTCACCAAGACACTCCCAGGGAGAGAAAAATGTACTCGCCCTGACACCAGACTTCATGCAACCATGGTGGGAATGCAAACGCTGCAATCATTTACACATTTTCACTCTAGTAATGTGTAGTTTAATATTTTGAAGCACTGCAGTACCCATTTTGGTAGGAAACCACAAAAAGTTGCTTCAGGAACCCAATTCCCCCATTCAAAAGGTGATAAAATGACAGTACATGCAAAAGAATTGATAAAACAAAAATTTGCATATTTTAATATGCAAGTGTATTCACTGTGCCTTACCTGCTATGTAAATTTCATCTAGTTTTTCAGCAACTTTCTGTGGTAAACCAGCTTCTAATAAAGTCTGGAAGTGCTCAGAATGGGTAACTGCAGCAGAGGTGTCCATTGGTTCTTCTGGACCATTTCCATTAATATGTTCTGTGGCCATGTCTCCAGAAATCTGTGTAAATGCAATGAGCCAAATTAATCCTGGGTCAAGGGCAAGACTGGGGATGCGTTCAGGAGAGTGCAAAGTCTCAGACTTAACTGGCAAAATATTTTAATTCTTTACTAAAAACTAGTTTGACTATGATTTATAGCCGAGTGCCACTGTCAATCTATCCAGTGCAAATTTCAATCCATGTTTCGAATGTCATCCCACATAAAACAAGTTTAGATATTTAGTATTTAACAGTCTGGAGACTTTTCACTATCCGGACTCAACACTTGTAGCTCTCAGCCTGCATGAGGCAGAAGCCCCAAAAATCTACACATGGGCAAAAATTATCACATTATGCATAGGCCAGACAATGCACATACCAAATCCCATCAATAAACAGGCATCACGTAAAAGTAAATTTTAAGACTATTAAGCTTGCGTCCTAATGACAAACTTTTCCAATCACAGCAAGATTCTGTAAATGGAATGAAATTCCCTTGCTAATGCTATACCTCTTGGTCGTTGCTGGTGCAGAAGCCTCGTCTGCTTTGGTCGCTAAATTACATGTTAGCTTACCTTCTCACTGCTGACTTCAGCACAGGCTAGATAGCTGATACACGTGTTCCATCTGAGAATGAGCCCCGGTTTCCGGTGGCTGACCAGTGAGCAACTATGCACCCTTTAGCATGTCTACTGAAGCTTTGACAGCACAAATTGTGACACTAATACAACCACTTATTACTACGTTACCAACGACCCTCAATATCACTGCCCACTTGTTTGTGCAGACCTGGTCTGACATATCTTGTGCAAAACAGCTCTAACTCTATTCACGTTACTGTATCCGGCAACGCTGGCCTCAGCAAATTGTGGAGGGCAATATGTGTTTTGGCCTAGCGTTAACTTAGACAATGTTACCCTTCACCAATATTAGCGTCTAGATATAATGCTACCAATACCTTGAAATGTCAGCTAATCGATCACATCCATTTCGAAAGCACGTGCTTTCTCTTTGCTTGGAAACATTTATATATAGATGCAGCTCTTGTGATCATACAAGATCAACTATCTTAATTTAAAGTATGTAATACCTGCAACTTTATCCGGTATAAACAGTTTTAGAAAAACAGCATTAAGTTTAACGTTAGAATTAGCGGGTATGGACAGCCCCGCACACGTTGGGGCTAGCGTTAGCTAGCTAACAGGCTAATTCGCAAAGCTAAAGCAATAAGCAATCAAGCTAACCAGGGACCTTCATCGATACAATAACATGACACGCTAGTGTACGTTTTCTATGACTGCATCTGTAGTCAGTATTCTACCGAGATCAAAATGTGTACGTTCGTATATTTGAAAGGTTGAAATGCTAGACTTTCCCATGATAACAGGCTTTTGCCAGCGAGCCACTGTTAGCATTCAATGACAATGAGCTTGTCAATTCCATGATCTGTCAAAATAGGCTAGTTTCAGCTAGCATGCTAATTCGAACGGAATTTCAGTGAGGCCATTGTTACAACGTCATTTGTCGATGTGGACTAAATCAATAACCAAAGTATGGCTTTACATTTCAATTAGAGCAAAAGAGGCCTTGAAAGCTAGAGGCTTAGCCTGCTAGATGCGTGGTTTGTCAACGTGCCGCCACATAGGAAGAGTCCATTTTCAAAAAGCCGGTCTGGAGAACTCGTTCCCAACCACCACCAGTTTCCACATTGTTTGAAACAGCACCGCACGATTCAGTCTTTTTAGCAATCAATTAAGTAACAATCACATGACCAATTAGTAGCATTCGCCCTACCTGCCGCTGGATCACCAACGTGTACGGTGTTGATTATTTAGGAAGATAAATGTGATATTTAAAAGACAGAAAAAGTGTAAAACTCCCGGCACTGGTCCGGCTTCAGTCATTCACTCTTGATGATGTAAAATGGCTGCCACGTTCACGCCTCGAGTTTTGTCTCGTCGATGGGGTTTCTTGGACAACCCTGCACGGGCTTGCCTTGTATGCATTTTACAGTAGAGCAGCAGGTCATACAGCATCTATCGTTATTATATCTATAGTATGCAGCATCTATCGTTATTACATCTATAGTATTCAGCATCTATCATTATTGTATCTATAGTATATGTTATACAGTGTCTATCATTATAATATCTATAGGATATATTACACGACATCTATCATTATTGCATCTATAATATATATTATACAGCAGCTATCATTATTACATCTATAGTATACAACATCTATCATTGTAATATCTATTGTATATATTACACAACACCTATCATTATTACATCTATAATGTATATTATACAGCATCTATTGTTATTATTTCTATAGTATACAGAATCTATCATTAATTGCATCTATAGTATATGTCATCTGTCATTATTACACCTATAGCATATACTATACAGTATCTATCATATATACATCTATAGTATGCAGCATCTATCATTATTACATCTATAATATATATTATACAGCATCTATCACTATATCTATTGTATATATTATATAGCATCTATCATTATTACATCTATATTATACAGAATCTATCATTAATTGTATCTATAGTATATAGTATACAGCATCTGTTATTATTACACCTATAGTATTTATCTATAGAATCTATTATACAGTATCTATATTTTTTACATCTATAGTATTCAGAATCTATCATTATTGCATCTATAGTATTCAGAATCTATCATTATTGCAACTATAGTATTCAGAATCTATCATTATTGCATCTATATTATACAGCATTTATCATATATTACATGTATAGTATATATTATACAGCAACTATTATTGTTACATGTATAGTCAATATTTTACAGCATCTATCATTTATAGATCTATAGCAGGAGTGCTCAATCCTGGTTCTCGACAGCTACTATCCTGCATGTTTTAGATGTATCCCCCTTTCAACATAACAGATTAAAATGATAAAGGTCTCATCAAGCTCTACAGAAGCCTGATAATGACTGTCAGGTGTGTTGGAACAGGGACACATTTATAAGATGCAGGATAGTGGCTCTTGAGGACCAGGACTGAGACCCCTGATGTATAGTATATATTGTCAAGAATCTATCCTTTATATATCTATAGTATATATCATACATAATCTATTAGTAGTAGTAGTAGACTTATTATTATTGTTATTATTATTATTATTAGAAGCTTTTTTTTACATGGCACTGATAAATATGATACATTTACATTTTATTAAATGTTAGCCCACATCTTTGTAACATACCTATTTTTGTAAATTATGGGTGTATAGGAACACTATCCTGCATGTTTTAGATGTTTCTCTCTGGACGATAGGCTGATCATTTGAATTAGGTGTGTTTGGAGAGGGATACATCTAAAACATGCAGGATAGTGTTCCTACAGGACCAGGGTTGACGAACACTAGTGTATAAGACTGTGGGTTTGAGGTCTACATACGCTCTACTGTAGGGTGTGAACTTTAAGTGGTGAAGCAGATACCAGGTTCTACCACACTGTGTCACTCTTCTCATGGATTTAACATCTATGAACAATAGAAAACATCACACTGTGCTTGGATGTATGTATATAGCAGTGGAGGTCAAAGTACTCACATTCTGTACTTAAGTAGAAGTACTGATTCAACTCCTTTACTTAAGTAAAAGTAAAAACTACAACTTTTTAATTGTAATAAAGTAAAAGTAGAACTGCATATTTTGTGCTATGGATGAAATAATACTTATTTAAAAACCACAAAAATGTAAAAAATAAAATATAATAATAATAATAATAATAATAATAATAATAATAATAATAATAATAATAATAATAATAATAATAATAATAATAATAATAATAATAATAATAATAATAATAATAATAAAGCCTTTAAAATAGAGTTAGTGTGTAGATTATGTGTTTTATTGGGTCATGGTACTCATGTTTGTGGGTATGGGCAGGACATTTAGGAAGAATTCAAGTCATAAATAAGATATTTAAAAAAAAATAAGACATAATTAGAAGATTTAAAAAAAACCCTAAATTATGAGATAAAAAGTAAAAATATGATACAGTAAGTCACAATTCATGATTTAGTGATTTACCACTTATTTTTCATTATTTTTGATCTAGTTTGAAAAAATAATGAGTCTATTCTGAGAATATAAGGCGTATAAAGTACACATATTTATATAAATGTAAAGAGTATAAAGTACACATATTTATATAAATGTAAAGAGTATAAAGTACACATATTTATATAAATGTAAAGAGGATAAAGTACAAATATTCATATAAATGTAAAGAGTATAAAGTACACATATTTATATAAATGTAAAGAGTATAAAGTACACATATTTATATAAATGTAAAGAGTATAAAGTACACATATTTATATAAATGTAAAGAGTATAAAGTACACATATTTATATAAATGTAAAGAGTATAAAGTACACATATTTATATAAATGTAAAGAGTATAAAGTACAAATATTCATATAAATGTAAAGAGTATAAAGTACACATATGTATATAAATGTAAAGAGTATAAAGTACATATATTTATATAAATGTAGAGTATAAAGTACACATATTCATATAAATCTAAAGAGTATAAAGTACACATATTTATATAAATGTAAAGAGTATAAAGTACACATATTTATATAAATGTAAAGAGTATAAAGTACACATATTTATATAAATGTAAAAAGTATAAAGTACACATATTTATATAAATGTAAAGAGTATAAAGTACACATATTTATATAAATGTAAAGAGTATAAAGTACACATATTTATATAAATGTAAAGAGTATAAAGTACACATATTTATATAAATGTAAAGAGTATAAAGTACACATATTTATATAAATGTAAAGAGTATAAAGTACACATATTTATATAAATGTAAAGAGTATAAAGTACAAATATTCATATAAATGTAAAGAGTATAAAGTACACATATGTATATAAATGTAAAGAGTATAAAGTACATATATTTATATAAATGTAGAGTATAAAGTACACATATTCATATAAATCTAAAGAGTATAAAGTACACATATTTATATAAATGTAAAGAGTATAAAGTACACATATTTATATAAATGTAAAGAGTATAAAGTACACATATTTATATAAATGTAAAAAGTATAAAGTACACATATTTATATAAATGTAAAGAGTATAAAGTACACATATTTATATAAATGTAAAGAGTATAAAGTACACATATTTATACAACAATGTAGGGAGTAAAAGTAAAACGTTTCCAGGAAAATAAATACTCAAGTAAAGTACAGATACCTAAAAATTCTACTTAAAGGAAGTACTTGTACTTAGTTACTTCCACCTCTGGTATATAGACAGTATGGCACAATAAATAAGTGTTGGAGAGTGTTTTATAATTACCCAAATGCATATGCGTACACTTGATGTGAAACTGCAGAGAATCTTGTAATTTGACTCATTTAACTTTGAGTCGTTTTGTGATATTACATAATAAACAAAATGATCATTTGCATGAGTAGTTCTAACAGTGCAGAAATACTCAGATGTACAGTAAGTATCGTCATATTTCAGAAGACTGTGGTTGTTTTTTTGTTTGTTTCTTTCACAATAACCCAAATTTGTCTAATTCAACTTTATATATAATGATAAATAAATGGTGCATTATTATTATTTGACTTAAAAACAGGTTATATTCCTTAACACCAAAACTTCTCCTCACAAGGATAAATGAAGTATTTCTTTAATCAGAATATGATAATTTAGTTGATAATTACTGTTTCAAAACGGGAGAATACTTTACACCAATGTTGAAAAAGTTTTTGGACAATTTTGTAATAATAAGACACGAATTCACCATTTATTGTTTCACACAAAGAACAAGTTTTTTGACATACAAAAGAGAAAAATATATAGAAACAATTATGATTAAAAAAAATTCAATATCACTATTTTTTGAAGTTGTTAGAAGGAAAAAAAGAAAGAAAAAACTTTCTGTAAGTAAGCTTTTATATACACTTAACAGCCACTGCATAAAAAAACTCAGCTCAAATCCTTACATGTGGAGTTCATGACAACGTCTGTCTTTAATTTATTTGGATACAAACTTAATTTCCAAAAATACACAGCTCTCTTACCAAGACTAAAAGGAAATAACTGTAACACTGTGAAAGAAAGAGACAGTTTTCACAGAAAGCACGTTGTAGTTGGTTTTTATATCCAGGAATTTGATCCAATAACATTTCAATCATGTTCATTTTGTGGTTAAAGAAGTGTTTCCATTATATACTCATTTTTTATTGTT